>CAJNDT010005556.1:641558-704058 GCA_905221615.1 Symbiodinium sp. CCMP2592 | reverse complement strand
GCATCGACTTGCACATAAATCTCAATGTGTCCATGAATATACTGGTATGTGTTCGTGTATATATACATATATAGAAACATACATGCATATACATGTACATGTACAGCCGCATTTTAATATGTTACTCTTACTAGTCATGTCGTTGCTGACTTTGTTGCCTTGATCGTATTGCAGGTGATGTTTGAGACTGTGCGATCAAACTTTTCACCGGAGGATTGGGAGTTGTTGACATCAGTGATTTGGGTATCGTGGCGCTAGTGATCATGATGATGATGCTGATCATATCCTATACCACGCTATTCCGGACCATTGCGGGTCTCAGGGACTCTTCTCCAGCATTTCGCGATGTCGACGTCAGCTTGGAGTTACTAGGGGATGAGTTTGCTGATCACGGCAAGTGTCGAGCGGAATTGCATGAGGCTCTTGTATGACGTCGGATCCCAGCTCTCCAATGTGATGAAGCCACTGTTGTTAACATCCAGCTGCTTCCACAGCCTCAGGGCACTAAAGTGGCCGCATCTGCCCTGTGCAAGCCCGGTGTCCGCCCTACTTTCGGAAGCTGCTGTGTCAAGCGGAGACTCCAGAAGCCAGCACAATAGCCGCTGAGGGGCGTGGTGACGTGGGTGAAGCCCATGGCACGCGCAGCGCGGCAGAAGGGAATGAAAGAGACCCGACCCAGACCAGCAGTATCCAGGAGCAGACGCCAACCTACGAGTAGCAAGCTGCAGCCTTTTTGCACGTGCAAGCAGCTCGTAACTTCACACCCAAGAAAGGTCTGCTTGTTGCGGTCTGGCAACATCTGGTTAGATTGCTGTACTTTCGGCGGCAGCAGACCTGTCAACATCTCACGGCAACAACCCCTTTCTCCTCAACAACCAAGGAGTGAATCCGGAGCATCATATATCTGCAGCTCCAAACCTTTTCTTTGTGTTTTTGAACATCTGGTACCCAAAAGCCGCAGCCCGTGCAGGAATTCCACCTTAAAGTCCTCTGTGTAGGCGGCCGCGTCCTGCACGGACGTCAGCACGTCTTTTCGCCTGCATGCACTACGAGGACCAACTGCTACAGTATGGCTGCTAGTTTCTCACATCTATTTTTCTCACTTGGCCATGGCGTGCTGCCAGCTGCAGCTCTAGGACTCTAGGTCACTCAACATGAGGGCGCGGCCACCAAGAGCAGAGAGTCTGCAAGGTGCTTCGCAAGGTGCTGAGTGCAATTCCGGCATGCGAGTTTCAGAAAACAGTGACCCTAATAGAGACCCTAGCATTTGGATCCTTCTGATAAGGACCTCAACACAGACACAAGGTGGCTCAGACGAAGAGCCACATGTCATGGAAGAGCCTTTCGAGAAGTTCTGGCATGAATCTGAGGAAGGGCACATCAACACGTCACGAACATCATGACTTGTCATACCGAGGGTGCGCCCACATGAAAACCGCCATCCTCAACTTAACCAAAACCAGCACACGCAGACAATCACCACCACCACCACCACCGCCACCACCATCACCATCGCCACCACCGCGGCAACCAACACCGCCGTCAGGACCAGCACCAGCACCACTACCACAGCCAGAGCAACGACTGCAGCAACAGCCACCACCACCACCACCACCACCACCACCACCAACAACAACAACAACGACAACGACAGCAACAGCAACAGCAACCGCAGCAGTAGCAGCAGCAGCAGCAGCAGCAGTGGCGGCAACCGGACCGCAACCAACAACAACAGCAGCAACAGCCACAGCAACAGCAGCAACAACCTCGACAACAACAAACAGCTAACAACAAGCAACAAACAACCACCAACAACCAACAGCCAACAACAACAACAACAGCAGCAGCAACAGCAGCAACAACAACAACAACAGCAGCAACACCACCAACACCCCAACCACAACAGCAACAGCAACAACGACAATAATACTTCTTATTCTTACGAAACCTTTATGTATGCAACAGAAGCAGCGACAGCTGCAACTGCGACACCGTCACTGACATCATCGTCATCATCGTCATCATCATCATCAGTCTATGGTGGCCATCGCCAGGACCACACGCACCCGGCCTCTCTATTGAGACCATCCGAACGCCCTTGTGCGTGCTGGCAAAAGGATCGCCACGAGCGAAGCAAGCTGGCTTTTGAATGTTACCTGAGGTTTAGGCACAAGCGCTGAAAATCCCAGGATTTAGGGTCTGCTAGCTGTGGTCTTGAGCCTTTGGTGTAGGGTTGCAGGTTGCAGGTCGAGTTCGCAAGATGTTTGTTTCTATTCGGAGTCTTGTAGTGCTCCGTCCGAGATGCTGCGCACTATTTTGGGAAGCTCGGGCGCAATGCTCACCAGCGCCAAGGAGTCATCAGGCAGCGGTCGGGAAGCAGTCTGCCTGAGCACATCTACACAACATGTAACCGAACCGTAGAGTGGGAGCTTAATCATTCGAATACTGCACGGGGGTATTACAGTCAAATCTAGTGCAACCGTAGTATGAAACCCTGAAGAATAGCACTCGTACTGTATATCAATTCACTCCGCACACTGCAGACAGGGAGCCATAAGAGGAAGAGGCGCGAGCGGGGCGCTTTATCCGTGGCAGAAGGCTGGGAAGAGCTTCTGCGGGAACTTCTGCGGGAAAGGGAGCAAAAGGACATCGCTCTGTGGCCGGAAGACTTCGGCAATCTATATCTTGAGAAACATAACTCGATCTGAGCGTGGGTCGTCGTAGTGTTCGTGCCGTGCCATGTTAGCATCCGCACTTGCATGCTACATTCACCAGATTGCCTTGACAGGGACATGGTCTACGAGATCACATGGTTTGAGCTGACTCTGCTGCAGGAGGGAGGCAGCACTCAACCATTGCAATCTCCCAATTCGGCACTGCTGCTGCAGGCTCAAACATTTGCTGGCACCATTGCTCCAAAAGTAGCACACAACTGTCTGTGCCAGACTCTGTCTGCCTCATTCTATGTGTGTATGTATACATATATGTGGATATATGTATGTGTGTATGTATGTATGTATGTATGTGTGCATGTATGTAGTATGTATGTATGCATGTACATATATATATATATGCACATATATACACGGACACAAATGTGTGTATATCTACAACAATAATATCGGTACCCAGATCTATACATATGTACACATACACATACATATACATTCATTATTTTTTACTTTAGATTTTTTATTCATACTATACTACTATACCAAGTTATATTGTGCTATTGTATTACATAGGGTTATGTTGCATGTCTATATGGTTTTAGGTTGTATTGTACTATGTTACATGACAGTACATCATATAATACTATACCATGTTTGCGGCACTATACTATGGTAAAGTTAGATTTGTACTACTAATTACATTATCTTTATTGTTGTGTTATATTATGCTATGTTTTGTTATGTGTGTATTCCCTCTATATATAAATATATATATATATAGGTCTTTATCATCCTCTACTGACTCGATTACATGTTTGCCACACCGCCGAGATAGGGCCACGACATCCAGCCTTGTTGGCTGCTGCCAGGGTGTTGATGGCACTGAGGCACATACTCCGAAACCTCCGGCGAATCAAGCAGCCGCACACCATTATAGAGTTGTTCGCCGCCTGAGCCCTAAACACCCAGCCGCATGTTCCGGCTTCAGTTCCGAATCGCCAAAACCTCCAACTCACCTCAACCCTAACCTTAAACCCTCCAAACCCTTAAGTCAAAAGAGCTCGGTGCCTCTGTTCCAGCTTTTCCTGCTCGGGAGCCGTCGGTGCACGACCCTTATCCTGAAGCGACGAAAAGTCGACTTCTGCTACTACTGCTGCTACTACTGCTACTACTACTTCTACTACTACTACTGCTACTACTACTACTACTGCTACTACCACGAATACTAGTACTACTACCACTACTACTACTACTACTACTACTACTACTACTACTACTACTACTACTACTACTACTACTACTACTACTACTGCTACTGCTACTGCTACTACTACTACTACTACTACTACTACTACTACTACCACGAATACTAGTACTACTACCACGAATACTAGTACGTGGAGTCCTCCGCTTGCTTCATGTGGTAGTTGTGCACTCTGCACAAAAGCTCCATCGCCCCTGGGTCCTCCTGGCAGGTTAGCAGGAGCCTTACTGGCAGAGGCCTGTACTTCTGTCAAACAACGTGATCCCCTGGCTTTTGAGTCCTCCAGCCATCGGTTGTGGCGGACCAGATCCAACAGCTGAGGATGTCTGGTCAGGTTCGTCCCGCCTTCCTCGAAATGGCTCAGCACCATGAGCATGCTCAAGACCTCAGGGGCAAGTCATCTCCAAATCCGTTATACACGCACAGCCACAACTCGCAACTGCGTCTCGCGAGATCTTACCAAACAAACTCAAACCCGACGACGATGAGGATTACAAGCATTGACAGCATGTTTACGACAATGATGATAGCGAGGAAGGAGTTCGCGGGCAGAGTGGGATGGCAATGCTCATGGCACGATGATGGTCGTCACCGAAATGTTGATGACGATGATGAAGGTGATGACAGCGATAACATTTTTAAGTGGTGGTTGGTACAAACTCACTCTTCAAATTCCGGTTCTTGCTCGGAGTCTCGCCCGCAGATCGTCACGGCTGGCTTTCCGAAACGGCTGCTGGCTATTCCTGGGCGAATCTTGAATGCCTGGAGGCACATGGGTCGTTATATGCGGAGTTTCGAGTCCCCCAATATATGTATATATTAACTATAGTTACCCTACTTATAACTCCACCTTTTACTATCCATGAGCCTCCAAGTACCTGTAGGCTCATACCCTACCCCTTTTTTAGGGTATCTACTTTCCTATATAACAGATCCTAACCATATAACTAGGTATCCAAAATAGGGTAGGGTATGAGCCTCCAAGTAGAAGTCTGAGAGGACTTTACGTCCTGGGGTTGAGGAATTAGCAACTGGCACCCAGGCTGCGCATCGCAGCCTCAAGCCATGTCTAGCCTACACAGACCTACGCAGCCTACGGTCACCAAACTAGGGCAAGAAGAGAGAGCTCCTGCAACCTTAAGTCCCCAAACTCTCCGAAAAAGAGCTGCGACTAGACTCTAAACTCTAATTCCTCCTAAACCTTAAGCCTTAAACCCGAATGCCCAACAAAAACCTAAAGCCCCTCAGCCCTAAACCAAGCTAAGACTCTTGATCAACTCCGGGGGGGCATAGGGATCCCGCGGCCGCGCTTGCGAAGGCTCTGCCTCCGCCTTTACGAGCAGTGTCCTGGGTGCTTTTTGGGGTTTCTTGAGGGGTTTAGGGTTTGGGGTTTACCTGGACCCCAAATGCATAACCCACCTGTCTTTAAAGGACATGTCAAAGGAAATCGTAACAAGGAACTCTTAACAAACAGCTTACCTAGGGTTCAGGAAGGGTTTAGACGGCTTAAAATTTTAGGGTCCAGTGCTCCTCCAGGGGCTCTGTAGGGATCCATGTAAGGGAGCTTCAGGGTTGTGGGCTTGCGGGATTCAGGCTTCCGGCTTAGGCTTTGGGATGCAGGGTGTAGCGATGTTGGGGACGCTTGTGGGCCAGGAGCTGAATCTTGAAACCGGCTCGGAGCCCTTTCCGAGCGTTTCAAGGCTGCAGGGTTTAGGGATAGAGGCATCTAAGCCAAGAAGTTTCGAGCCTTGAACTATGCAGAGCAATGTAGCTTCTCGATGCTGCTTGGAATCTGCAGCTATGTCTAGGTCTCAGCAACGGTGGTTCACAACACGGTCTAGGGCTTATGGGGTTCACGGTTTAAGCTTCGGGGCCTGCCAAACCGAATTCACCCGTGTAGCAATCATTCACCTGTCGCCTCGACGACTCTCTCAAGATCAATGTTTCTGAGCTCGCGGCTGGTATCGCCGTAACCACTTCCTCGGTTTAGGCTTGAGGGTCCCAAACCTGACCCTAAACCCTAAAACCCTAATTCCTGAAACCCTAAGCCCTAAACCCTAAACCCTAAACCCCTAAAGCCTAAACCCCGAAATCCTGAAACCCTAAACCCAGAAACCCTAAATCCTAAAACCCCATAGAGTCTCCGGGATCCTTGCTTGAGTCTCTGGACTTCTTGACTCATGGACCCGGGCTGACTTGAACCCAACCACCGACTCTTCACACAGACTATAGAGTTAGTACTCTAAGGGTTGCTACATGAGTGATATAACTTATGAGTTTACTACAAGGGCTCCTATGATCAGCTCTGGCTTGGTACATGTAGACTTCCCCTGGGCTTATGAGCTGCTGGCCTGTTCTCCTCATGTATGCTGAATAATCGCATCTCCCCGGCGTCAGGATGTGTGGATACATGCATGGACATAGTTCGACACATACGCGCGTTCCTACATTCATTAATTACCTACATACATACATTTACATACATATACATGCGTATACATACATGCAGACAGCCAGACAAACAGCCAGGCACGCAGGCAGACAGGCAGACAGACATGCAGACATCCATCCATTCCTCCATCCTTCCATCCACCCCCATGGATGCAAAGTACATTTATGTACCTATATGCATGAGTAAACATACATGAACGCTTGCATATATGTCAGACATCGGTGCTAGCAAAAATCGAGGCAAAAGCAAACACATCAGAGTTGAACCCATGCCCTTCATTTATGGGTTCAATGATAGTCTGTTCTCGGGTTGAGAGAGTTTCAGGGTATATATCAAGATCAAACGAGGCTTGGGCTTACGGTGGGCAGGGTCACGGTCCCAAACCGCTTTCGTGTTTGACAAATTCTGGAAAGAGTGCGTCGCCCGTGCCTCAAAACCGAAGCAAATCTTCGATAATCCTGGATGCTTGTTGAGCTTTGAGGTTCAACAAATGAGTAGCTGACGGACTGACTGACTGACTGGCTGACTGAAGGACTGTTGGACATTACCGGCACTGGCCCGCTGGCCAATCAACTCATCGACAAATTGACCGGCACTCTGCGTGAGCATTACGTCTGTGCCTTTGTGGCACTACCCTTGTGTACGCAGGTGCATCTGCATGTTTTATTGCAGGGAAGCTGCTCAACCTCTGCTTGTTCTGCACGGCATTCCTCCCAAAAGAACCCCGAGAAGCATTGATGTTAATGTCAGGGCAGTCAGGGCGATCCCGTTATAGTACCGATATATACTAACGCAGTATACCGCATACCCAAAAATCCCCTTTCAAGTTTTACGTTCTAGGGGGGTCTCAAAATTTTGAGGTCTTGAAGGCCAATACCCAAGAACAGAGACAACCTGTGCAAATCATCCAGGGAATGGAAGGGGCCTTATAAAGGGGTCTATAAGGGTTACTATAAGGGGATCTATAAGGGTACTATAATATAGGGGCCTTAGTAATCCTATAACTTAACACGCCAACAACTCCGAACACACCGGAACCCCTAAACCTACCAAAACACAGCCCATCCTGGAAAATCAGATCGCATGGGTTCCAAGGTTTTGCCCGTTCAGGCTTTCGGGTTCCGGCACGGGGCACTAAAGACGATATGAACAAGTGCGTGCTTTCAGGTCAGTTGCGGGTATGGCGGTTAAGACGCTCGCACCTTGAAAGCAACTCGCAGCAGCAGCTCATATCTGTGGAACACGAAAGACTGGATTAGCATCACGGTTGCGGATGATGCGCAGTGGCGAAAGCTGCACTTGCCTGCCGATTGGGGTATGCACTGAGTTTGAAGATCTGCTTCGCTTGAACACCCATTCTCCTGGGTTCTTGTTAAGGGGTTTAAGTTAAGTGAAATGATTTGGTTTCCTTACTTTGGCAACTTAAATTACACCCAAACCAAAAAACCTGAATCCTGTAAACCTTGAACCCTAAACCCTGTAAACCCTAACAAGAACCCAGGCATTTTCTTGCGTCCGGCCTCCTGGTACTCTGCCCTTGCCTTCTCTTGCTCCAACTCTGCCTTCTCGATTTTCTCATCCTCACTGTCTTCCAGCTGCTCCTATAGGCAGGAAGCAGATTGGGGTTGTAACAAAGGGGCCTTAATAGTTAGTGTATATATGCTATGTTTGTTTATTTGTTTTTTTTTTTTAGGGGGGGGGCTCCTTGTTAACAAATTATACTATAATCATATTATACCTGTAGCCAGGAAGCCGGTTTGGGTTGTAGCTGGTGCTGGCTTCTGGGTGCTGCACGACTCACAAGGAAGATCAAGGAAGTGGCAGCTTCAACGGGCTTCAGTGTCCCTATACCCCCCCCCGAAGGCATGACGCATGCCAATACTACATAACTACAGTAGTACTGGCAAAAGTGCTCTTCTACCGACATCGCGCCGGTGCTAATCCTCCTCCTGCTGCTCCTGGGAGGCTACCGAACCTGCCCCGTGCGAACGGAAATAATAAGACGTTATGCATCATCGTGGTACAGACGATTTCGAAGATGTATTCCGAGAAGGGGATCATTCTCCCGAGGATGGTGTGGCATCAGTGTCGACAGTGAAGCGCTGGAAATATCGAAGGTACTACTACATCGGAAACAGCAGTTGAATAGTGAACAACATGAAACCAAAAAGCCAGACAAAAATGGCAATCGAGCATCGACGGCACAACGCATCATCC
Organism: Symbiodinium sp. CCMP2592; assembly: GCA_905221615.1. NCBI lineage: Eukaryota > Dinophyceae > Suessiales > Symbiodiniaceae > Symbiodinium > Symbiodinium sp. CCMP2592. Next base: position 695,453 of record CAJNDT010005556.1, on the reverse strand, counting down.
CTGAGTAAACTCAGATGACTAGAAGTGCAGAAACAACTCCAAAAAACAGCCCCAAAATTTCCTGAACACGTCACGCAATAGAACACCAAACCCTAAGCCCTAATCCCACTGAGCCCCAAAGCCGACAGTCCTAACGACCCTAAAGCCTTAACATAAGGCCTCCAGAGTCAATAAATGTCTGGCGACATGATCTTTTCCTGTGGTTCAGATCTCCTAAACCCTAAACACTATAATGATTTAAAGATATCCGAAACCCTAAACCCCAATTGTCTAGATCCCTATACCATACTTCAGATACCCTGATAAGCTAATAACTTAGATCCCTATATGCCATAATGCAGAAATCCCAATTGCTAAACCCTGTAGTGATTTAGATCCCTATACTGTGAATCCTGAACCCTAGTGATTCAAGTCCATATATCAATACTCTACACAAGCCCTCAATCAAAGCCCCTACCGGTACCTACACGCCAAAAACAGGGATCCTACACATAAAACTAGGTACCCGAAAAACAAGGATACGAGTGGGTCCCGGTAGTGCAAGATCCTAAACAAACCCTATACTCGAGTTCAGATACCCTACATCCTAGACCCCAGCTCAAAGCCCCGATAATAGAATTTCAAGGGATCCGGCCCACTTGCTGTAATCGTTCATCAGACTCGAACGGGTCCTTGTTTTGGGAATTCTGGGGTTTCAGGTTGAGGAATCTCCAGTCTTCTGTGTTGCGTTGCAGGTTTTGCGGGACATTTATGCTTTTTGATGGGAATGGGTGGATTCCAGGAGTTTTTAGTGAATATAATATTAGGAGCCTGGCAGGTTTTCTACGTTACATAGGGCTTTGCCTCGAACTTTCTCTAAAGATTTAAGGCATGAGCATTTGCATATATGGGATGTTGATGGCTTTGAGCTTGCTTGCGCATTCAGCGTTCAGGATTTTGCTGGCTTCTGCTAAGTACTGCCGAGGGTTTGGAGTTTGGGAACTTTTGAATGGATTGAGGATTCGTTCTCTCTGTGCTCAGTGCTATGGATGCCAGGAGTTTTCCAAACAAAGAGATGCCGGGCGCAACTTAAACCCCAGGACCTAAACTGCGGCATTGGTGGGGGAGCTGTGCCTATCTATACCCTATAAAGCCTAAAGACTAAGTCAACGGCCCCAGAGCCCTGAGCCGTGTTCAACGGGAATTTGTAACATCGACGAGCAGGAACAGTAACGGTGGCTGTAAGCTCGTCTTGGAACCCATTGAACGACCCAGCGGATTTGCGTTGGCTCTGGATACTACACGAACACTACTAAACGAAACATAAGACACACAGCGCGTCCTGTTCAGCTCTTCCACGATTCCCAGTTTTTGTTTAAGCATTACCCACCCCGAACCAAAGCCCCTAACATGTAAATCCCAAACCCTTGTTTAAACTCCAAAGTTATAAGCTCTAATATCAAGCTCTCATACACCTATAGCTTACACATTCGAAGCGCTAAACTTTAAACTTTCAACCCTCCAAGCCCTAAAATCTAGAGAAACCCTGATCCCAAACCCCCCAGCCTTTGTCAAGCGAGTGGGCAGCGAAAGACGGCACTGGCAAACACCAAACACGACTGAACCCTCAAAAGGGCTTTAGGTTTAGGATTTATAGGGTGTAAAGTTCACATACAATCGGCTCAAGGGCAAGAACTGAGGGTCTGAGATTCTAAAAACCATAGTAGATGTTGATATCGAAATGTTCATGCGACACGATGACAACACTACCGTGACTATTGGACTTCTCAATAACCTACTCGTGTTTCTGACGCTGACCATCAAAAACCTTAAGCCCCCCACGTCCACAACCCTAAATCGTAAGACTTCAACCCCGGATTATCCCTAAACCCTGACGCCCCATAACCGAAACTTCTAAACCACAAGCTCTGAATATGATCGCCGACTCACGAAGCACGGGTACTTCTGGAGCCAGGCAGCAGGCAGGCCGTCAAACTTGGGGGGTTGGGGGGCGGTAACGGGGCGGGGCGTTTTAGGAGCTTATCGGCTTAAAGGTTTACGTAGGACATAAAGGGTTTGGATTTAAGCTTTAGTATTTGCGGCTTTGGGTTTAAGCTTTAAGTGTTAAGGGTTTGGGTTGGGTTTTCGGGGTTTAGGCATTGGTGCGTCCGCTACAAAGTAGGAGTTTCCTGACGCATCATGTGTTCGCAACGTCAACCACGAGCCAGAGACAGTCCAGAGACTTTGCGTAAACCCACCTCATCGAAGTCGAAGAAAGCCTTGGGGTCCTCTTAACACTTTGGTGCTTTCGGATTGCCTGAACAATCCGGGCATGAGCGTCGCATACTGAAGCACCTGGGAGGCCTCCGAGGTTGCGATGGCTCCGCGACCTCGGACCATGAGCCAGGAACCAGCACGCCATGCGACCACGCGAAAACCTGTAGGCCTGTCACTGCAGTTTTTCCGCTAAGTTCTCGGGCCTTCCCCCACATAGCTTGGGTGCAAGTCCAGAGCTCCTCAGCGCTCCTTTGGATGTAATTTGCAAGGCGTCGGGTCTGGGGACCTGCGCGAACAGTGCCTGAACTACGTGGCTTTGCGGGGGCCGTCACGTGGTTTGGACAACTTAGCGGACCACTTCTTTGCCTGGCCGGTTTCGAGGACCGAGCCTCCAGCAATGGGTGCCACATTTCTTTCACCCCATTGTGGGTGGCGTCCTGATCTCGGCCAAAGGAGGGTCCGTGCAGTTGGCGAGCACATACCCAAAGCGACATGGTCGCCCACCCTCTCGGCATGGAGAGCTGTCTGGGCAAAAGTGCCTGGCGCGGCAATGCGTAATCCTAATGCCGGCTGCGGGCAGGGCCTGTGTGGGAGGCAGTGGCTGATGGGCATCATCAATAACAAGGCAGCTCCATTGGCTAGGACAGTGGAGACTGGGAGTTCGTGTTCCGGGGCGTGAAAGCCAGCAAGGCACCACCATGCAACGCCAAGCTGAACAAAGTGAGAGATGACCTCATGCAGCAAGTCCGAGGAGAGCTGAGGGTAACCATAAAACGATGCCACGGCGAGCTTCTGCACAACGTCGCCAGTGGAAACTTCGTTAATTATAAGCCAGCGGCCACACGACTGTTGTAAGCTACATTCAAAAGCCAGTGGTTTGTGGCGAGCAGAAAGGTTAAGCCGAGTATAGAGACCGTGCCCGTCGCAGTTCCAGGTGAGGTGCGGTCGGTTTGGGGTCGACACTCCGCGCAAGCACTGGGCTTTCGCAGTCTGAACTTCAAACCATTTAATGATGCCAACATAAGCAACCTGAGGCTCGTGCAACCTGACGCGCAGGGCCAGCGGCAGCGTGGTGCCACACGCGTTTATGGCCTGATGCTAGCACAAACAGATTGAGTTCAGAGGCAGGAAGGTCGAGACCTCTGGCCAGTCGCGCATCATCCCGGTGATATCTGCGGCGCAGCCTGCCGCACTTGTTGAGGGCACCGCGGCGGCACGCTAACAGCAACCAGTCCCGAGGAATCCAATAGTAGGAGAAGCCCATCCCAGCCGAAAAGTGCGAAGCACACCATACTCGTCACAACGCTCGATGGTGTCACGTGTACGTCGGCCAGCCGTCCAGTGGTGCTTCGGCGAACAGAGCAGGGGCCTCAGGCAGCAGCGTAGGCCGTTTGTCGAAGGCCTGGTCCAACGGGACTTGGTCGGTCCAACGAGGTGGCCGCGTTTGCAACCTGAGTGCCGCGCAGAGGGTGCTCCACTCGGCCACGAACGTGGCTTCCGTCCACCAATCCATGCGGTCATGAAAAAGTAGTGTGGCAGCATCATGTAACAGACAACGACGAAAAGACACCCTTATGTCACCTGAAATGAATTGCAGCTGCTCCGGAGAAGGCTGAGCAAATCCGCCAGCCCACTGAAAAAGGGAATTGCCCAGGCTTCGCACGTGACGTAGAATCTCTCTGCGATTGCGCGAGGCACCTGCAAAGACCCGGGGTCTCACAAACCGAAGCAGGCGCTTAGGTTGAGTTGACGCACCATCAACCGCGAGCCGGTTCGCCAACAGACCGAGCAAAGGCCTATGGGCCTATATCCCTGTAGCAGTCGCGTCAAAATGCATGCACGGGCAACGGGGGGAGCCTGGCCGGGAGGACTGTATTCCATCCGGTCCGCTCCCAGCTCGTCGAAGACTCCAACTGAGTCGTTGTTGACCTCCATCTCCTGAGGGCCAGCAGGTCGCACTGACAAGTGCGAACAAACTCAAGGAATTCCCGCGCGGCAACCACCAGACCTCCCCGTGTTCATCGTGTAGAGAAGGATCACTGCGGCATACTGCGGCTGTTTCCCCACTGAGAGCATGTATCGATGGCTCTGGCCTAGCCTCCGTGATTCCGCTGGCTGCGGCAAGACGGCAAGACTACGCAGCTTGTTGAGCGCAGCCACTCTGCGATCAGCAGTCTTCGTCTTCGTGAGGGGCTTTAGGAGCTGAAGGGTTTAAAGGTTTCATTACGGCGTAAGGGGTTTGAGCTTTGGGCTTTAGTATGTGCGGTTTGGGGTTTAAGATTTAAGTGCTAAGGGTTTGGGGTGTTCGATTTTTGGGGCTTTTAGAGCATTGGTGCGTCGGCTGATCATGAGGAGCTTCCTGACGCAACAAATCAGAGACACATGTTCATAATGTCAACCACGAACCAGAGACGTTGTGTAAAGCCACCTTTTGCTGCTGGCTAATGTAAGGCCCTTGACGACAAACATTTATAATTTAATGAGATTGCTTCGGGGCAAGAAAACGGTTCAGCTATGCTAGGGAATATAAGGGAATAGCTCGAAATCGAGACTGTTTTCGTGCCCGCAGGACCCATGACAGCATGGCCCTCCCGTGAGATCGATTTGGAACCGGAAAAAAAGCCCGAGTGCACGACTGCACCCTGGCATGCTGCAGGCCGCTCACCACTTGTCAGCCTTGTTGTAGACGTAGTTGGCCACGTCCTGTCGTGCAAACCACAGCATACCGGAAAGGCTGCCAAACAGCATCGTAAACAGAAGCTGCTTTTATAGATCATGTCGTGTGGCAGCCAGAAACCCCTAGCACCTCCCCTGCACTTGCATGCCGGCCTCGATGTCATCGGGTCCCAGCTTCTCGCCGAAGGCAGGCATGGCGCCGTTGCCGTTGGTCACCTCTCTGCTCGACATACTGAACAGAACATGTGCCCAAAGCTTGAGGCTTCAAGAATGTTCGAGCAATCATGCATATGGACAGCATGGGACACATCCACAAAAACGGTCCCGTGGCCTGGGTGATGATGGCCTGGACGTCGTACTTGCCGTACTGGACAAGAGCTTCCTGGAATGCAAGTCTGCTGAAGCTTGCATAAGCGTACCCTTGGACGGTTAGGTCCCATTGATGCTACTCACATCTCCTTCTTGAGCTTCTTTTCGGCCACAATGGAGTTATTTCCGCCGGCGTGGCAGGCAGTGCAGTTGCCGTTGAAGATGGCCTCACCGTTCTCCAGGTCCGCGGCGAGAGCAGGTCGGCCAGTGGCCACGGCCATCAAGAGACCCAGGGCTGCACCGACAGCAAGCGGGCTCCAGGAAGCTGACTCGGGGGTGCCGTTGATGGCGCTTGGCTGTCCCACCACAGCACCCGACTCGGTCTGAGGTGGGCCCTTGGGCAGAGTGGTAGGCACGATGAAGCAGCTGGCACCGTACAGGGCCAGGGAGACAGCGCACACGATGCCAGCAACGCGGGACATGGTCTTTGTGCTGAGATTGAGGCTACAAACTGTCCCCTGCAACAGCCAAACGCCTGCCAAAGAACATGCTGTCTCAAGCATCATGCTGCTTTATGGACAGCAAAAGCCAGGAAGTAATTATCTGTCATTATCTGTCATTACATGCAAGCCGATGCTGCTGGGCACGATTTTGTCCTCGCCGGACCCATGACAGCATGGAACTCCGGTGAGTGTGAACCGGGTGCCTCGCTGGCAACCTTTCCGAGAGCTATATAGGCAGCCAGCTGTGGCCTAGTGCCTGCACGGTGGTATGCAGCTACACTGCGCACAATCAGCTGGGAGCGTGATCAAAGCATATTAAACGGAATCGAAAGCCTTTGAAAAGTTATAGGCTGCAGGCAGCTCACCACTTGTCAGCCTTGTTGTAGACGTAGTTGGCCACGTCCTGCTGGATGAACCAAAACATACGAGAAAGGCAGTCAAACCGTATGTTGAACAGAAGCTGCTCTTATAGAAATTCTTGGAAACCAAAGCAGGCATAGCCACAGCATGTCGCAGCCAAAAATTCAAACCCGTAGCACCACCGCTGCGCTTGCATGCCGGCCTCGATGTCATCGGGTCCCAGCTTCTCGCCGAAAGCAGGCATGGCACCGTTGCCGTTGGTCACCTAGGTGCTCGACATATTGAACATGTGTCCAAAGCTTGAGGCTTCAAGAATTCAAGAATGTTCCAGAAACCATGCGTATGGACCGCACGTGGCAGACACACATCCATCAATACGGTCCCGTGGCCTGGGTGATGATGGCCTGGACGTCGTACTTGCCGTACTGGACAAGAGCTTCCTGGAATGCAAGTCGGCTGAAGCTTGCATAAGCATACCCTTGGACGGCTAGGTCTCATTGATGCTATTCACATCTCCTTCTTGAGCTTCTTTTCGGCCACAATGGAGTTATTTCCGCCGGCGTGGCAGGCAGTGCAGTTGCCGTTGAAGATGGCCTCACCGTTCTCCAGGTCCGCGGCGAGAGCAGGTCGGCCAGTGGCCACGGCGATCAAGAGACCCAGGGCTGCACCGACAGCAAGCGGGCTCCAGGAGGCTGACTCGGGGGTGCCGTTGATGGCGCTTGGCTGTCCCACCACAGCACCCGACTCGGTCTGAGGTGCGCCCTTGGGCAGAGTGGTAGGCACGATGAAGCAGCTGGCACCGTACAGGGCCAGGGAGACAGTGCACACGATGCCAGCAACGCGGGACATGGTCTTTGTGCTGAGATTGAGGCTACAAATTGTCCCTAGCAACAGCCAAACGCCTGCCAAAGAACATGCTGTCTCAAGCATCATACTGCTTTATGGACAGCAAAAGCCAGGAAGTATCTGTCATTTCAAGCCGATGCTGCTGCGCACGATTTTGTCCTCGCCGGACCCATGACAGCATGGAACTCCGGTGAGTGTGAACCGGGTGCCTCGCTGGCAACCTTTCCGAGAGCTACATAGGCAGCCAGCTGTGGCCTAGTGCCTGCACGATGGTATGCAGCTACACTGCGCACAATCAGCTGGGAGCGTGATCAAAGCATATTAAACGGAATCGAAAGCCTTTGAAAAGTTATAGGCTGCAGGCAGCTCACCACTTGTCAGCCTTGTTGTAGACGTAGTTGGCCACGTCCTGCTGGATGAACCAAAACATACGAGAAAGGCAGTCAAACCGTATGTTGAACAGAAGCTGCTCTTACAGAAATTCTTGGAAACCAAAGCAGGCATAGCCACGGCATGTCGCAGCCAAAAATTCAAGCCCGTAGCACCACCGCTGCGCTTGCATGCCGGCCTCGATGTCATCGGGTCCCAGCTTCTCGCCGAAAGCAGGCATGGCACCGTTGCCGTTGGTCACCTAGGTGCTCGACATATTGAACATGTGTCCAAAGCTTGAGGCTTCAAGAATTCAAGAATGTTCCAGAAACCATGCGTATGGACCGCACGTAGCAGACACACATCCATCAAAACGGTCCCGTGGCCTGGGTGATGATGGCCTGGACGTCGTACTTGCCGTACTGGACCAGAGCTTCCTGGAATGCATGTCTGCTGAAGCTTGCATAAGCATACCCTTGGACGGCTAGGTCTCATTGATGCTATTCACATCTCCTTCTTGAGCTTCTTTTCGGCCACAATGGAGTTATTTCCGCCGGCGTGGCAGGCAGTGCAGTTGCCGTTGAAGATGGCCTCACCGTTCTCCAGGTCCGCGGCGAGAGCAGGTCGGCCAGTGGCCACGGCGATCAAGAGACCGAGGGCGGCACCGACAGCAAGCGGGCTCCAGGAGGCTGACTCGGGGGTGCCGTTGATGGCGCTTGGCTGTCCCACCACAGCACCCGACTCGGTCTGAGGTGCGCCCTTGGGCAGAGTGGTAGGCACGATGAAGCAGCTGGCACCGTACAGGGCCAGGGAGACAGCGCACACGATGCCAGCAACGCGGGACATGGTCTTTGTGCTGAGATTGAGGCTACAAATTGTCCCTAGCAACAGCCAAACGCCTGCCCAAGAACATGCTGTCGCAAGCATCCTGGACAACGAAAACATGAACAAAGCTCTTGCGCAGACGGATCCTGCTGTGCCTCGCGCTGGTACCGATTTTATGCTCAAGATAGGACCCATGACAGCATGGAACTCCTGTCAGTGTGAAATGCGTGCCTCGCTGGCAACCTCTGGCAACCTTGCTCAGCCGGACTGTCGCCTAGTGCATGTGGTATGCAAAGGCACGATTGCACGATCAACTGCGATAGGCTTGGAAAGATTAACCGGGATCGAGAGCCTTTAAAAGCCTCGATGCCGCAAGAGCAGCTCACCACTTGTCAGCCTTGTTGTAGACGTAGTTGGCCACATCCTGCTGAAGGAACCGAAACATGCCCACAAGGCCGTCAGGTCGTCAGACAGCATCGTCTACTACTCTCGCTAGTCTGAAAGATCTGGTATTAGCGTGTCTATAAGCCAGAAAACCGTAGCATCGCCACTGCACTTGCATGCCGGCCTCGATGTCATCGGGTCCCAGCTTCTCGCCGAAAGCAGGCATGGCACCGTTGCCGTTGGTCACCTCTCTGCTCGACATATTGCACATGTGTCCAAAGCTTGATGCTTCAAGACTCCTCCAGCAATCATGCGTATGGACCGCACGGGGCAGACACACTTCCACCAAAACGGCTTCGTGGCCTGGGTGATGATGGCCTGGACGTCGTACTTGCCGTACTGGACAAGAGCTTCCTGGAATGCAAGTCGGCTGAAGCTTGCATAGGCATACCCTTGGACGGCTAGGTCTCATTGATGCTATTCACATCTCCTTCTTGAGCTTCTTTTCGGCCACAATGGAATTATTTCCGCCGGCGTGGCAGGCAGTGCAGTTGCCGTTGAAGATGGCCTCACCGTTCTCCAGGTCCGCGGCGAGAGCAGGTCGGCCAGTGGCCACGGCGATCAAGAGACCCAGGGCTGCACCGACAGCAAGCGGGCTCCAGGAGGCTGACTCGGGGGTGCCGTTGATGGCGCTTGGCTGTCCCACCACAGCACCCGACTCGGTCTGAGGTGCGCCCTTGGGCAGAGTGGTAGGCACGATGAAGCAGCTGGCACCGTACAGGGCCAGGGAGACAGCGCACACGATGCCAGCAACGCGGGACATGGTCTTTGTGCTGAGATTGAGGCTACAAACTGTCCCCTGCAACAGCCAAACGCCTGCCAAAGAACATGCTGTCTCAAGCATCATGCTGCTTTATGGACAGCAAAAGCCAGGAAGTAATTATCTGTCATTATCTGTCATTACATGCAAGCCGATGCTGCTGGGCACGATTTTGTCCTCGCCGGACCCATGACAGCATGGAACTCCGGTGAGTGTGAACCGGGTGCCTCGCTGGCAACCTTTCCGAGAGCTATATAGGCAGCCAGCTGTGGCCTAGTGCCTGCACGGTGGTATGCAGCTACACTGCGCACAATCAGCTGGGAGCATGATCAAAGGATATTAAACGGAATCGAAAGCCTTTGAAAAGTTATAGGCTGCAGGCAGCTCACCACTTGTCAGCCTTGTTGTAGACGTAGTTGGCCACGTCCTGCTGCATGAACCAAAACATACGAGAAAGGCAGTCAAACCGCATGCTAAACATAAGCTGCTCTCATAGATTTCTTGTAAACCGTAGCAGGCATAGCCGAAGCATGTCTATAAGCCATAAAACCGTAGCACCGCCACTGCACTTGCATGCCGGCCTCGATGTCATCGGGTCCCAGCTTCTCGCCGAAAGCAGGCATGGCACCGTTGCCGTTGGTCACCTAGCTGCTCGACATATTGAACATGTGTCCAAAGCTTGACGCTTCAAGACTGTTCGAGCAATCATGCATATGGACAGCATGGGGCACATCCACAAAAACGGTCGAGTGGCCTGGGTGATGATGGCCTGGACGTCGTACTTGCCGTACTGGACCAGAGCTTCCTGAAATGCAAGTCTGCTGAAGCTTGCATAAGCATACCCTTGGACGACTAGGTCTCGTTGATGCTACTCACATCTCCTTCTTGAGCTTCTTTTCGGCCACAATGGAGTTATTTCCGCCGGCGTGGCAGGCAGTGCAGTTGCCGTTGAAGATGGCCTCACCGTTCTCCAGGTCCGCGGCGAGAGCAGGTCGGCCAGTGGCCACGGCCATCAAGAGACCCAGGGCTGCACCGACAGCAAGTGGGCTCCAGGAAGCTGACTCGGGGGTGCCGTCGATGGCGCTTGGCTGTCCCACCACAGCACCCGACTCGGTCTGAGGTGCGCCCTTGGGCAGAGTGGTAGGCACGATGAAGCAGCTGGCACTGTAGAGGGCCAAGGAAACAGCGCACACGATGCCAGCAACGCGGGACATGGTCTTTGTGCTGAGATTCAGGCTACAACTCGTCCCTAGCAACAGCCAAACGCCTGCCCAAGAACATGCTGTCGCAAGCATCCTGGACAACGAAAACATGAACAAAGCTCTTGCGCAGACGGATCCTGCTGTGCCTCGCGCTGCACCGATTTTATGCTCAAGATAGGACCCATGACAGCATGGAACTCCTGTCAGTGTGAAATGCGTGCCTCGCTGGCAACCTCTGGCAACCTTGCTACAGCCGAACTGTCGCCTAGTGCACGTGGTGTGCAAAGGCACGATTGCACAATCAACTTCGATAGGCTTGGAAAGATTAAACGGGATCGAGAGCCTTTAAAAGCCTCGACGCCGCAAGAGCAGCTCACCACTTGTCAGCCTTGCTGTAGACGTAGTTGGCCACATCCTGCTGAAGGAACCGAAACATGCCCGCAAGGCCGTCAGGTCGTCAGACAGCATCGTATACTACTCTGGCTAGTCTGAAAGATCTTGTTTTAGCATGCCTATAACAGAAAACCGTAGACCGTCGCTTCACTTGCATGCCGGCCTCAATGTCATCGGGTCCCAGCTTCTCGCCGAAAGCAGGCATGGCACCGTTGCCGTTGGTCACCTCTCTGCTCGACATATTGCACATGTGTCCAAAGCTTGATGCTTCAAGACTCCTCCAGCAATCATGCGTATGGACCGCACGGGGCAGACACACTTCCACCAAAACGGTCCCGTGGCCTGGGTGATGATGGCCTGGACGTCGTACTTGCCGTACTGGACAAGAGCTTCCTGGAATGCAAGTCTGCTGAAGCTTGCATAAGCATACCCTTGGACGGCTAGGTCTCATTGATGCTATTCACATCTCCTTCTTGAGCTTCTTTTCGGCCACAATGGAGTTATTTCCGCCGGCGTGGCAGGCAGTGCAGTTGCCGTTGAAGATGGCCTCACCGTTCTCCAGGTCCGCGGCGAGAGCAGGTCGGCCAGTGGCCACGGCGATCAAGAGACCCAGGGCTGCACCGACAGCAAGCGGGCTCCAGGAAGCTGACTCGGGGGTGCCGTCGATGGCGCTTGGCTGTCCCACCACAGCACCCGACTCGGTCTGAGGTGCGCCCTTGGGCAGAGTGGTAGGCACGATGAAGCAGCTGGCACCGTAGAGGGCCAGGGAGACAGCGCACACGATGCCAGCAACACGGGACATGGTCTTTGTGCTGAGATTCAGGCTACAAATTGTCCCTATAGCAACAGCCAAACGCCTGCCAACAAGCATGTGTTCTCAAGCATACCAGACAATAGAAACATGAAGGAAAATCTTGCGCAGACGGATCCTGCTGTGCCACGCACTGTACCGATTTTATGCTGAAGATAGGACCCATGACAGCATGGAACTCCTGTCAGTCTGAAATGCGTGCCTCGCCGTCAACCTCTGGCAACCTTGCTACAGCCGAACTGTCGCCTAGTGCACGTGGTATGCAAAGGCACCATTGCACAATCAACTGCGATAGGCTTGGAAAGATTAAACGGGATCGAGAACCTTTAAAGGCCTCGATCGCCGCAAGAGCAGCTCACCACTTGTCAGCCTTGCTGTAGACGTAGTTGGCCACATCCTGCTGAAGGAACCGAAACATGCCCACAAGGCCGTCAGGTCGTCAGACAGCATCGTATACTACTCTGGCTAGTCTGAAAGATCTTGCTTTAGCATGCCTATAACAGAAAACCGTAGACCGTCGCTTCACTTGCATGCCGGCCTCAATGTCATCGGGTCCCAGCTTCTCGCCGAAAGCAGGCATGGCACCGTTGCCGTTGGTCACCTCTCTGCTCGACATATTGCACATGTGTCCAAAGCTTGATGCTTCAAGACTCCTCCAGCAATCATGCGTATGGACCGCACGGGGCAGACACACATCCACCAAAACGGTCCCGTGGCCTGGGTGATGATGGCCTGGACGTCGTACTTGCCGTACTGGACCAGAGCTTCCTGGAATGCATGTCTGCTGAAGCTTGCATAAGCATACCCTTGGACGGCTAGGTCTCGTTGATGCTACTCACATCTCCTTCTTGAGCTTCTTTTCGGCCACAATGGAGTTATTTCCGCCGGCGTGGCAGGCAGTGCAGTTGCCGTTGAAGATGGCCTCACCGTTCTCCAGGTCCGCGGCGAGAGCAGGTCGGCCAGTGGCCACGGCGATCAAGAGACCCAGGGCTGCACCGACAGCAAGCGGGCTCCAGGAAGCTGACTCGGGGGTGCCGTCGATGGCGCTTGGCTGTCCCACCACAGCACCCGACTCGGTCTGAGGTGCGCCCTTGGGCAGAGTGGTAGGCACGATGAAGCAGCTGGCACCGTAGAGGGCCAGGGAGACAGCGCACACGATGCCAGCAACACGGGACATGGTCTTTGTGCTGAGATTGTGGCTACAAATTGTCCCTATAGCAACAGCCAAACGCCTGCCAACAAGCATGTGTTCTCAAGCATACCAGACAATAGAAACATGAAGGAAGCTCTTGCGCAGACGGATCCTGCTGTGCCACGCACTGTACCGACTTTATGCTGAAGATAGGACCCATGACAGCATGGAACTCCTGTCAGTCTGAAATGCGTGCCTCGCCGTCAACCTCTGGCAACCTTGCTACAGCCGAACTGTCGCCTAGTGCACGTGGTATGCAAAGGCACGATTGCACAATCAACTGCGATAGGCTTGGAAAGATTAAACGGGATCGAGAACCTTTAAAGGCCTCGACGCCGCAAGAGCAGCTCACCACTTGTCAGCCTTGCTGTAGACGTAGTTGGCCACATCCTGCTGAAGGAACCGAAACATGCCCACAAGGCCGTCAGGTCGTCAGACAGCATCGTATACTACTCTGGCTAGTCTGAAAGATCTTGCTTTAGCATGCCTATAACATAAAACCGTAGCACCGCCGCTGCGCTTGCATGCCGGCCTCGATGTCATCGGGTCCCAGCTTCTCGCCGAAAGCAGGCATGGCACCGTTGCCGTTGGTCACCTCTCTGCTCGACATATTGTACATGTGTCCAAAGCTTGATGCTTCAAGACTCCTCCAGCAATCATGCGTATGGACCGCACGGGGCAGACACACTTCCACCAAAACGGCTTCGTGGCCTGGGTGATGATGGCCTGGACGTCGTACTTGCCGTACTGGACCAGAGCTTCCTGGAATGCATGTCTGCTGAAGCTTGCATAAGCATACCCTTGGACGGCTAGGTCTCGTTGATGCTACTCACATCTCCTTCTTGAGCTTCTTTTCGGCCACAATGGAGTTATTTCCGCCGGCGTGGCAGGCAGTGCAGTTGCCGTTGAAGATGGCCTCACCGTTCTCCAGGTCCGCGGCGAGAGCAGGTCGGCCAGTGGCCACGGCGATCAAGAGACCCAGGGCTGCACCGACAGCAAGCGGGCTCCAGGAGGCTGACTGGGGGGTGCCGTTGATGGCGCTTGGCTGTCCCACCACAGCACCCGACTCGGTCTGAGGTGCGCCCTTGGGCAGAGTGGTAGGCACGATGAAGCAGCTGGCACCGTACAGAGCCAGGGAGACAGCGCACACGATGCCAGCAACGCGGGACATGGTCTTTATGCTGAGATTGTGGCTACAAATCGTCCCTAGCAACAGCCAAACGCCTGCCCAAGAACATGCTGTCGCAAGCATCCTGGACAACGAAAACATGAACAAAGCTCTTGCGCAGACGGATCCTGCTGTGCCTCGAGCTGTACCGATTTTATGCTCAAGATAGGACCCATGACAGCATGGAACTCCTGTCAGTGTGAAATGCGTGCCTCGCTGGCAACCTCTGGCAACCTTGCTACAGCCGAACTGTCGCCTAGTGCACGTGGTATGCAAAGGCACCATTGCACGATCAACTGCGATAGGCCTGGAAAGATTAAACGGGACCGAGAGCCTTTAAAAGCCTCGATGCCGCAAGAGCAGCTCACCACTTGTCAGCCTTGTTGTAGACGTAGTTGGCCACATCCTGCTGAAGGAACCGAAACATGCCCACAAGGCCGTGAGGTTGTCAGACAGCATCGTATACTACTCTGGCTAGTCTGAAAGATCTTGTTTTAGCATGCCTATAACATAAAACCGTAGCACCGCCGCTGCGCTTGCATGCCGGCCTCGATGTCATCGGGTCCCAGCTTCTCGCCGAAAGCAGGCATGGCACCGTTGCCGTTGGTCACCTCTCTGCTCGACATATTGCACATGTGTCCAAAGCTTGATGCTTCAAGACTCCTCCAGCAATCATGCGTATGGACCGCACGGGGCAGACACACATCCACCAAAACGGTCCCGTGGCCTGGGTGATGATGGCCTGGACGTCGTACTTGCCGTACTGGACCAGAGCTTCCTGGAATGCATGTCTGCTGAAGCTTGCATAAGCATACCCTTGGACGGCTAGGTCTCGTTGATGCTACTCACATCTCCTTCTTGAGCTTCTTTTCGGCCACAATGGAGTTATTTCCGCCGGCGTGGCAGGCAGTGCAGTTGCCGTTGAAGATGGCCTCACCGTTCTCCAGGTCCGCGGCGAGAGCAGGTCGGCCAGTGGCCACGGCGATCACGAGACCCAGGGCTGCACCGACAGCAAGCGGGCTCCAGGAGGCTGACTCGGGGGTGCCGTTGATGGCGCTTGGCTGTCCCACCACAGCACCCGACTCGGTCTGAGGTGCGCCCTTGGGCAGAGTGGTAGGCACGATGAAGCAGCTGGCACCGTAGAGGGCCAGGGAAACAGCGCACACGACGCCAGCAACGCGGGACATGGTTTTAGTGCTGAGATTGTGGCTACAAACCGTCCCTAGCAACAGCCAAACGCCTGCCAACAAGCATGTGTTCTCAAGCATACCAGACAATAGAAACATGAAGGAAGCTCTTGCGCAGACGGATCCTGCTGTGCCACGCGCTGTACCGATTTTATGCTGAAGATAGGACCCATGACAGCATGGAACTCCTGTCAGTGTGAAATGCGTGCCTCGCTGGCAACCTCTGGCAACCTTGCTACAGCCGAACTGTCGCCTAGTGCACGTGGTATGCAAAGGCACCATTGCACGATCAACTGCGATAGGCCTGGAAAGATTAAACGGGACCGAGAGCCTTTAAAAGCCTCGATGCCGCAAGAGCAGCTCACCACTTGTCAGCCTTGTTGTAGACGTAGTTGGCCACATCCTGCTGAAGGAACCGAAACATGCCCACAAGGCCGTGAGGTTGTCAGACAGCATCGTATACTACTCTGGCTAGTCTGAAAGATCTTGTTTTAGCATGCCTATAACATAAAACCGTAGCACCGCCGCTGCGCTTGCATGCCGGCCTCGATGTCATCGGGTCCCAGCTTCTCGCCGAAAGCAGGCATGGCACCGTTGCCGTTGGTCACCTCTCTGCTCGACATATTGCACATGTGTCCAAAGCTTGATGCTTCAAGACTCCTCCAGCAATCATGCGTATGGACCGCACGGGGCAGACACACTTCCACCAAAAAAGGTTCGCGGCCTGGGTGATGATGGCCTGGACGTCGTACTTGCCGTACTGGACAAGAGCTTCCTGGAATGCAAGTCTGCTGAAGCTTGCATAAGCATACCCTTGGACGGCTAGGTCTCGTTGATGCTACTCACATCTCCTTCTTGAGCTTCTTTTCGGCCACAATGGAGTTATTTCCGCCGGCGTGGCAGGCAGTGCAGTTGCCGTTGAAGATGGCCTCACCGTTCTCCAGGTCCGCGGCGAGAGCAGGTCGGCCAGTGGCCACGGCGATCAAGAGACCCAGGGCTGCACCGACAGCAAGCGGGCTCCAGGAAGCTGACTCGGGGGTGCCGTCGATGGCGCTTGGCTGTCCCACCACAGCACCCGACTCGGTCTGAGGTGCGCCCTTGGGCAGAGTGGTAGGCACGATGAAGCAGCTGGCACTGTAGAGGGCCAGGGAGACAGCGCACACGATGCCAGCAACGCGGGACATGGTTTTAGTGCTGAGATTGAGGCTACAAACCGTCCCTAGCAACAGCCAAACGCCTGCCAACAAGCATGTGTTCTCAAGCATACCAGACAATAGAAACATGAAGGAAGCTCTTGCGCAGACGGATCCTGCTGTGCCACGCACTGTACCGATTTTATGCTGAAGATAGGACCCATGACAGCATGGAACTCCTGTCAGTGTGAAATGCGTGCCTCGCTGGCAACCTCTGGCAACCTTGCTACAGCCGAACTGTCGCCTAGTGCACGTGGTATGCAAAGGCACGATTGCACAATCAACTGCGATAGGCTTGGAAAGATTAAACGGGATCGAGAGCCTTTAAAAGCCTCGACGCCGCAAGAGCAGCTCACCACTTGTCAGCCTTGCTGTAGACGTAGTTGGCCACATCCTGCTGAAGGAACCGAAACATGCCCACAAGGCCGTCAGGTCGTCAGACAGCATCGTCTACTACTCTGGCTAGTCTGAAAGATCTTGTTTTAGCATGCCTATAACATAAAACCGTAGCACCGCCGCTGCGCTTGCATGCCGGCCTCGATGTCATCGGGTCCCAGCTTCTCGCCGAAAGCAGGCATGGCACCGTTGCCGTTGGTCACCTCTCTGCTCGACATATTGCACATGTGTCCAAAGCGTGATGCTTCAAGACTCCTCCAGCAATCATGCGTATGGACCGCACGGGGCAGACACACTTCCACCAAAAAAGGTTCGCGGCCTGGGTGATGATGGCCTGGACGTCGTACTTGCCGTACTGGACCAGAGCTTCCTGGAATGCAAGTCTGCTGAAGCTTGCATCAGCATACCCTTGGACGGCTAGGTCTCGTTGATGCTACTCACATCTCCTTCTTGAGCTTCTTTTCAGCCACAATGGAGTTATTTCCGCCGGCGTGGCAGGCAGTGCAGTTGCCGTTGAAGATGGCCTCACCGTTCTCCAGGTCCGCGGCGAGAGCAGGTCGGCCAGTGGCCACGGCGATCAAGAGACCCAGGGCTGCACCGACAGCAAGCGGGCTCCAGGAGGTTGACTCGGGGGTGCCGTTGATGGCGCTTGGCTGTCCCACCACAGCACCCGACTCCGTCTGAGGCGCGCCCTTGGGCAGAGTGGTAGGCACGATGAAGCAGCTGGCACCATAGAGGGCCAGGGAGACAGCGCACACGATGCCAGCAACGCGGGACATGGTCTTTATGTGCGGCTCGGACGTGGAAGCTTCTGGCTTTCGTCTGCTGGCCAAATGCCTGCGAATATAATGCAAACTCTTGCATAGTCATGAGGGTCACCAAGACTTGCCAATGCTGTCAACTTCAGTCTCAGTGGGGCTTGCAGAACTGCAATTTTCAGACGTCTTCCGCCGCTTCACTGTGCAGCACGTCAGCAACGGACTTCTGCTTCTGTGCCTGCACTCCCAGCAACAACTACTGAGGAACTACTGATGCCTGCTTGTGATAACACCCGCAATTGCAAAAGATTCCAGTCTAAGTCTAGTAGACACTACTTTTGGTAACAACCGTGATCCCTCTTCCATTTTCATCATGACTCTCATCACTACCCATATCATCATCTTACCCATGTTCATCATCGGCATCGCCTGCCATGACCTAGTCAGTAATCGTCCAAGTCATAATAGTGACGGAAACTGGGCGACCTGAACATAGGTTAAGACCCGAAGAAGTCGGAACAACTTTGAATGACCGCCTCGCTGATGTACACCAATAGTTATAGTAAGTAGATTCCCACATCACAACACGAAAGCACCATGACTCCTAAACCCTAAACCCTACAGAACCCGAAGCCCCTCACCTGTTAAAGATCCTTTTTTATAAACTCCTTATCGATCCCTTTAAACGAACCCTAAACCCTAAACCCGACGGCCTGAGCCATCCCAGAGTCCAGCAGATACTGGAGGATGCTGATGCACTGCGACGTCAGCCTCGACGCCCGTTTAGGGTTTACTTGAAGGATCATGGGACTTAGTAACTATGGTTATCATTAGGGTACTATACTTATAACTACCTATAACCCTAATTAAGGTTTAGGGGGCGATCTCACTTTGGGCCCTTAATAATTGGAATAGGGTTTTGGGGCCCACTATACCGTAATTATAATGAGGAACCACCAAAATAGCATTGTTTAGGCCCCTATAGTAGGCCTTCTTCTTGACGACTGAAAGGGTCAGCACACCGTCAACCCTTCGACAGCTGTTGATGGATTCAGTGCTAACCTGGCCCTACAACACTCACTCCTGTGTGTGAGGCTGGCCGACTGGCACAAGATCGAGCTCGAAACCCAAAACCCCTGAAACCTATGGCTCTACAGCCTAGTCCAAAGCACAACCGAGTGACAAAGGAGTTGGCCCCAAAGAGATTGCAGAAGCGCCAAAGTCGCTGACCAGCCTGCGGATTAGAGCTGACTGTATAGTGGACTATATTCTCTCTCTCTCTCTCTCTCTCTCTCTCTCTCTCTCTCTCTCTATATATGTATATATCAATAGCAGTTAACCAATAAACGAGAATGTCAAATGCTTAATATGTGATACTTTTTGCTCACCATACAATAACAAAGATATATGATATAAGGTCCAAGCTATACTATCATACCGTAAACAAGGTATACTGTGTAAGTAAAGCTTGCTAGAATAGTTTTACAAGGATTCTGCAAGTGTTCTATACACATTACTATAAAGGTTACAAAGCAATGTAGCAATAAGGCTCTATGAGGTTTACTATACGGTTCGCAACAAGGGTGCGAACAAGGGAAAGGGTTAGGGAACACAATACCCAGAATCATGAGGTTCTATACAGGCAACTACAATAAGGGTTACTATCCGGGCGTTGATGAGGTTGCCGCAAGGACTACAACGAGAGTGCAAAACAAGTTATGATTCCGTTTCTGCCAGAGTTCTTATTCAGGCCCAAGAACATGCCTACTGAAGGTCTACTACAGGGGTTGTGTAAGGGTTGCGTAAAGGGTTCTATACGACGATCCCAGCGAATTGCACGTGGAGTGGAAGGAGGCGACATCAACCAAGTCCCATGCCCAACAACACTTCCACAGAATCTTGAAGCTGAGCCGCTAGTTTCTAGAGCCTGCCATGTACGAAATATTCGTAGAGAGTGCAAAGTTCGAGGCCCTACTCTCAAGCGGGAGCCCCTCCGTCGAAGCACCGATAGCCTTCCCATCGCCACAGGCCGTAGACCGATGTGGTCGCCCACTACGACGACGAGGTGCTCCAGGCGCTGAGAGCCGCGGAGACATCCGTGGACTCAAGGACGGGCTAAGGTTTATGGTTCAGGGCTTTGAGTTTAGGGGTCAGCACGCCAGGAGGAACCGCGAAAAAGTTTGGGACGTAAGCCGTGTCTGAACGTGGAAGGCAGTACTCGCGATGAGACGGCAACGGCGGTTGCCATGCTGACAAGGAGCACCAAGCATTGTCTTGTACTGATATCGCACATTTTTCAGATAAGTGGAAGGTAAGCGCGTTATTAGCTCAAGACACTGTCAATGACTCGTGTGTGGCCAGAGCCGGCGGCCTCATCTGCCGCAGCTAATGCAAGCTCCTCAACACTCAGTTTAGGATTCCGGAGGTTACGGCTTTAGGTTAGGGGTTTAGGGTTCATTTCAACCCTATATTATGTATATATATATATATATATATATATATATATACATGCTTATATATATAAGATATACAATATAGTATATTATACTATATTGTATTATATTATAATATGTATATATATATACCGTTATGTGTATATATATATATTATATATATATATATATATAGATGCATAGATTTTTATGAATACATGAGTTTATGAATACACGTATACATATTCAACATGACATGTCGGATGCCAAGAACACAGGAGAGCTCCTCGGAGGCATCTGCCGCTGCATCCTGAACAATCATAGAGACCCTTAGGGGGGTAGGGGGCCTTAATGCCCTGAATAAGGACCTAATAAGGCCTATTTAAGGAAGTATAGTCCCCTATTCCCCTCCCCCCTACACCCCTAAGAGTCCCTATGAAACACTGTCTCTGCAAATCGGTGTTGTTTCGGGGTTTCGGGTCTGCCGTTTGGGGTTCCGGGCTTAGACTATATGTGCTAGAGCAATACCATCATGTACTAGAGTGCGCAATCACGTGCCATAATCTACTATCTTATACTTTTGCTTCTTTGGGAGATTGGACTTGACCGGGCTTTTGCAAAAGTGGTTTGAGAGACAGTAGCAGTAAGCTTAAAATGCACAGTCGCGAGCAAACGGAAAGCCCCATGGATGGACAGAATCTTTCTAGGGTTTCATAAGGCTTCTCTTTATATATAGAGGCTTGCAGAATCAGAAAAGAGTTTTGGGGCATAGCTATAATCATAGTAAGCTGCCCTCAATGTTACTATGCGTCAGCAGGAGGCCTCACGAAGCACCAACAGCCGAGAGCGTCCGCGAGCCTGATGCCGCTTTCAAGCTTTGGCCGTTAAGCCTGTGTTCTGTGGCCTGGCTTCGGGAGAACAACCCAAGACCTGTAGCCCTATAGATCTTGAGGCCGACCTTACAGGAAACAATCACCTGGACCCCAAAAGTATGTAGAATAATGGCCTTTTATAGGTTTTGGGGCCATTATTTTACCTACTTTTGAGGATCTAGGCAAGAGCCATGAACCTCCAAGAATTGGAAGAAAGTCGGTCCAAGGCACTGGGCGGCTGGCAATAAGTTACGAGGCATTAGGTTTATGCGGCTGGGGCCAAGATGAACGTGTACCTGTACGGGTGTTTGCTTATGTGTCCGTCTATGTATGTGCATATGCAACTCAGTGTAAACATGGCATGTGCATGTCATTGCATGTCCGTTCGTATGATCACGCTTATGTCTGGTTATGACAAGGAGTATGTACGCATGGATGGGCGTATTTTTAGGTATGTGTACCTGTACATACGTATATATGCATATATATATATATACATATATATATATATACATAACTGATAAGAGGCATATATAGCCGTGTATACAGACATACTTACATGCATGCATGCATGCATACATACATGCATGCATAGATACAAAACCATAGAGTACTCTGCGCCAGGCTACACTACACTACACTGCAAGACAATGCAGTAAATATAATCGACATCAATATGACCCATGTATACATATACATGCAATCTGTGTATATTACATATATATATATATATGTGTGTGTGTGCATATGTGTATGCCTGTCTGTCTGTCTGTCTGTCTGTCTGTCTGTCTGTCTGTCTCTGTCCGTCTGTCTGTCTGCCTGTCTGCATGCATGTTTCTGTACACGTGCATAAATGCATACATACATCATGCATCCACAGTACACAGGTACGTAGAAATAGACAGACGGATATAGGGAGCCGCTCCTCCTCTTGCTGATTCAAGCTACGCGCCAAGCGGGAGAACGGGAGCGTAGCAACTGGGCCTCGAGGATCCGATGAAGAAGCCTTGCTGGAGCACCGATTGTATGTGGGGATTGGTAGAGTCTAGGGTTCAAGAGTTTATAAAGGTTGGTGCAAAGGCTTAGGATTCGGAGTTCGAGGTTTAATGCTCAGGTTCGAGATCCGGGCCTAAGTCTTTGGCCTCGGTGCCAGCGTTTCGGACCAGACGCGGCTTCTTTCTCTTTGTCTGTGAAGAAAGCTGCAACTGCTATCTTGCTCTGTACATCGGCCCGATGGCAAGGAACCCCAAGTGTCTGGGTCCCGTGCGATCGTAAGGACTCCTGTCATCGATAATTGAACATTGCTTGAGCGCGAAGGCATTTGAGGATTTCGGTTCCTGCTTGGGAATACTTGGAGGATCATGGGACTTAGCAAGTAAGTACCTTAATTGTGGTTTTAAGTAGTTATAAGTATAGTTACCCTAACTATAACCCTAGTTACTTAGTCCCATGATCCTTTAAGAAGGACTGTTGAGTCTCCAGGGCAATGGGCCTTTGACCTGGGCTGGAGGCTTCAGACTCACTATTTGGACCTAGGCTTTGACAGTGGGCGAAGAGGGTCTGGGCATGGTTAGGGTAGACTGCAGTTAGTCAAGTCTCGGTGAACCAGGCACCCTATTGAGTTCACTGTTGGGAATGATTCATTTAGAGTTGTATATTACGTAACCATGGCTATCTTAACTTGAAGTCTTCCTCCACGCTATGCCCAAGGAATTAGCCGGCTACATTTCTGTTCGACTGTCACGCTTGCTGAGCTCACGCGCTGTGCTTTGAAAGCTTATAATCGAACACTGTCAGCTTTGCTAGATTACCTGTCCTCGCTTGTCTTTCAGAGGGTATGAGAGATTGAGGCTGCTTTCATTGTCAACTAGCAGCAGTATAGAGCGGGTTTAGGTGTGTGACCGAACTCATGAATTCTCAAGCCATGATTGTTCTGCCTGCGCCCAGAAACTGATGCGTGGATACAAAGCCAACTTTAACCCTGAATAACCTACCTTTTAGGGTGCCTTATTATGGTTTCTTTCTACAAATCCTTAAATAGGTTATTCCGGGTTAAGGAAAAGCCAAGAATCATCCGGCCTCCTCCCAACAGCTCCAACCTGGCTCCTCTTCGCCTTTACATCGGAGCAGCTTTAGATCCAAGGTTCCCAATAGCCATAGCCACCTACTTGTCGGAAATTTCTGTTTGGTTCAATCATGCAGGCATCATGCTGGCTATGAACACGAAACCGACATAAGTATGGGAGTTTCAGAACATTAAGGGCCCGAAGCGATTGTCAGAAAGCCCTTGACTTTCTACGGAAGCCTACTGGTATGCATTATCGGCTTTCTGCAATTGTATACCAACGGAGGTTCACGCTTTGTTACAATAGCCAGGAACTAACAACGGCTATAGATAGCTATAGCAGCTATGTGTCGCACCAGAAACCTTACGGTGGAGTAATATCTAAAAAACATATCACGTTGAAAGCAGTGGCAGCAGCAACAACTGTCATAGAAACAAGAAGCAGACGAGGCCTTCCAAGAGCCGCTTGAGGGCCGCGCCGAGATTCCGCCTCGGGAGGAATCTACAGAAAAGTTTGCAATTCACTTGCAAAGCAAAACCACAGCAAGAAGAACAACCGTTGCTGTCAGACAATGGAAGCAGCAGCAGGAGCAGGAGCAGGAGCAGGAGCAGGAGCAGGAGCAGGAGCAGGAGCAGGAGCAGGAGCAGGAGCAGGAGCAGGAGCAGGAGCAGTAGTAGTAGTAGTAGTAGTAGTAGTAGTAGTAGTAGTAGTAGTAAGTCGTAGTAGTAGTAGTAGTAGTAGTAGTAGTAGTAGTAGTAGTAGTAGTAGTAGTAGTAGTAGTAGTAGTAGTAGTAGTAGTAGTAGTAGTAGTAGTAGTAGTAGTAGTCGTAGTCGTAGTCGTAGTAGTCGTAGTAGTAGTAAAGTAGTAGTAGTAGTAGTAGTAGTAGTAGTAGTAGTAGTAGTAGTAGTAGTAGTAGTAGTTGCAGTAGTAGTAGTAGTAGTAGTAGTAGTAGTAGTAGTAGTAGTAGTAGTAGTAGTAGTAGTAGTAGTAGTAGTAGGTGTAGTCGTAGTAGTAGTAATAATGGTAGTATTAATAGTATCAGGAATAATAGTAGTAGCAATATAGCAGTAGCAGTAGCAGTGGCAGTAGCAGTAGCAGTAGCAGTAGTAGTAGTAGTAGTAGTAGTAGTAGTAGTAGTAGTAGTAGCAGTAGCAGTAGCAGTAGCAGTAGCAGCAGTAGTAGCAGTAGTAGCAGTAGTACTGTAGTAGTAGCAGTACCAGCAAGTGTAGTAGCAGTAGTAACAGTAGTAGCTGGAGGAGTTGGAGAACCGGTAGAGGAACATCCAGATCCTGTTTGATAGCTAGACAGGTACGTAAGAAGGGAAAAGCATATGTGCATCGCCACCACGTTCCTTTCTGCCGCCTGAGCCACTCCGAAGGCCCTGTCACTCGAAGGTGCTGTCCGGACACCTGAATCGGGGCTTATGATGTCGGGGCCTTAATAATTAGAATAAGGTTTTGGGGCACATCCAACTATAAGTATAATGAGGAACCCCCCCAAAAAAATAGTATTGGTGATTGTTTAGGTACAAACAAATGCTCCATTTCGGAACAACTTGGTGCATGAGGTGCACAAACCCAAAAACTTGATACATGCATGGGCGAGGTAATGAACACGCGTCGGCAGGGACTACGCATCCATTCGGAAGATGGACAAGGCCAAGTGTTGTCTTCATTGCATCAGCGCACCTCACGGTCACAAACGCTCCCGGTGCACGCGATGCGCTAAGGACAAGATTTAATCAACATGCAACAGAAACACCAAGAGTTTTTGATTCAAGCGCATTTTAAACAAGGGCAAGAGACACAGCATTAGCTGTTCATTATCGCAAAACCTGACATAGTTTCCCAATCTCGCATGGCTCTGACGACTCGTTCAATCAGGGAGGCCAGGTTACAAAACCTGAGCCGCTATCCGCCTTGTAGCCTTCAGCCTTAAAAATGTATGTACTTGCTACTGCCTGCCTGCCACCCTCGCACTGACTTATACTGATTTCATGCACACACGCATGGATGGATGCTGCTGCTGCTGCTGCTGCTGCTGCTGCTGCTGCTGCTGCTCCTGCTGCTCGACGGCCAATTATGACGACGACGACCACGAGTTGCCACAGAATACAAATTAAAACGTATGAAACCTCTGCAACCCTGTAAAGCCGCATGCATATATATATATATGTATATATATATATATATATATATATGTATATATATATATATATCACGGCAAACCCCTATAAACCCCTGAGATGATAAATTCCGTTTAATCTTCCAGGCCGCCTGCACCGCCCCGATAGGCCGTGCACCTGCGACGGGAAGCAGTCGGTTTTAAGACTCGAGCCCCAAAGAGTGAAACAACTCAAAAAGGTTTGTAGGAATCATATAGGGCTTTGTAAGGCTGCTTAAGCCTAAGCTTGGATAGGGAAGATGTCTTGCATGAACATGAAGCTCTCTATTTATTGCAGTCCATATTCCGTATTTAGGGTTTTGGAGTCTCCAGCGTCTCTGCGATTAGGTAACTCTACGAAGAAGGTAGTCGTCAGGGTTCAGGGCTTCAAAAAGGGTCCAGCGAACAATAGCAGCTTCAACAGCAACAACGGTTGTCATGATGGTTGTCATGCTTGTGTGAATTTATTTTTGTATGGTTCACTGTCCATAGAGCACGTCTACTTCTTCATCGGGGTTGTGTTTCGAGTGCACCCTAAGCCCAAAAACCCTATAGGCTCCAACCCCTCAACCCCAAAGTTTCAAAACCCCCGCGTGTCAAAATCAATTTCAACCTCAAAACCCACTTCCGTCAAAGTAGTACAAGAATTACTATTACCACTACTATTATTACTATTATTACTATTATTACCATTATTACTATTATTACTACTATTAGAATATCACACCGAATAATGACCAAGGTAGGGTTGCCGGCTTCAGGGTCCAAATTAAAGGTTTGGGGTTTAAGAACAGTGTGCCGGCAGTCTGAAATGATGACCTAGGTAAGGGTGATAGCGACAGTACTCGTAACCATAGCAATAGGCATCTTAACAGTAAGGGCGGTCGTAATGTCGTAATTGCAGCAATGATGGCAAGAGCATTCCTGCTGACGGAATTGCACTCGAAGATGGAAAGTTCGGAGTTCTCAGCTACACCTGATATCTTGAAACCCTGAAACCCTCGCATTGTGTTATGGCCCTCAACAACAAGAACCCTGTTCCAAAGACCCCTAAACAGCCTAAAATACTAAACCTGAACAGCACGAAACCCTGAACCTTACAACTCCAACAGCAAGTAAAATAATGGCCCAACACCTTTTGAAAAGGCTATTATTCCACATTCTTTTGGTGTCCGGATAAGCCCTAAAGCCCCAACGCCTAAAGCTTATAAACCACAAAACCTGCGCCGCCTGGGGGCGGACGGCCATCCAAGCTGTCCAGGAGTCCGAAGCCGAGCCGCGACCTGAGCTTCAAGAACTTTAGGGCTTCTTCTTACCACTGATGTTTTTATTTCTGGTCATTATTACAAACACTGTTGAAATTACTACTGTCATGATTTTCTCATTTTGGTGATAAAGCTCTTATGTCTATTCTTATTGTTATTCCTAGTGCTAGTCTTATTGTTAGTACTACTGTTCCTATAGTGTCCGTTGAAGGTCTTTGTTTGGTCGAACCGATCCCAAGAGGTGCACAGTCGCCGACAGCACTACAAACAACCCATGGCCACCAAAACCGACAGCACCAAGAATAATGTTGCTGCCAGTTCTCACTGGCGCACAGCACACGGTACTACGGTGGAGAGTATCGACCACCGTGATCACTTACTCTCTCCAGGCCCCCAGCGTCCACGAGGGCTTGGCAAATGCGGCCAAGAAGGAAGAGTCAGACCGTGGCCTCAGAGGTTTAGATGCTTCGGGGGTTCGGGGCTTTGTTAACTTCTCGGCCCACTTTGATGGACTGTAAATTTCCAGAAGCCCTCGGGAAAGAAGGCTACAAACATGGGCTCTGTGGCATATGAAAGGATATCGGTATGGATTTCGAGCTTTGGGCATAGCAACGTAGCAGGAAGATGTGTGGCTGCTGACTTGCCACCAGGCTACTGATACTGTCGTTCGGCACATGCTCCCGTTTTGGTTCCACACCATGTCGCCCAAAATTCAGGCCCGCGGCATCCACGGCAACACAAACAGTTGCCGTGATTTCATGTAGTTTAGGAGCTTGGAGATAGGCCCAGATCACGTCCGGGTCGCATCCTACTCCCGTTAATTTCAGAGGTCCGATCCGGTCGTTAGTTTCGCTTCATTCCCCTTAGCTTTCGGGCCAGTAGCAAGGATTAGGATTCAAATGCCCTCTCCAGCCTGGAACATGCAAATCAATTTTGCTGAGCCTTAACAAACTGATTTTGGATTCCCTGCCTGGCGCCTCCCCAGCCTCCAGCTCCCCACGGCCCGGAAACACAAAAATCCATTCCTTCGGCCTCAACAACTTTTTGGATTGTTTGACAGTGGTATGCCGGTTAAGAACATGACGTCCATCATGACCGAAGCCACACAACACAAGCGAATGGTAGCGAGCTGTAATGATACGCCACCAAGAGCTCGAAGAGCCCAAACAAAGCTTGGCCCCGCCACATCTCAGCCCAGCCCTAAATCCTACAACAAACACTGGACTTCACCAGGCGTTTTGCAAAATTGAACCCTGGGGCGTCCGACTCACTTGAGGCACCGAGGTGAAAGGTCGCTGCAATGCAGCGGCAGAGTGTGTCAAGGCCTGACGCACATTCATGCTCAGTTTCCGCCTACATGATGGCATCACACCCCCGGCAGAACCAACATGCATACATACATGGATACATACGTACATCCATCCATCCATCCATCCCTCCCTCCCTCCCTCCCTCCATCCATCCATCCATCCATCCATCCATCCACGCATACATACATGCAGGGCATACCTTCATACATACGCGCACACACAAAAACCATACATACAGAGAGAGTGAGAGAAAGAGAGAGAGAGAGAGAGAGAGCGAGAGAGAGAGAGAGAGACAAAGAGATGGATAGAGAGAGAGAGAGAGAGAGAGAGAGAGACGGACTTATGCAGATGCGCAAACACACACGCGCGCACTCAACACAAACATGTGTGTATGTGTAATTAACTGTATATGATGTATATATGTATTATACAAGATATGTCCAGATGAACACATGATAATACATGGTATTCACTATAGTACGTAGTGTTGACCTTCTTAGTTTTGTCTTTCTTGTACATCATGTCTTTCAGGCGGTCGGTGTTAATTAGGACGGCGCCGACGACGACCAGGACCGTGATTGACATTGGCAAAGCTCTGGCGTGTCAGCACTGTACTGCAATGAATAACAGTATCACACCCTCAGGAAGAGACCTTGCCCAAGCTTGGTACACTACGGGCGCACAGCAGGGCGACCATCATCCATGTCACGATCAAGGTATACTAAATGCATAGCTGTGTTCTGCTGTTGAAACTCGGTTCTCGGATGAAGGGCAAGCTTGCACACAAGCATGTTTGCCGGTCTACTACCAGGTTATAAGTCTTAAAACATCGAACTTGCACCCTAAACCTTGACATGTACGGATGTCCTAAACGGGGAGAGCGGAGGGCAGGCTTCTGCGGGTTCAGGTTGAACTTGCTCAGGTCTGTGCGCGGTGCGCCGGCGAGTCGCTCAACGTCGACCTGCATCTCACGCATGTTTAGAGGTCCTTCGCTGTCCATCAATCATTCTACCTACCTAGCTGTCTATCTACCTGATTATTTACCCACAGGATCACATGGGAAGATTCTTTATGAAAGCAAAGGAACATGATGAGCACGTAGTTAGTTTTGCTGCCAGTAGGACCACAAAGTCTCTTTAGCACTAATTATAGCTAGTACATTGCCGAACTAGACAAGAAAGTGTGAGCTGAGCTCCGTTCACAAGCGCTCCCCTTCCTAACAGGTCCTCACGACTGCAGGAGCTGCAAGCGGCAGCAAGCGCAGGAATGCAAGACTGCTCGGACCGCAACTGCAGACTGCAAGAGCCACAGCGACGCGGGCATGCAGGGGAACTTCAGGCTCCTTCTTTCCACAAAGAATGCCGAGCAAATCAATGTTAATGTGAGGGCGGAATTAGATAGACGGGGAGGATGTTATTTGCACACGCCAATGCAAGTAAGAATCGAAAACGGAAGCAGATCTGTCATAAATATGCAAGAGCTGCATACGTTCATATTGCAAGATACCGAAATGATGCTCTTGCCTCGGGCCAGCAAGGAATCGAGGCAGATGGAACCTAAGAGTGTGGAGCCAGGACAAAGGAAGAACCAGGGATTCAGGCTCTAGGGTTTATCTAGGGCTGGGATTTTGGGGTTCTAGGGATAAGGATGCGGAGCTTTTGGGTCTCTGGCTGGCTTTGGGGAGTAGTATTGGGTTCAAACCATCGCTGAAACCTTGAACCTGGGACTCAAACACGCCGGGGACGGGACGAGGAAGGTTCGATGGAGCGGCGGTGCCTGATTTCTCGGCATGGGCCGTTTGCAGCTCGACCGCTTGATGCACTTCTTCCTCATAAGCCCTAAACCCTAAACACCTAACCCCCAAGCCGTGCAGATACGATCTAGTTGAGATATGACTCGTCTCGGTAAGACTAGACTAAAAACAATACACTATAGTATACTAACTATAAAGCACGATAACATGCTATGGTATGCTTTTTATGTACTCCAAACTGTACGTCATATTTTTTACTACAACTATCATATATCAGTGGGACAGTAGATATCGGTTCGGCACTTGGCCCCCGACTTGTTTGGCACTCCGGCGTGCCGGTGCCAAGCTAGAAAAAGCTGCCTCACTGCAGATCACTGCATTCCACTTCGGTCATTCATGATGGTCGCCACGGCGGCTCAATTCAAGTCCGATGCCAATTGTAAGCAAGCATGACGGCACAAAACCGGGAATTCGCAGAGTCTTGCGGCAACTCCCAACTCAACTATTGCCCTGCTGATGTTGAACCGCGCTCACATCTGAAACACGTCAAACGCTTCACGCCAGCTTCTTGGCGATGGTGGTCTCTCAGAAACTGCACGAGGAGCCCGAACCAACTCAGGAAGCACTGCTCGAATATGCTTCCCTGGCCCATCAACCCCGAGCCCTAAACCCCATCTCCTAAACAACAAGCAAAACAGCCCTAAATCCGAGGTAAGCAGCCGGCAGCATGCAACGGCCTCATGGCCATTAGTGCAGCCATGGCTGCCCTAACCGCCATGATCTTGGCCAAGGGTGCTTCCGGTAATAAATCCCGGGCCGGGCTTGAGAGTCTTTGGGTCTGAGAGTTTGGGAATCTGAGTTTGCAGTTTAACGCCAGGCTTTTGTATTGCCAAAACTCTGCAAGACTGGCTTTATGGGGTTTCTCAATATGATTTTCTTGTTTCAGTCCTTAAAGTCCCTTCAAAGCCTTTCAAGGCTCCTGAAAATGACCCAGCATGGTAATTCCTTGCAAAGGTCAGCTGTTGTGTCTTCTTGCAGACCTAGCGCTGTGCAGCACCTCCAGAGCCGAGCTGGCCAAGAAGAGGAACGGTCAGAAAAAAGGCCCAGTCTGGGGTTTTAGGGTTTTTGGGTTCACACGTCAACTCAGGCCCTTAAGATGTTTAGGCTTTCGGGTTTTAAGTTTTGGGGTCCTTCCCAGGATGCATCGTCCTAGGGAGGTTGACCGGAGAGCAACTCATCCATGTGGCAAGCATACTCATAGCGGCCGCAGACCCGACAGCAGGAGACTCCCAATGAGCCGATTGAGCTGCCTCTTCGAAGTGAGCAGCAACAACAGATCCGTGACTACATGAGCTCATGCAGGCTCGAGCCGCAAGATCCGCTCGGTGATGTCATCCTGTAGTCTTGAAGGCGGGTACGAAGACGAATCGGAGCGTAGCCCACTCACAGACCAGATGGCTCGGCCCACCACTCCATCAGCCCGTGGAACAAGGGGTTGGCCGCTTCATTCAGAAGATTGAAGGGAACGTACCCCTAATGTCGTCCTTGATGAGATCCAATTCATTGCTCATCCGAGGGTTGTGCGTAGCCACCTGCCCAGTGGAAGAGCGAAATCGTCAAAGATCGAAGATGATGAAGAACATCTGTGTGACGGCGCGAAGCTCCAAAGGTAAAGCAAAAACGAAGATGCACCTTGTGCACATTGAACTTCAAATGGCGTCGAGGCAGGTCTGCTTGCAGGGGAGGTGCAATGCCGAAACACTCGAGCTCAGGGGTATGACAATGATTGTAGCCCAGTTCCCGAGCCAAAGGCTGGACAGAAGGAGCACCCACCACAGCAGATTTAGTTGAATCCCTGGTGAAGCCGAAAGCCGCATCAAAGGTCTGTGACCTCTGCAGGGGCGAGCATCCGGATGTCCGCGAGGCAGAGAGAGGCCACATATAGTTTTGTTATCGAGGAATGCCAGAGTCTCGACGCTGCCCGAGACTACTCAAGCCCATACATGGATGATTGCTGCAGCCACCATCGGAGAAGCGGTGTCGCCTTGCACGATGCCAAGTAATGGATACATGATCTCATCATGGGAAGCCCCTTGGAAAGAGAGAACGCGTGGAGGTGCGCCAAAATGCCAAACACGCTTGACGGATGTTCATCTTGCCGAAAAGAGTCTGTAGGTCCTCTTGGATTAAATCCTGAGTACCATCAGCTATGGCACGAAACAGCCGGGCGTGTGCATGACAAACCGAAGAACCTGGTAATCGGTCAAGGTTCCGAAGGAGCTCCAGGTGCTGGACGCATGTTCATTAAAGACAGAAGAAGCTGCCCTTCTAGAGGACAGTCTGCGCTGGCCCGTGCCCGAGCCATCGGAAAATCGTGCATTTCGGAGGTGCCTAACTTCCGCGCGCGACAAGGTCACGAATGCAGAGTCGAAAGGACGCTTGGTCCCGCAGCGCTAGGAACGTCCATCGAGTGGACCGCCGCGCCCGGTATCGAGCCTGAACCTCTATCTGCTCGAATCCCACGTCCTTCAGAACTTCTTCCAGCTCCAAGACATGCCATCCCATAGGGACCTGGCGAAGATGCCAAAGCCCCTACTTAGCAGAATTGCGCGGATCCCGAAGTCGATTCGGACGGCAAGTCGCTTGCCATCGTAGTACAGGCCCATGTCACCAGATCATCAGGCAACAACACGGCGTAGGTATTGGCAGCGGTAATCGTCGGGCATTTGCTGTTCCCATAGCAAAGCCGGTTGATTAAAAGTCAAACCGGACCAGCGAAGCGGTTGGCAGAAGAAAGTTGTGCCTCCCAGAATTCGGCCTCCAGCAGCCAACAGTGAACGTGCTGCTGTCGCGGACAACCTAAGCAGTCCTTTCACCACCCCGTTGGGATGGAGCGAGGTGTGCTATCTTCCGTTTTCTCCCATGCCCAGAGATCTGCCGGGGAGCCGCAGGTGCGCGCGATCCAATCGCAAATGGCCACGCCTGGCTTATGCACAATCTTCTTCCACTTGTCAGTGTCAGTAAAACGCTGCGCACAAGATGCCCGAATCACGACGGAGTCCTCATACACTGTGCGCTTCTTTGGTGCTCTAGCTTCAATGAAATCGACTTCCACATCCAGCGGGAGCTCGCCAACACCAGATTTGCCTGTGGCCCAAGCCACCACCCAGCAACGCCTAAGCTTCATGCCGCCGCGAAGGATCCCTGGTAGACTCTTGTGCTCAACAGGGAACTCAAGCTGCAACACATCAAGCTCGGGACAAGCCTGGCCATCGAACACTAACAACGATTGCGGGTGGCAGCCTCCTCGCATGAGCTCTCCAAACTCTTCAAGGGTTTTGCAATCATCAGTGTACACAAGCACTGGGGCTCCCTTGTCGAGCTCGTGCTCCAAGTCCTCAGCCGCTGTGATCACTTTGTTGATCTTAAGGTCGCCTGCACGTAGCTTCCATTTTACCTCTTGCCATCCATCCCTTTGCCATCGTCGAGCACGAAGTGCCGGTTTGGGTCCATCCTCGCCCTTTCCCTTGCCCTTCGCTGCAAAGTCATGCTTGCCCTTGCCTTTAGCCGTAGACTGCAACCCGAGATCTGCAGAGTCAGCATTCGCCTGGATGTTAGTTAGTGCCAGCGTCGCCGTTAATAGGAACACAAGGGGCTTGAGGAGCACCCGGACGCCGCCATGGAGGAGCAGCGGGTTCCTTGCCATCCTTGCCACAGCAACTGCCAGAGCAAACACCAAGAGAGATTTGTGATAACAGACGCGCCTCGAGAAGGCTCTCTCTCGCGTCCGTTTATTGCTTCCGGGCTTTAGGGTCTGTAGGGTTCAGGGTTGATTTAGGGCAGGAGGGCTTTAGTGTTCATGGTTTTGGGGTGTTTCACTTTAGGGTTTAGTTTTCAGGATTCACGATTTATCGGGTGAGGGCAACGACAAGAACCTGTTGTTCGATGTCCGTACCACACCAGCCCACAAAAGACGGTAATTATTCAGAAGTTCTCCACATCACCAGCCCGGTACGAGTAACCACGGTCACCCGATGTCATGGGAGGGCACTTTTAAATGGAACGGCAAACAGCTTTCACCTCTCAAACGGAAAGCAGTACTTGCGCAAACAACTAGCCACGTTAATGAAATCAGAGAGTGGGGGACCCTAGATAGAATAGACTACACGCAAGCATTCCTATTGGTGTCCGCCCCCCACCCCGCACCCGCCCTTCCACATCGAGAGAGCCCGCACTGTTTCAAGCTGCCCTTTTTATCTCCCCGGGATCTCCACGACCTTCTCGATTCTTTCCAGGGCATCCGGCTGCAGGCTCGGAGACGAAGACAGGAGAAACGCCTGCGCTTTGTCAGAGCGGTTTCGGGTTTAGGATTTAGGGTGTATAGGGTTCAGGGCCTTAGGGTTGAAGATAGGTAGGCTTTGGGGGTTTAGGGTCTGGGGTCTACGAACTCCCGAAACCCTATAATTTACAGGGCTTCCGGAGTTTGTAGACCCTAGAACCCCAATAAACCCTATCTTCACCCTACAAGAACCCTAAGGGTCCATGTACCCAAATAGTACATACAGTGGCCCCAATGTACCTATATGACCTATATGCAGCGACCACTTTCAAGCCAAACTCTACTTAGGGGAATTGCAAAAGGGGCCTTCCACTCCGCCCGCACGCAGCTGGTCAGGGCCGCCACCTGCTCTTTGCAAAGCTCCGGCCCAGCGTCCGCTGTTTTGCCTGCTGCTGCCGATTATTCAGGGCTTAGGTTTTCGGGGTTTAGGGGTTTAGGGTCTGGGGGTTTTGGGGTTTAGGGTAAGAAAAAAGAAGCAAACATCATCCTAATGATCCTCATGATACTACACCCTGTACCAGCGGTGATTCTGGCTGTAGCCAGAGGGGCGGCAGAAATGGCACCGAATTACACAAGGTTCTTTGTTCGCACTTCACAGGAAAAACGAGCCTGCAAACCGCTGAATCCCCGGTCTCAACTCCCTGTACACTGTACAAGACCGACTGCTCTCCTCACGGGCTTCAAAGCCTACAGAAGAATCGGAACATGTTATACAGGCTCCCTTATATTGCCCTTCTCTGATCACCCGTCACACAAAACGCAAACATCCGGTCCCGTTCTGAGATAACGGCTCGAGCGGACGCAAACCGCAAGCTGCTGGTACTGCGAGCCGCAGGCCTCCCTGCCTTTGTCCCAATGTCTATGAAGGGACCCAAATATGGGTTTGGGGTTTCGCGCTCTTTCAGGTTCGACAAGGGTTCCTGCAACGGTTCTATGAAGGATACTCGAAGTGTTACTATACTGGTCCTTCTCAGGCTTACCATGATAATCAGGGTCCTGTAGCGGTTGTATGAGGGCTGCTCCTGAGGTTGCGATAGGGGTTACTTTAAGCGTTCTAGAAGGTTCCAACCAGACACAATTATAGGGTTGGGTGTGGGATTTAAGGAGTCTCAGGCTTAGGGTGAATGGACTATAGGGCTTATGAGCGTTTAATACATATCACAATGCTTTCGCATGCAGGCTTTCGTAGGTGGCAAAAGCCATCAGAAACAGCAAATAGATTGGGCGGAAAGGATGTTCTCGACTTCCAGGAAACAGGATTTGGGAGGCTGAAGGTTCAAGATTTCCCTTATATCATAGACCCCTACCATGGATCCCTTACAGAACCCTTTAAAGGAGCCCCTATTCAGAATCAAGGGTTCACTTGCAGCCCCGCGGCGATAGGAGAAGGAGAGGCTTCCATCTCAAGTCTAGAGCAGTTCAGATGCACCACCACGGAAACATCCTAAAGGAGAAATAAGAATAGTAGTATAGTAATAACAAGAATAATAGTAATAATAGTAGTAAAATAGCAATGATAATAATAATCATAATCATAATACTTATATAGAACATGGACCCTGCAGAGACTGCAGCCCGAGAGTTTAAAGCCCTAAATACTCCAGCACCCGGTACCCCAACGTTTTCATTTCTTAAACCCCAGAGCCTGGGAGGCCACTAAAGCCCACCTGAATCCGCTCAATTCTACCCGACTCAAGCCCCAATGCAGGGGTCTGACGAATTAGCAATTAGATCCCCTCAGCGTCCCATATAATTCTGGCAGAGCATAGCCCCCGAAAGCCCGATTCTCAGATTTAAGGCCGCCAAGCCCTTAAATCCTTCTAGAGCCCTTAGACGCCTCTTATGAGGGGCATTCAAGCACCCTCTTCCAACTATGAAGGCCTCTTTTCTACCATTAGACTATGCCCTAAACCCCAAACCGTGTTAGACTATGCCAAGCAGAGGTGCAGAAGCAGGTAACATCGAGCCGGCCTGTGGAGCTCTTCATAAGGATCCCTAAAGCTTGGGGTTTTTGTACGGTTTAGGGACCTCAATAATTAGACTAGGGTTCCTTTAAAGGGATCTATAGGGGTTACTGTAAGGGATACTATACGAATATTCTAATATGAGTAGGTTTTGGGGCCCATTACACTATGATTACAATAGGGAACCACCAAAATAGTATAAGTAAGTATTAAGGCCCGTATATTACGGTTTAGGGTTTGATTTTGGGGTTCAAGGGCTCAGGGCTGGGATTCTAGGGTTCCAGGGCCTTGGATTTTAGACTTCAGGGTTTAGGTTTGGGTTTGAGCGCTTCAGGATGTCGGGGATTCGCATCGCGAGATGTTGAGTTCGTGGTCTTGGTACAGGGTCAGACTTACTTTGACATAAAGTTGGGAAGAACAGGATGGGCCAGAAGGTCGTCAGCCAATCAGCGCCGCCTAAAGCAAACTCAAGCAGTAAGCATACTACTTCAACATGTTACAAAAAAGGTCGAGTTCACAGACCACTGTGCCAGGCAAGGGCGATGACGGGAGCCGAAGTCCAGACCAATATCCTAAGGTAGAACTTCAAAAAGAGCACTCTAAGCCCTAAACCCTGGAACACTCAATCCGACACAACAACATGCGACAGAATCACAACTAAAGTACGGATCGCTTTGATCTTCCCCTGCATTCTCTCAAAGTTGCTGCTGATCTGTGCTATATACACCATGGCCGGAGATGAAAGCAAGACACACCAGTGCTAAACTGCTAAACACTTCAACTCTTAGATCCTAGATCCCTTCCATCCACCCCAAGTCCCCTATATAACCCGAAGATTCTGTAGATCCTTACAGTAACAGGGCGTATCCTATACCATCCCCAGGAGCCCTGACCATAAACCCCAGAACACCCTGAGTTCTGCAGATGGCCTTCTTTTGATCGGCACTTCTGGAGCAGAGAGAGGCGGTTGCGCGCCGCGCGGTTGGCGATGACCTGGATCTGAGCTTAGACTGAGGGGCTTGGAGTGTCACTCACCCCAGGGATCCGGCTTTAGGGTTTAGGGTTTAGGGTGCTTAGGGTTTAGATTTTTGCTGAACGGTTTAGGTTTAGGGCTCAAGCTGGAGGAAGCTCACCGTATTTGGTTTCAGGTTCCAGGCTGGTGGCTTTGCCAGAAGCCCAACTGCTTTATAGTGTTTGGGGCCTCAGAAACCCTGCGTTTAGCAAGCCGCTGTCCACAGCTGCTCGTCCGAGTACTCCCGAAAGATTGCGCCCTGGACCATGCGGCCAACAAAGTGGTGAAAGTCCTGAAGACACGCATTGTTGCCATGTAAGCAGATGCATACATGGTGTTGCCGGGTAAGCATTGCGTATAGTATGTTAAGTGACTCAGCGAAGGTGCGGAATAATCATTCCTCAAGTTGCTGCAGACATGAAGCTCTGTTCAGCAGGTGGACCTAGTCTAAGATGTCCAAACCAGAAAACCCCGCAGTTGTCTACGAATTACCAAGAATTGCAATAGTTGTTTTGAGGACTTCCTGTTTGGAATCCAGGATGTAGTTTGCTTTAGTTTGGGCGTCCTGGTCGCTGTCCAGCCAGCCTGCCTTCCGCTGTGAGGGAGCTTCCGACATGACGGCTGGCCACGACGCTATCTTGAATAGGAAAGACTGTCGACATAACTTGCCGCGGCTGGTGCGCAAGCAAAACACTTCAAGTTGTGCTGTCCTGCTCCATACGTTCAATATTTCTGTGCATCAGCTCTGGTAGAAATACACTGGCTTCCCAACATCTTGTAGTCTTTGCTGTCTTCACTACTCAGCACCTGAGCCATGCTAGGTCTATTACATCAATGGTTCAGAGGGCTTTGGGTTAAGATACAATGGGCTGTTGTGAAAGCAAGCCGGGAACATGGCTCGGGATCGGGGGTGCCAACTCTTGCTTGGGAACCCTCCGAAGGGGTTTAATACAGGGGCCTATAATGATTAGAATAGGGTTTGGGGGCCCATTTGACTGTAGTTATAATAAGAATCCCCAAAACTAGCATAGGAAATTTTTCGGCCCCCAAAGTAGGAATGGTTTAGGATGAAGCCAGGCACGAGCTTCAAGTCTCCAAGTCTTAGGCCGAAAAAACTGAAAACCTCGGGTGTAAGCGTCTGTTGCAACGACACATCTCCCTAAACCCTAAAGGCCAAACCCTACACCCAACAAACTGTACAACTGTCCTTGCCGCTGGAGTCTTCAAGTTTTGCAGCTCGTGCG
The DNA here is from genome assembly GCA_905221615.1 of Symbiodinium sp. CCMP2592. Lineage (NCBI taxonomy): Eukaryota > Dinophyceae > Suessiales > Symbiodiniaceae > Symbiodinium > Symbiodinium sp. CCMP2592. The sequence goes on along the minus strand of CAJNDT010005556.1, from coordinate 657,384 downwards.
TCCATAAGTCGGAAGTCCGAATGCAATCAGAAAGGGCAGGCTAAAAGCGCGGTAATTTGACGGTCTGTACAAGTCCTCTAAAGAACTACAAACTTGCCCACGCGTTTATGCTCCTAATGCCCACCCAGGTCACAGACTCCGTTAGTGCTTTGCGCCTCACAGGCCATGCAACAACGGCTCGACCTCCCTCGCAGCTCACCCTGCGATCCCCATCACCTACGGAGCATCGCTCCGTTTGGCTGGTTTGTAGCGGAGCTTCGGTCGGACTGCCGCGCTCATTGGATAAGGGTCCTTCACCACGTATTTCACAAAGTATTCGCACAGCTGCCTGGAAACATGCATCGTGGCTGCTCCACAGGCTTCTGGTAGTGTGTTCATCGGGCTTTATGATTCTTTCGTTGGATGTTGATGATGTTTCGTAGGGTTTCAGCAAAGCTTGGCAGTAGCTCCGATTGTGACAAGAGTTGACTAGAACAAACGCAATAAACACAAACAGGGACGCACACTCCATCATCTGCATTTATCGCAGGTAGCCGTTTGCTCTCTTCTGCGCGGCCTATTATAGTAAGTGAGATAGATAGGTAGCGTAGATAGATGGATAGAGATAGAAAGACCGGTAGATATATATGCATATATAGTAGGCTTTGGGTTGTACAAGTATGGGGGAGGGGGGAAATTTTAGACAAACGGCTTTGCGTATGTGTGTTATATATAATATAAATATCTATACACATTAAGTTTATACTATATACACTATATGTACTATGTATACTATATAAAACTACAAATATATACACATGTATGTATGTATGTATGTATGTATGTATTCAAAAATCCCAAAGCCCTGAACCCTCGATCGGGCTGCGGCCTCGGACAAAGCCTCCATGCAGGTTCCAATGCCAGCTCTACCTGGCGGAAGCTTGTCGCCTTAAAGATAGAGCCCTACAGCCCAAACCCCGTAAACCCTAAGACCCTAAACCCCTAACCCTAAATTCTAAGACCCTAAACCCTTATATAACCCTAAACTCTAAGACCCTAAACCCCAGAACCCTAAAGTCTAAGACCCTATACCTTCAAGAGCAGCCCTGCAGCCTAAGCTTTGTCAGTCTGGCGATTCGGGCTTCTCTTTGACAGCTGGTGTCGGTTAGTTGAGTTTTGGGGCTTAGGGGCGAACGGTTTAGGCAGTTGGGGCTTTCGGGCTTTAATTAAATTTGGAGCGTGGAATCGAGCTTTGCCTTCTACAACCGAAACGCCTACAGCTGAGTCGAGCTGCAGATCGAGGAGGCAAGCTCAGGGTTCGGGAGTTTCTATGTAATCTTGGGGCCTTCATGATTAGAAGAGGCTGCAGCATAATAATCAAGAACTCTGAGGAATAATATGGGTACTTATTCCGGCTTCTATATCATTAGGCACAATGCTTCGAAGTAGTTCGGCACGTGGACTCTTCTGTTGACGTCCCTGGACCCCTACGTAGACCCTACCAGAGTCAGTCGGAGCTGCCTGAAGGTAATCTCTCAAGTTCTTGTCAGCGGCACTCTTCAGGAAGTCATCACCTGAACCCCCAAAAGTAGCTAAAATAATTGCCCAAAACCTAAAAGAGGCCATTATTCTACCTACTCTTGGGGTCCAGGCACACTGCTGACGATAGATGGCGGCTGCCAGAAGCGGCTGATCGCTGCAGCGGCGAAGCTCTGACTGGGAGAAAGCATCAAGATCATCCCACCTTTTTGTGACGCGGCACTCCTGGCTTTTCTGGTAAAACCCTCGAAGAATCCTCTGCGCATCCGGCATGAAGGCCCGTAATTTGTCGTCCATATCGACTTTGATATGGAACGACTCGAAGTTGATCGTGTGCGGCTTCAAGACGGCCTGGTTCTCAGTAGGGAATGGGGGAATGGGTTATGGGGACTATTATTGGGGATAAAATCGGGACTGCTATAGGGATCCATTCCCCCATTCCCTACTGAGCACCAGGGAGTCAAGACGGCCTGGTACAAATGAACGTTGCCATAATGCACACGGTATTTGTCGTGTAATTTTTCGGTGTCCAGAGCCGTGTAAAGCTTTCCAAGAACACTTCTCGAATAAACGACGTTGCCCCGCGTCGCAGACCGATGCCAGTGAGGAACCTTATGATCGGGCAAGTTCAAAGCCGTGGTGAGTTGCCGCATAGAAATCCTGCTGTCGATGCCGCCATCGAGAGCAAGCTGATGCGCTAGGCCAGCCTTGACAGCAGATTCGTGTCTTGCTCCAAGTTCATCTGCCAGGAAGTGCCAGCGGTTTGCAAGGCCGCCTACCACCACGTCCTTCTTCAAGGCTTCGGCGGCTGCTTTGCAGATGTTCCAGAAGGGCGACTCTGACCCGGTCGAGTGACAGTCCACCGAAGGAACAAGCTTCTTTATGGTATCGTGTACCTCGCTAACTCTGGCATGCTCGTAAGCAGAGTCCTTAAAAGGCTGAACCAGTGATGCGTCGGTGAGGATAAGGACGGTGTCGCCATCGTAATCTCCGCCAGCCAGGACATGGGCTGGGGAAAAGTCACAGCTCTTGTGAGCAGAGAGGAGGAGCCTAAGTTATGTGAGGAAGTCCACGATCTGTAGTGTGAGCATACAATGGAGCAAACAAAAATGTGTGTGTGTATATATATATATATATATATACATGTGTATGTGTGTGTATATATGTATATATAGAATTATATAGATATACAGAGAGACAGAGAGAGAGAGAGAGCAGAGAGAGAGAGAGATAGACAGAGAGACAGAATTTCCGAACCCGACCAAGCAGCACATTGTCGTGCAAGCATGTCGGGTAGCCGCCGAATCTGTGCAGAACCTCGATGTTGCTCAACAGGCGTACCCTTTGGACATCCCATGGTGCCGTACATGGGTTGCGAGCAATGGTAGCCTCGCCTTCAATGTAGCCTTTGCCGCTGACCTTGAAGACAGCTTCCCCAGGAAGCAATTTCTGCGCGAAGTCCGGGACTATGAAAGCACGTCGTGCGCCGGGACTCTTGTAACTTGCATTTGTCTTTGCATCGCCCAGTGCCTCGAGATCAAATCAAAGGGGGATACATGCATGTGCCGTTATGTGCCGTTGTTGTCGATCCTCACGCACGAAAGCTGCTTGAACAAGTCGGCAGTGGAAATTTCGGCTGCCTTGAACGGCTTTTAGTTGGACAGTGGCGTGCCTTGTCTACTGAGTATCGCCAAATGTTTGCAAATAGAGCAGGTTCCTGCCGTGGATCGATCCCAGCATCGCATGCTTGAAGTGCAACACCTGCGCCATCCTGGCAACTGAGTCTGCTGGCAACCTTAGCTCAGGGTTTCTGTTGCAGTCTGTGGCTAGGATTGAACAATGGCGAACAGTGGGCTGAACAGTGCGGTTGTGACTGTGAAGACCTGTAACGCTTATATTCTGGAAGTTGAGGCTTGACACCGTCGAAAAGTCAAGACCCCTTGCAGTCTAGTCCTGTGACTTCCGAACACCACTCTCCATCGCTTGGTCGGAAAACATTCTGCAAAATCGGAGCAGGCCGGAGTCTGAAACCCCTTCATGCGAATTCCTGAATTGTGGCCGGTCCGAGCTGGCTGCTCCCGGTCACATAGTTTGAAAACTGCTTCCGGAATCCCCAACTCCAAACACTGTAATGGCCAAGGTTCCGATCCTGCATCTCCTCCCAGCCGTTCTTCCAGCATACCAGAGATGTGCGCATGTTGGATCTCCAACAATACCTCCGTGCTGTGAATCGTACGCGAGACCGCAAACGGAAGCGCGTATACGCATGTGTGTTTATAAAGTCGCATGCATGAGTGGCATACGCAATAATATGCAAAGCCAAACGCACACACACACAATGATGTGTTTATATATGTATATATGTATACATAATACATGCATGCATGCATCTGGGAATGTACAACATCTGTGAATATATATATATATATATACATACAAAATACATACATACATACATACATACATACATACAGACATACATACAGACAGACATACATACATACATACACATACATACATACATACAGGCATGCATACATACACACTCTCTGTATCTCTCTCTCTCTCTATAAATATATATATATATATATATATACCTTCAAAACCTCTGTTGCCCAAAATAAGTGGTAACCGCTCCAAATCGAGCGCCTTTAGTAAAGTTGCTTAGTTTTCGGGCGCCTGATTATCTAGACAAACCAGAATGGTCACTGTGACCGTTATCACTCCCAAACCATGTTTGGAAGGCTTTGAAGGGGGCTTATGGTGTTTTGTTGATTAAGTTTAAGAGTTAAGGGCCATCGGAAACGAGTGGGAATCGGGCTTGTGTGGGAAAACTCATGCAAGGCAGAGCCGATCTTGTGACGATGGCTCAAAGTCGTCCCGTGCCCTACAATACCTCGCTACCCTCGCTCCTTATATAGCCTATGCAATACCTCGCTAACCCCCCCGATCCTTACATAGCCTATATATAAATCTTAAGCTCTGATCTATCTTAGGCCCGTAGGCCCCGAAAGCCCATAATTCCCAGGCCGGCCTTGCCAGATGGAGTCTCGGAAAGGATCTAGGGGTGCTGGCTCTTATATGGATATATTTGGAATATGTTGGGTTTTCTCATCAGGTTATAATCTACAAATAATAATCGATGCCTCAAATTTCGTAGCTACACTCAGACGCATACACATAAGTTTTTCCACTCGCTGCCGATGCATTGTATGGGCGATCACCTCGGATGAAGGACTCTTGCATCGTCCTAGCTAAGCCTATACTTCTCCCGAACAATAGAACAACTTCACAGGACGACTACATCATGGACGATGGTGGCTCAGTTACTTCTTCATGAAGGACACCGTACACATACCCACACACCTATCAGTTATCGATTTGCCTGCCAGGACCGAGACCCTGGGTCGAGCTACGATTTGAGATGTTGTTGTGATTGGTGGCTAGGTGGCATATATCGTTGTCATGCTGGGTGCAGTACAATTAAAATATGTTTGTGCTGAGCTAACACCTGAGGAAGGGATGGTTGGCTGGCTTCGCTTGGTGGCCCGAAGTGCCCCGCCATGTGTTTTCTGTTCGATGATAAGCAGGGCTCTCTGAACTCAATGCCTTGTGGTTTCTCTCAAAGTCAAGGGGCAGGATTAGAGGTAGAGCAGCTTGCTTCCAGGTCTGTAGGAGCATGGTGCATCGTTTGGCAGAGCTCCTGGAAAATATACCTCTTGTTCGCAAGAGGTTCCGAAAGGGGAACCCATGGATTCGTGAGCCTAAGTCTGATGCTGGAGGCAACTCGTTGCAGACCACACGTGCAATCGAGCTCAATGTTAACATCATCAGGGTTGTTATCGATTGGATGCCAACGGCAAAGCTGTCTATCCACGACGTGGAACCAGAGGCCGGACCTAAACTTAATTATATTTCTCGCACGCGAAGCCCCAATATTACAAATAACAGCGCTCGGACCCTGAATCTCTGTGCAGGTGAAGCTGCTCTTCAAAGCCATGAACCACGTGCCGGAGGATCGCAAGCAGGGATGGATCGATTCCTGGAGTGTCCGGACTTTGATTTCTTTTGCGCTTAAGCGCCAAAGAGATTCGCAGCGTCGAGGACAGGTTCCAAGGGTTACTTTGCCGAATTATTGGGCTCTTTTCAAGATGCTGTGTAGGCTTGCTTTGTCTTGTTTTTCCTATCGAACTGCAATGGTGTCTTGTACACTTAAGGAGGATGCGGTTCGGAAGCTCTACAAGTTGATTCGAAGGAAGCGTGCGGAGTGGTCTGCGGCTGCCCGTCGAGCTCGCCATGGGGAGGACGGTGAAGGATCAGAGGAGGAGCAGGAGGAGCAACCAGACGATGATGGTGCAGAAGGTGAGGGGTGGGATGAGAATGATAATAGTGACGAGCCTGACCAAGGTGAGGGAGAGGATGATCATGAAGGAGCAGGAAATGATGAAGCCGGTGATGCGGATGATGAAGAACAGGGCGCTAATGAAGAAGGTGAGGAGGAAGCTGAGGGTGAGGATGATGAAATCGTCGAGGTTTCCAAGCAACCTTCCTCAAGCGTGCACATGTCGCAAAAGCGCGAGCGGCTAGCCGAAATACAGAATGAGATTGCGGAGCTTGAATGCAAGCTTCGTCAGTGACTCAACTGAATAATATACAGCATTGGATTGGGTACCCCTGCACATGTATTGTGTGCATGCTGCATTGGGGATTCTGTGTATTGATGCTGCTTCACAAGGTCGGGGGCTGAATCTCCGCCTCGTCTTCGTCGCTGCTACTTGCTACGCATGACTGTATGTGTCTGTGCATTGCAGAGGGTATCGTGGATTTCAGCTGAGTGGTGTAGCTTTCTGAGGTGAGCCGATAGAGATCGAGGACACCCCCGCCCCGGTTCCTGCTCCCAAGAAGAATCCTCCCATACTTCGCCGAGCCCGAAGCAAACGCGGCAATCCTGACCTCGAGGACTGGATATACCCTTATATCAGGAAAACATGTCAAATATGTATTGCGATTTCCCACATGTGTGTAAGATTGTTATTTTTGCTTTCACAGGAGACGCAGATCTTGCCAGATCCTGATATGGAGCCCGAATCCACGGCCCTGGTGATAGAGGCTCCTGATGTTACTTGGATGCAAAAAATACCTGCGGGCATAATCTATAGGATCCGCATGTCAAACTTCAACTCTACATCGATCTGGAAACGAGGTTTCTGGTCCTGTCGTGACCGCCCAGGAGCAGAATGCATTGAGAGCCGCACGCCGGCCGGCAAAGCGTGGCAGAAAGGGATGCAAGGCATCGCCAAAGGCGAAAGCAAAGGCCAAAGCAAAGGCTAGTGCAAGAACCACGAAGAAAGGTAACGGTGCTGCCAAAGCAAAAGCCAAAGGCAAGGCTAAGTCAGTGCCAGCTCCAAGTGCAGCCGCACGTGGAGATGAAGATGAGCCGGTCGCAGCCGCAGTCCCCAGGAAGGGCAAGGGCCGTGGACGTGGAGATGAGTCGGTTGCAGCCGCAGTCCCCGCTAAGGGCAAGGGCCGTGGACGTGGAGGTGCGTCGGTTGCAGTCGCAAAGGGCAAAGGCCGCGGTCGCGGCCGTGGAGATGAGTCTGTCGCAGCGGCAGTCCCCGCTAAGGGCAAGGGCCGTGGACGTGGCAATCAGGCGGCCATTGTTCCCGCCAAAGGTGGGGGACGTGGCCGTGGACGTGGCCGTGGCCGTGGTGAGCGAGCTGTGCCCACTGCTGCTGACTTCGGCATCCATGATCGTCAGCTCGGATGCCCACGATGCAGATTTGGCAGGACTGGTTGCGCAACCTGTCGTGACCCGACCTATGTCTACCGAGGAACTCGTGGCCGTCCTAGAGCTGAGACTGGCAATGAAGAGTGATTTGTGTCGCCTCAAGTTTTCCTTGCAGCAGCCTGATCAGGAGGGATTAGGTTCGATGGTATGTGCAAACAGGGTGATCCTTGAACGCACGGGGTAGTAGCCCAGGTAGTCCCCACAAACACGACATCTTGCCACATATATGTGTTGTGCATATGTATATATATACAACTTTGTGCAGTTAACATCCATTCTATGGTGATCAGTGTTGTGTGGGCCAACCTGTGCTTTAGGGGAAATTTGTGCTATGTGTGCGACCTACATGCTGCCGGCAAAGCTCGATGAAGGGGTTCGTGGAAAACTGCCTGTTGTTCACAGTATACATGAGCTCGTGATTAAAAAATCGCACCGGTCCTGCCGCCAGGTACTTCGAGTCATTCATGAGCGTGGCCTGGAGGCGGCGGCACCCAGGATCTTCAGGATCGTTGAAACGTGCATCCCCCCGTGCAGCGTGTGCCAGTTAGTGCCCAGCAGTCTTGTGTTGCAAAACCATGCGCGAACTATGGCCACTTTAGCTGTCAAAGCTTCTGATTAGTGTACACATACATATCCGAGCCATGGCCAGCAGAGCCGTGGCATTATCGACCTTGAAGAGCCTCCTGCGTGTCTCTGCCCCCGGAGCTCCATGATGCAATCCAGAACGAGTTGAAACTGCTAGCCTACGATGCCTTTGGAATTCTGATCCCAGGTTCTCATCCTATGCATCCTTTTGATCCTTCGAACGGAGGGCCTCGATCTCGAGCAGGCTCTGCAACGTGGCAGTCGAAGATGTGTAGTGAATCTGATTTCGCCTCGGCTGTAGATTTCTTGCAATGAGGTTCTGGATGGGTCTGAGATATGCGCGGGGACAGGAATGTTGAGTCGAGTCCTACAGCTGCATGGCCTTAATATCCCAGCGATGGATATCTCCTATTGGAAGAATCATATCACTTCCCGCCCGTTGGTGAACAATCCATTGGATCTTCTGGGGAATGCAGGATTTGTGCACCTAGGCTTCATTTGGATGCTCTTAAGTATTGACTATATACAGTATATGTCATTCTAAGGCTGGTCTTGATTCAAGCGCTGAAAGCCAAGCCGGCATCCACCTTCCATTTCGGATTGGTCTGCTCCAGTTGGGTGTCGGTGTGCATGAACTCTTCTGGCCGAAGTTTCTTAAACCCCAATGGATTTTGCGATCTGAGCTGGGTTTCCGATGGAAACCTGATGGTCTCAAGGCTAGTGCATATGCATTTGAACAGTCCAGTGGGAACGTTAGTCGGTAGTTTGTGTGGTTCTTTCTGCCTTACCCTGGAGGTTCTGCTTGATCGCTTGGCTACTGATGGCTCGAGGCTGTCACTTTTGCCTGGAGCAACCGGTGAGTTCATTAATGTACCGCCACCGACGATTTCAAGAGCTTTGCCAGGCTGTGGTAGTGCTCCAGTTGAACACAACTTATGAAATATATATACACATATACACAAAAATAATATATGCATCTATCTATCTATCTATATATATATATATGTATATACGTATGTATATATATATATATATATATTCACTTATAAACATGCACATCTGTTGTTTTCTGAGTGCATTATGCATATATTTATGTATAACTGTATATATATATATATATGCATATAGAAAATTTATCTCACAAGCATATACACATGCACACCCATACATTGTGTCCCTGTGTGGTATCATTAATATTCTACATGTCCGAAGTCTACGCATGCATCTGTACATACATCTACGTGTCTTTATATATATATATACACACACATATACTCATATATTCATATATACATATGACATACACACATATACACATGTGCATGTGGATCTGTATGTACACATAGATCTACATAACACACATACATATACTTACAGATAGACAAGTTGACGTATGTATATATGTATATATATATATATACATATACATGTTTGCTCATGATATATTTATATATAATATGTATATATACATAAATAGATGTATGTGGGTATATATGTTCATGTGCATATATTTATACATACACACACGTATATATATAGATATATATATATATATATATGTGCATACCTTTATACATACGCACATATACACACACCCACATGTTTAGTACATGTATATATTTGCAATAAACTCACCTCTTCACGCAGCCAAGACCCAGCCATCTGAGGTATATCGCCAAGCATTCTGGCTGGGACGATTGGGTGCGAAGACACCCAAACGATCGGTCCTTTGGTCTTCATCCCGGGCAATCTTAGACTTTCGCAGATATGCCAGGCTTACCAAGAAGGAAAGGGAGCGGTGTCGTGGGAATCTAGTTCATCGATACCGGGACGCTTCGGGCAAGGTTCGCTATACTGGCAACAAGAACCTAAAAGGATCCCAGTGCTATGTCCGCATTATTCCTCTGCAAGGTATCTCGCTGTCAACCTGCTATTGTAATAAGCCCCAAATAAATACCATCTAAGGCGATACCCCTTCGCCTTTGCCATGCGATTCGCGAAACTTTGGCCTGCTTTCCGAGCATCCAGTATCCAATGGAGGCACCCCATGCAGCAGGCAGGTCCAGTGATGTCCCGGCTTCCTGAGTTCATGGGTCTGCAATATCAAGATATATAAGTCACGGAAGGTTCCCGACGACTTCGGCTACTCCCACGCGAAAGAAGCTCTCTATGAGAAAGTCCCAAAGGATTTGTGGAAGGATGCACGAATCGGAGATGTTCTGGAGTACTTGTATGCCAACAAAAAATTACGACTGAGGGAGGACCAAAAACAATTGGTCCGCGATTTGGCAAAGGACTTTGCCTGACACAGCTCCTGAGAGCCGGCCGAAGAAACCGACGCTGCTATGTTGAGTGGGTTTAAGGTTTCCAGAGTTATATATATATGTATATAAACTAAGGTATATATGTTGTGTATACTTATATGTATCTTTTCATATTGTTGGGCTATGCTTTGTCGGGTTCCCTTATACATACCCATATGGTATGTAATAAGATATCTCAATCTGATGGCAGGAAGAGTAAGTGTATATATATATATATAACATATATATATATATATGAGAGAGAGAGAGAGAGAGAGAGAGAGAGAGAGAGACAGAGGGAGGATGATTTTCTTATAATCGTGCAGGCTGCTTTAATGGTCTATATATAGTTCCATATGGCAGGGTCTCTTCAGATCGAGTCGCGGGGTTTTTGAGGCTTCTTTAGGGGGCTGCGGGTTTTTACGGTGTTTGGTCCGGTTCGTGGGGTCTGGTTGGGTCTAGCGGTGATTTGTTTGGTTTAAAAGAGACTATATAGGCCTACTTTCGATATTTTATGGTTTTAAGGCATTATAGAGCACTTTTAGACAACAAACGCAGTGCCGTAAAAAAGCGTACAGTGCCATAAAAAAGCGTCATAGTGCCATAAAAAAGCGTAATCCCGCAGTGACCTAAAACACGCACTCCCCGCAGCGGTTTTGCAGGCTTTGTGATAGCTTGGTAGGGATGGTGAAAGGACAGCCCCTGCGCTTGTGTTCCAAGTCGCACAGTTGTGCTACTCTTTATGCCGGCCAATCCTTTATGAAGGGTCAGTATGTGAAACAAGAACCCGAGAACATCGAGGACGACCTACGTGCAACCTTGCTGCAACGATCTGATCTGTAGCCCAGACCTATATATCTAATATTGGCAATCCACCCACAAAACCGAATATGTACCACCCTATGTAGCCCAGGCAGCGACGCAGCGGCTGGCTGAGCTCAGAGACAAGGCTCGAAAGATCGAGTCCGAGTTGCCAGTCCTGCCTCGGAAGGAGGCGCTTGCATCCCCGGTGGTGCCAGCTACCCGGCCTGTTGCCACCCCAGCCCGTGGAGTGTCAACCGATGCTCAACCTCGCTCGCAACAGCTTTGGGAAGCAGCCTTCCCAAACAGGGCTGAGCCTGATGGGGACGAGTCAGGTGTGCCTGGCTTTATGGAAGCGGATCGTGCCGGTGGGGGTCCCGCCGGTTCAGCTCAGGTTTCCGAGGAGCCTCCGAGAACCGAGGTTCTTAGTGGTGATGTGGAACCCAGACCTACCCATGAGCCCGAGCCCACTGACTCCGACGATGAGTTGATTATGGATGTGGATTGCGCATCTAGCCAGCACACATCAGAAAATGCATGATCCTAAATATACGATCCTTCAAACATATTGAACCAGGTAGCCCTGAACCAAAATATACCCAACTTTGCACCCGAATGGCCCAGGACTTTGAAGAGCTTGGCGAGCTCCTTCGAGCCAGCATCCCCGCGAAGGCGGAGCCCGAAGAAATGCCAGTGACGCCAACCGCAGCCTACCTTAATTCAGTCCGTCGATCGGTGTTTTGATGCATGTCTTCATATAGGATCCTATAATAGCTTCTTTCTCGGTTAATGTAGATGATTGCAGGTGGCTGATTCGACTTTGGATGGAATCCATGATGTGTATTGGGAGCGAGCTCTTGATGATGGTCTTGAAGACACCCTGGCTTCAACAATGCCAACCTCCCCTGTGCCTCGAAAGTTGTTCGGAACTCCGCCCTCAAAGCCGACACTGCAGGTCCAGAATGGTTGCCTTCCAGGAACTCCGCCGGGCTCCGGCACAAAAGGCCTCAACCCCGGAGACTCCCCTACAAAGAGCAACCCTCGCAAAAACAAGCTTGGATCCCCGGAGGAGCCTTCGAACCCCAGGCATCGGAGCCCCGCTAAATCAGCGAAGAAATCCAAGTGTCGAAGCCCCAGCAAATCCCCAAAGAAGTCATCTGGCCGAAAGCGTCGAAGCCCCAGCAGATCCCCGAAGAAGTCACCTGGCCGAAAGCATCGAAACCCCAGCAAATCCCCGAAGAAGTCATCTGGCCGAAAGCATCGAAGCCCCAGCAAATCCCCGAAGAAGTCATCTGGCCGAAAGCATCGTGATCGAAGCTCCAGCAAATCCCCGAAGAAGACATCTAGCCAAAAGCATCGTGATGAAAGCCCCAGCAGATCCCCGAAGAAGTCATCTGGTCGGAAGCGTGATCGGAGCCCCTGTGCATCTTCCTCGCCCAGGAGCCGGAAGCATCGGAGCCCCCATAAAACTACTGTGGCACATGACAACAGCAGTATCACCCCAGCCAGGAGCAAAAGCAGCCCCACACACACTTCCCCGAACAAGCCTTCTGAGAGCAAGCCCCGGCACCACAGTGCATCCCCTGCTACGACTGCCGGCACCCCTTCGACGGCTTTGAAGAAGAAGAACAAGAAGGTGCCCCAGCACTTAGACTTAAACCTATATATAGCTAATCTGTGAGCCCCTAAATATCTCTAAATTTCCCTGAATCCCTGCAGGACATGAGATCCAATACGATCCGCATCACCGCCCGCGAGTACAGAAATTATGAAGCCACGATGCGCCGAATGTGTACTCGATCCGCCAAACGTGGAACCTTGCAGGTGAGCGACGATGTTGCTGAGCGGTGGAAGAACACGAAATCCCGCAAGCAGCTTATCGTGGCACTCATAAACTGCAATGGCGACAAAGCCTCTCTACAGCAATCGTGGAAGCTATTCATGTGTGGCGTTCATGTTGCCCCTCGCTCTCTTTCTAGATTTATGCACATCTCAGGATTCGTTCAATCAGAAGATGGAAATCGTGATCCGCAACATCAAAGAGGGCAAGGTGGTCATTGACAGTGGCTACTACACAGAGTCTGCGATGAAGACCGAGCTGAAATTCGACAAGCAACCACCCATGCACAATCGAAATTGCTCTGATCTCTCATTGTACTGAAAACATGCTTGCCCAAGATACCGCTCCAACCAAGGGATCGTGTGAAAGCCGTAATCGCATACTGCACCGCGAGCAGAGCTCGCCGCCGGGCTTTGACAAGGCCTGCCCCGTGGCTTTTTTGTTATATAGGGCTTATGGTATTTTGTGTGGTTTCTATTTGTGCCAGGCGAGACAAGTACCAACGCCACCTCATCGAGTATTGGATCGATGTGCGGACTAGTGGGTCCCTGTCGCGGACCACGCAAGAACAGTTCTCTCAGTATGTTGAGATCATCGACGATCAGGTTTCGTTGCCCCCGCCTATGCTTGGAACCGAAGCCCTCCCATGCTATGATGAAGACGAACCCGAAGATGAAGAAACGGGTGATGATGATGATGCAGATCGTGAAGGCAAAACCGCCACTACGACCCCAGCGAGCAAGCGCAAGAGACGAGGAAAAACTCCAAGCCCCAAGGCGAAGTTGCTAAGCAGGCAAAAACGAGAAAAGGCAGAGGCCGTGGAGACCGCTTTGGAGGCACGCCGTTCCATTCAGCTGATTAACCTATATATGTATTATCGGGTTGAAAAATCATTTACTGTACATGATGTGCACTCACTTGGGTTGCTTCAGGACATCGAGAAGATTCCGCAGGTCTTAGGGGAGATCCTGAAAGTCCGAATCAAGATTGACAACACCCTCGATCTGATGAAAGGAGACGAGACTAAGACGAAGATATTTAGCTGCAGTATTCGTGACGTGATTTCTTGCATTTATTTATGGTTGTCAAGCATCAATGATCTGTGCCAGGCATGGGTCGAAATTGCAAGCCCAGGGGGAGGAGATCATGGCGCTGCATGATCATCTCGCTGAGATCAAGTGCGAAAATGGCAAAGGTGACCCAAAACCGGAGCCCCTGAACTGAGATTAGACCCTGAACGAACATTTCAGTGTACATATATATAGCATGAAAAAGTGTGTGTGTGTGTGCACTGAAGTCAGGACGATCGATAAGCTGAAAGAATACCTTGCTTCGGTGGAAAAGTTGTGCCCTGGACAGCATCCCTTGCACGCCTCCGCACACGCAGCCGATCTCGCTCCGCTGCTGACCTTATCCAAGGACAAGTCGCATCACGATGGAAGAGAAGAAGCTGAAAAGGACCGCTTGTGTTGTAATACACACCTATATAGTTGAATTTTTATATTATTAAACCATATACCCCAAAACAACTCCTTAAGCTTTTTATCCCTACAACACACGATATACACAATACCGAAGCCCAAAAACCCGTATAAGCCCTAAAGCAAGCCCCGTATGCAATCTATATCCCAGGACTGTTCTGCGCCCCAAGGGAAAGGCGAAGGCCAAAGGCAAAAGCAAGAAGCGCGAGCCCCATGATGATGATGATGATGATGAAGAAGCCGAGAGTGAGGAGAAACACAAGCCTCCACCTGGCCCGAAAAGGCCGAAGGCCAAAGCTGTTGCTAAGACAGGAGCCAACAAAAAGAAGGGCTCCAAGTAGGTGCTAGCCCTTCTGTGCATCAACGCTTGCATCGATGTGTTTCATTAGCTGTATACAATATACTGGGTCCTTACATGAAACCTAGCTCTGGGGTTCCAAAAATAGATCCGTCTTGTAATAGCAGGATAGCTTGAAAGATACGCAGTGGGGCCAAGCTTTTCTCACCGCACGCACGAAAAGTCGTGGTGTGGATGCATAGCTTGCTTAGCATGTGTATGCAATGTTCCCGTAATCCTCTAGATCTACTCCGTGGGGTGAAAGCTAGGAGCTGAAAAGAACCGCTCAAGGAATGCATCGGTTGCCTCCGATTCCCTTTACAATTATATAGTGTCGACCCCGAAGTGATGCAGCGCAGGTGCTCGAGAAGTTGATCAACGACCGCTTGGTCGTGCATCCACGGCCTTGGCGAAAGCTCGTGGAGCAGGGGTCTGGGTATTGAAATGATTTCGAGTCCTATACACTGTATGAACCCCTGGATTGAATCCTCTTCATGGGTATTGGTTATGTAAATTCGTCGTTACGAACTCAGGTCGAAATTCGAGCTATAATTATGCTATAAAGACTACCCTCGAGTTGTAAAAGCCGGATAACATATTCGACCCCCATATTCCGAAGGAAAAATATCTGTATCCCTAAACACCCTAAAGCACCCCTGGAGGTTTCCGACCGGCTTCTATGTAGTATAGCAGCTGGCTTCGTGGACGAGTGCCATGATGCCGACCCTGATCTAGCTGAAAACCTTCGAAGCTCCAACCTACTTCGTGATCTGCACCGGAAATCCAAAACGAAGCATGAAAGTGCATGTGGGAGAACTTTCAAGAAGGAAGGGCTGTCTTGTCCTGTGCCTATTGAGAAAATCGATGTTGGTCGTGGCACAATGCACCCTGTCCTGAAGCTGAAAGATTTTATCACAGGATTGGCTTCGTGTGGCAAGCTTCCATTGCTGTGGGGCTCCAAAAATGCAACTGATCGTACGGACGTGCTGTCAAAGTTTTGGAGACGGTGGAGAGTCCATGATAGATCGCACGAGGTCTACGAGCATCATGGCAAGCACCTAGACTTGGTCTTCCCAATCCAAGTGCATGCCGACGAGGGTCAATCGGTCAAGAAGTCGGGGGTCATGGTGCTGAACTGGCAGTCACCCATCGGCTTCGGGGTCTCGACGCAAG
>CAJNDT010005556.1:389058-636558 GCA_905221615.1 Symbiodinium sp. CCMP2592 | reverse complement strand
AGTGATGTATAAGAACCGGTCATCTCCGAACTTGCCTGGGGCGCATCACTGAAACAGAAGAAGATCTGTCAAAGCAGCCCGTCCCTTTCCGGCATACCTAGCCCGTAAACCCTAAACCCTAGCTTGGGCGAAACTTGACTGCAACTGCACTAATAGAAATCTGCTGTCCACAGCCTGGGTGCGGTGAAAACGGTTCGCGATGCCACGCTGCACCTCGTGAGAATGGAATTCCCTTTCAACAGAGCCAACAGAGTAGTGGTGAACGGTCATGACAGCGTTGTAGAAAGCGCTGCCGTTCTGCGGGTTCGGGTCATCCGCCGGGACCGCGGGGCTCTCCTTCTCACGTGATATCTGGTCTTGCTTGAGCGCGGATTCTTTCCTCCTGCTCTCCCAGTCAGCAACGAGGCCGAACATGTGAGAGAAAGCTGCACATCTTTTTTCTAATGGTGAGTCGGTTCTTTGGCGCTTTGCAGCAACTTGGCACTGATGCAATCCTGGCGACGTGTGCCTTCCATAGCATCCATCAGCGGCCATTGCCTAGCGGCGCACCCGCCTGGACTCACACAATGGGCCCGATTGGCAGTATGATTGCGATGTCTGCCTGTAGGAACAAAGCCACAGTCATGGCGAGCGTGCACGTCTTTCCTTATGGTTGGAAATGCGCATGTCTATATGTGCATGCCTGCAGCAAACCGAAAGTAGAAGAAGAGCAGCGGACAGGTTCAGAATGAACACCTCTCCGCGGCTTGCAATCCTCGACATGCAGCCCTTTCCACTTCAAGTTCGTGGCTCCGAGGGCTGCAGCCAAAAAGCTGATCGGCCCTCTTGGCTCCAACTTTTTCTCTGCTGAGTCAAGGCCTGACTTGGTCATCCGCCATTAAACAGATGGCTGAACGACGAGGAGCTCCTCACACGGATCCTCACAAAGGCAGTCCTGGCCACAACGCTGGAGACGCTGCTGCAGTCCTCTATCTCCTTGAGATTTCTTGTCGCTACATACTTCAGATGCTACTCTTCGTCATGTTCTCGACTATGACTACCGGCGCTTTTAAAATCAACCTAACCAGCCATGCGCATGCGGAGGGCCTTGGAGCAGGTGAAGATGATCACACTGCCCCACTCCATTCCGAGAGCGTTTAACTTCGCCGAGGGAACCTTGGTGAGGGCCAGAAAGCATTCGGCAAAGCCGGGATGCACGAGCAGCTTCTGATATGGCACGTGCACAGCTGATGAAAAGATGACGCCGCTCGCTCTCTTTCTCTGCCTCTGTTTTCTTTCCCTCACCGTTTGAGTATGCTGTACATGACTATCAGAAAACCAGGCACAATACGTTGCATGCACGAGCGCACAAGTACACGTACACATAGGTATGCATGCATGCATGCATGGGTGTCTGTGTGTATGCGTGCATGTGTGTGTGTGTGTGTGCATGCGTGTGTATATGTATGTACGTACGTACATAGGTACGTATTTTTGCATGTATGTATGTATGTATCTAAGCATGTCTGCATGAGCGTATGCAGGTGTGTAACCATGAAAGTAAGCATGCATGCACGCATGAATGCATGCAACAATGTAACTATGAAAATCAGTATGTGCGTATGTATGTATGTATGTATGTAAGTATGTATGCACGTAAGTAAGTATGCACGTAAGTAAGTATATGCGTATGCATGAAAAACGTTATGTAAAATTGTGCACACCATGTATATATATATATATATATATATATATAGATATATATAGGTATGTATATATACATATATATATATATATATACGTACGTGTATATATACAGGTATACATTTATATGTGTCAATAAATATATACATGTGTACATGTATATATATATATACAGGTATGTATGCATGTACATACTTACATATGTTTATATTCTTTGTTTATACCTATATATACACACACATTCAAACCTATACTAACGACCATATTAATGACACGCGAATATGTGATAGTGACTAGTAACTGTTTTTGCTTATTCTTTTCACACACTTTTGTTGTCGGACAGCTAGACAGCCGGATCATGGGCCAAAAAATTGAGGAGGTGAACGTGCCATGGTCGCCTACATGGCTACCCATAGGCCCCAAAGTAGTTCCTGTTTGGGATTGCCTTATAGGATTCTATACCAAACAATTACTACCAAACCCTTAACCCTGAGCTCTACGACGCTGCAATGCTAAACCGCGTATCCAGAACCTTAAACCAATACACCCTTAATCCCATGAGCCAAAAGCCCGAAGCCCTAAGCCCTAAGTACCTCAACCCCCAAAGGTAGTAAATATGGCCCAAAACCTATAAAAGGGCCTTTATTCTACATACTTTCGGGGTCCAGGTAAACCCTAAGCCCTAAACCCTAAGCCCTCAGCCCTAAACCCTAACCCCCAAGCCCTAAACCCTAAACCCTAATGCATGCCAGGCTGCAGCTTGAGAAAGCTGCACGTGGAGCGTGGGCCTCCGGGCTGAGAGGCACGCACGGGCACTGACAGGAACAAGCCTTTCTTTCACCCACGTGGGGTCCCAGCTATACCAATAAACACATACCTAATACCTACCTACAGTACCTTACATGCATACGTACGTACATGCATGCATACATACGACATACGTACGTGCATCATATTTGCAGGTACATGTCATCTGTGTGTAGCACGAGCTCCTGCTCTCACTAGAAACATACACATTTGTATAAACATCTGTATATGCATATACATCTACGCATGATGTAGTCAGTAATTGTGCCTATGTGGTGCATGTATGTTTGTATTTATGTATGTATGTATGTATGTATGTACACATGCACTCGTACATAATCGAGCGCAGCAACGGGCCGTAAAGCGACAACGTCCGAAGCTGTTGGGTACTACTGTACAAGCTACTCGGACACTTGCTTGGGACTCCTAAGATTTCTGAGGCAAGCGCAACAACTGTAGTTCGAAACAGCGGCTGGCACCTCAATGACAACGTGAAACAGTGACAAGCAAATGGGCTGCTCCATGATCCATGGTCGATGCAGGGCCTTGCGACGGCGCCTGGCAC
Organism: Symbiodinium sp. CCMP2592; assembly: GCA_905221615.1. Classification (NCBI taxonomy): domain Eukaryota; class Dinophyceae; order Suessiales; family Symbiodiniaceae; genus Symbiodinium; species Symbiodinium sp. CCMP2592. The sequence continues at coordinate 633,503 of CAJNDT010005556.1, read as the reverse complement.
TTGGTGATAATGCGATCCAAGTCGCCGCAAGCACATTTCGGAAGCTTGGAGGTCGGCGGTGCCTTGGGAATAGCAGGGAACAAGCGGCTGCTGCTGATGATGGTGATGACGAATCCCAGAACGGCCTTGAGAGTGAAGGCATTGAAGGTGATGATGCACATGCGTTTATCGAAGGGCTGATGATGACTACTATGCTGCTTTGCACTTCAAATCATGACAGGCTGGAACTACGATGATAATGCTTGTGGTTCTGACGAACGATTACAATCACGGAAACAGCCAACATGGAGCCACTTAAGCTTCTGATACGATATCAAGTGCGTTTAAAGAACACCGACCGACGGAAGTTTGCTGGTGATAGTATAGTAGTTGCCGTGGTAGTTTTCAGATTTCCTCGTTCCCACTGTGGAGGAAGCGACAATGGCATATAATGGGTGCAGTGGTAGCAGGATTAGGAATAGTTGTTCGTGGTCGTCTTCAATGTTGCCGTTGTCATCGTCACCTCGAATGTGCAGCAGGTAGCAAGAAGCAAGCCCTCCGGGTATTGAGGTATACAGCTGCTGATCTCTGCAGTGGTCGGATGCCGCCCAGCATCGTGTGAAACTGCAAGGGGGAGCAACCTCATGGTGAAAACGCAGCTTACCACCTGCCAGTCCTGGGAGTACATCGCTACATGGCGAGTGCAAGAGCCTGCATAGTTAGAACGAGGTTTGGGGTATGCTATACTTATGAATTACATTACAGACTGAAAGGGAACATTGTTCGGAGTTGGTCCAACCTCTATACTGTAATGACTATAGTTTACAATAATGTCCACGAGGATGCTCTGCAGCCCCCACCCTCCTTGTTCAAGGCCCCCCCTGCCCTGCGTACACCCTGGGTCCTGATACTGTAGGGGCCTTCATGATTAGTATAGGGTTTTCCGGTATATTATACCAGAATTATAGTAATGAGCCCCCAAAATAGTATAGGCAACAGTTAATTAAGGGCCCTGTATTACCTGAGGTCCGAACATGGAGCCACAAAGGCTCGCCACCCCAGCAGTACCGAATGACCTGCTTTGCGTTAGGGCGCAGGGTTCTAGTTCTAGACGCAAAGCTTACCACGGCCTCGCAATCCTTGCTACCTGTCTCGCCACCCGGAATATTGGATGCAGCCTTCTATACATGTACACTACATATGTGAAGGACACAAATAAGCCTAAACTTCTGGACTTTTGCCCATTGCCTGCTCCGGGCTCCTCGACAAGCGCTGCTGGAACCTCCGAAATTGAAATCCAAAAAGTTGGGCATCGGGGTTTGGAGGAAAGGCAGAGGGTCGTCTTTACACAAACCCTCTTTGCATTGGGGTTTGGAGGTAGGATTTAAGCTCCGAGGTCTAGCGTTTAGGCAGGCTGGGTACTCGTGGATAGACTTGAAGGCTTACGGCTCAGGCGGGTTAGTGCCGGAGTATTCCACCCCTGTCAGGCTCGAGCGACCAAGAACGACGGCTGCTGACGCTTGAATAGAACTCAGCAGCAAAGTGACGCTTTTAAGTTCGTTTGCGCATAATGTCGTTGACTTGTGTAAAAAGCCTCGAGCATATTTTGCTTTGTGCACTCACGCTGCTCTATTAAATACTGACAGCATGTTTGGAGTGGTTGTCGCTCTATTCCAGACGTTGGCGCGTTATTCAGATAGCTAGACATGTTGCTGCTGTAGTATGTACTGTAATTATATTAACCAGTGTATTGTCGTTCGAGGAATGTAGGGCTGTCGAACACAGAGCTGTGCTGTCTGTTTAATCAAGAACAAATTGCTGCAGTGCACTTCGATTATGTTGCTCTGCTGCAGTATGCTATCATTCGCCATGTTCGAGGTCATGGTCGCACTGATGCAATTCTACTTTGTCAGGCTGACTCTAAATCTGAATGAAACCCGGGGCAAACAGAACGCGCATGGAGGATATGTGAGCAAGGTACCATACTCGGAGCCATTTTCTGAAATGATCACTTATTAGAACTAGTGTAGTACTATTATGCTTCTTCGTCGTGTTCGTGCAATTACTATTGCAATGAATTATTGTTGTTATTGTTATTGCCAAGATTGCCAGCGTGTGTTCTTATTCCTAGTATTGCCATTCATCTTCTTCCATATTCAGATTACTATCACTACTATCTGCGAAAATGAAATCAGGGTTTCTTGTGCTCCCATTCGAGGTAGTCCCTGTGGGATTGCGGGTAACACATAGAAGCCTGAAGAATCAGTGATTGTTGAATACACTCAGAATTTCTCATCGAAACCTTATATAGTCTAATTGTCATCAAGGCCCCTAAGCTACTATTTGCTTAAGAAACCCCCAAAAAATAAAAATAATAATCCCTATATTACCCCCATAAGGAATATATTTTTTATTTTTTGGGTGGTTCTTAAGCAAATAGTAGTAAGCTAGCTGCAAGAAGCAGAGAATCTCTGCAGTTTTTTGCGCCGTGAGCGCAGGGTTGCTCAACAAACCCGGCACAGTGGAAGGACAGAGCGAGGAGCATCCTGGTCCCGAGATGTAAAGGCACATAACTGCATCCAGCAAAACTGGATTCAGGACTGAAGACAACATGAGCTGTAGCCCAGGTCAGAACAGTGCTTACGACAACATGAGTGAAAGTCTAAGGTGGAATTTGCTGGGTTGTCCCACCTACAAGTTTCAAAAGACGTCTCGGGAACCGTGCGGCACCCAGTGGAAAATCACGTCAAGTCCGAGGAAAGCCAGCCATGTCACGGAAACCTACATTATCATACCATACAGTTTGAGCTCGCCTTGGGATCATCGCTGTAGCACTGTATCCAGGCCAATGATGACGAGGGGGATGATGGATGGCAATACTGTGATTTCGATGGCGATGCTGCTGCTGTTGATGCTCGTGAGTCTTGCTGCAATTGCAGTACAACCATGCTAGTGCTGTTGTTGATACCTGTGCTGTTGTGGTGGGCATAAGCATTAAGCAATGCGGTGCGGGTGACATGACAGCTTCCCAGGCTCCATCCGGACGCTTCCCGTTGTGCATCGGCCAGACTAGACTTCGCAACAGCGCAGGTCGTTGCTGCACTTCTGCTCCTGCTCCTTAGATCCTTGCCTGGACCCCCAAAGTACGTAGAATAATTGCTTTTGTAGGTATTGGGCCATTGCTTTACCTACTTTCGGGGGTTTAGGTGCTCGCGTGCTTGTTGTCCCGTTTGCAGCGGTTGCTTTTGGCACTATTGTTGGAGAGCGACCTCGAAAACTGCTCCAGCAGGAGTGTCTTCACTACCGCATCGCATGGGTTGCAAAAGATACTAAAGGACCGACCGGGCGTTTGCTAGGTTTCTTCGGAATCAAAACGACAGTGATAAGTGATAAGTACCCAGTGGCATGATCACAGCACGAGGGGTGGTCCTACTGCCTAAAACTCCGCTTTAAGCTCTCAGAGCTTGAAGCTTGCATAGGCCGCATCTCAAGATCTTTGTCGTGAAGATGGGAAGCGCTCTCATCAAAAGCCTCGGCAGCATCTACAGATCTGGTTACATATTGGCCCACGTGGGCTGTATTGTCAGCTGTGCTCTTCAGCTTCGCAAACTGGCACAACACAATCAAGTACAGGAGCGGTAGATAAATTAATAGTGTATAGCATACTGCCTTGACGAGGATGCAAATGGCAGGTACGCCCATCGACGGCTAGTTCAAGTTGCTCACCAGAGCAACTCACAACTAGAAGCGTCTGGATGACAAGAGAACTGTACCAAGGGGGATGTGTGAATGAGACATTCCGCCCCGCGTGGTGTGCTGGAGACATTGTCTTTTGGGCTGGGCTTGCGCGGCGGCGAGATTGCCAGGTTCCTCTATAAGAACCCTTACAGAACCGTTGAACCCTGATAGGAACCTGACTACCCTTCTAGGAAGGAAGCCACACCCGAAGCGCTGAGACTGCTGAGGTCCGATGCCATGGCTTTTGGCGTCGCAGAAGCCATGGAATTTTAGCCCGATCGACCTCAGATGTTCTAAGGGGTCGATCTAGGGTTTAGGGTTTAAGGTTCAGGGTTGAGGGTATTGCTGGTCCCAAAACCCGGCAGTCTGTGCCTCAAGCCCCCCTTGAGGAAAATGCATGAAGTTGTGTGTGTGTGTGTGTGTGTGTGTCAACACAAACACTCATGGATATGATCGCGATGAGTCTAGCTGCTAGTCGTGGTGCAAGTTAGTATGATATTCATTGCCATACCATTACATGTTTACCCACTTTACAGCATAGGAGCGTATATGATAGTATGTGGTAGTCTACTACAGTACATCTGTTGTGTTGCAATATGCCGTAACATCTACTGCTATAGTGGGGCCTGTGATAGTATTTGAGAGTGCAGGTGCCCCGAACACTCTTCATGGCTGCCGCTCAAGCTCAGCCCCCAGCAGTAGCAAACTGCTCAAAATCAAAGACACCTGGAAGGGCTAAGGGTTTAGGGTTGAGGATGAAGGCTTTAGTTGCGGTTTAGGGTTTAAGGCCTAAAGTTAGGGTTTAAGGTGTATAGGGCTTCATCAGGGCCTATATACATATATATATATATATATATATATATAATACAATATTATATTATATTATATTATATTATATATTATATTATATATTATATATATATTATATATATATATATATATATATATATATATTATATATATATAATATTTAGAGTTTGGGATTTATGGTTTAGGGAAGAAAGCCACCCGAGATCAACTCTGTAGGCTGAGTCCACCATGACTCAACATGCTCCCGAACTTCTGGGGTTCAGGAACATATACCTATAGTCTCCATTGTAGTTCCTTCTTGGCTTACCTTATAGGATCCTTAAAGTATAATTGGTTAAACCAAAAAAAGGAGCTACAATGGAGACTATAGGTAGGGGCCTTAATAATTAGGAGATGGTTCCTGACAAAGCGGTCGATAAGGGCTACTATAAGGGATCTATAAGGGTACTACAATACAGGGGCCTTTATAATTGGACTAGGGTTTGGGGGTATGATATACTACACATATCATCAGGAACTCCCAAAGTGGTATTGGAAACTATTTAGGCCGCTACTAGCAACTCAAGATGCCTTCGTTCCGTGGAAACGAAGGAAATAGCTCGTTCTTGCTAGCTGCACTGCTGTATGAGCACTAGGACAAAGCCATCGGCGCCTCCTTCAGGGGCGCAGAATGGTCAGCTCGACCTTGTCCTTTGCACATTCCTGCGCAGTGGCACAACACATGCTGATGAGAGGGCTCAGGGCTAAGGCATCGACAATTCTCGCGGGCAGTGCCTTCTCGGGATGCTTCGGTGTGGCTTCACGTGGGTTGAGTCAAGCCAGTAAGCAGCCGAAGCCCCTGACTGTACCTCCCCCTCAGGCCCCAAGCACAGGCGACACGGGCCTTCAGCATCTTCTCTGCTGTTTTGGGGCCTGCAAAGCATGCCAACCAAGGCGGCCACGGCAACATTTTAGGATTTAGGTTCGACGATCTAAAACCCTAGCACCTCATGACACCGGAGGTGTCACTACATGCAGGAAACATTGCATGAATGATGATACAGAGGTAAGGCGCACAAATCAATTCAAAAAACCTATGTAAAAGCGATATGCAACAACCATGCAAGGTGTACTTTGATATATATATATATATATATATATATATATATATATATATATATATATATATATATATATATATATATAGATGCAGATATGTATATAATATTATATATATATGTATGTATATGTGTATATATATATATATATATGTATGTGTGTATGTACTCTGTGCGTCTCTCTCGCCCTCTTGGTCTCTGGCTGGCTTGCTTACTGGTTGGTATCTTTGCCTTGTGAACGGTCGATCAGAGGCGAACCCCGAGCGAGCGTGCTGCACACGAGCATCAAAGGGGGGTCTGCCAATTTCAGGGCTGGTCTCGCTCCCTTTCCCTCTGAATCTTGCCCTCTGTCTCTCTTCCGTGTCTTCCTTCTCTCTCTCTCTCTCTCTCTCTCTCTCTCTCTCTCTCTCTCTCTCTCTCTCTGTATATATATATATATATATATATATCTCTCTCTCTCTCTCTCTCTGTATATATATATATATAGATATATATATATATATATCCCGAACTTACAATTGATTCATTTCGATGAATATCCAAGATGAGCCAGAGATATTGTATCTCATATGTGATGTGCAATCTACTTGAATAAAGCCATCGATGCTTCATGATCCTCATCGGGATTTTGGCACTGCAGTTTCTATACTGCACAGCAGTCCATGGACAAAAGCACTCTCATGTCAAGAGACCTCGCCGAAGTGGCAGTGGCAGTCCTTTCTAAGCCTTATACAGAGCATCATCCCGAAAAATGCCGAAAAGGCAACTTTTACGCTCAACTACTCAACCTTCCAGCTCAGCCCTGAACCTCAGCAACATGGCACCCTTCAAACCCCCCACCTGTTACGGTGTTCACCTTTGTGACATAGTCGCCCAGTGCGATGGCCTGCTGTCACTTGCGCCAAGTCTGTGCAGAATAGAGCTTTATTGGAGAGTGAGGGCTCGATATGAGTACTTGTAGTAGCAGATCCTCACATAAATCCACTGCACCACACTGAGCAGGGCGCCATTTATTTCTTAAGGCTGAGGCCAGGGCTCTGATCAGCGTCACCACCCCTAACCTCAAAGCTCAGACCCCTCAAAGCCCAAACCCAAACCCAAACACTCGACCCCTACCCCTAACCCTTAACCCAACACCCTACCCTAAACCCAAAGCAAAGGCTTGAAACCGTCGATTGGGGGATACATGGGGAATCGACTATGAGACTACTATGAAACTATTTTGATACGACTGCTGAGTAATACTGAAGTTGGATCTCATTTCTGGGTCTGACGGGCACGAAGGGCTCAGGGTTTGTACACGAGCACCTGAGCAGATCCTCTGGGGGTCGAGGGCCTGAGAATTCCAGCTAGCTTAGGGCATAGAAGGTTAACTGCGGCTTCATCCATCGGCCAAAAGCTGCCTAAAGAGCCCAAAGACGCGATTATGAGGGAGCACCCCCAGCTTACACTCACGATGAGTCACATTGCGGTACCTGGTTGTTTATGTACTATAGTTTGTGTACATGAGGTTAATCCATGCCAAGTTTCATTTCCAAGGGGTAAACTCAACTCTTGCAAGCCACAGCGTTCTCCAAACCCCGGTAGAAATAGCGGAAGTTCGATTTCCGGGTTCGGGATCCGAAGCTGGCGCTGCCCTGAACTGCGTGCCTGGTCTGGGTTGGCCTTGTTCCACTCCTCAGCAGCGCCTGGGAGCATGGCCGTGACCTTCAGCTTCTCCTCGCGAGTGCGCGAGACCAGAGAGACCAATAACCTTTGAGTAAGGAGCATATCTTCGGTTACAGTACACAAGAGGGTTTATGCGATAATATGATGAAAACGGAATATTCCTAGATAAAGGGGTCTTGGAGGTGCGAAGTTGTAAGTAGCACACTGCTGTGGTCACCTGAATGGCATTAGGACACAGGTGCCCCTTCGGCCTCCAGTTCTGTCTGTGAAACATTAACTCCACAACTGCGAGCTCCGATCATGCGGAAGTTCATGGACACACTTCGCAGTCTTTGCGCGATGATCTATAGGGTCTAGCGTGTTTTTAGCTCTTCGCAAAGTCCCATCTTCCGCTCAGAACACAAAGCACATACTTGCTTCGTACATATACGCGTAGATAGCCACACACATACTTAAGATCCATGCAAGGACACATGCATGCCTTGCATGTTCGCACGGATATGTGTGTATATATATATATATACATTTTGTACAAAAAAATATGTATTAATTATATATATATATGCAGTGATCTGTACACACGTACCTACCTACCCACCTACCTACCTACCTTCCTCTCTACCTACATACATATGTACACGACTAGGCCTTCAAGGAGATGTCGGCGGTAGTGCGTAAGAGGCATGAGAAGCAGTCTTTAATCAAAAATATATACTCTCGTAACCATGCGTACATGTGGTGCTACAGAAACTCCGGATCTGTGCATTTGTCATCTATCTGTCGATCTGCCTACCTCTCTAACAGAACCCAGTCTAGAATCTAGATGCAAAAAATGCTCCCGATACCGCACGACTTCGTAGGAGCCGTCTTCCTTGAGCGAGACTCACAGATGATCCCTACTGCGGTTATGAATGTCAGTACGGCTGTGCTTTGCTGCTGTGTTGCGAAGAAGAGCAGATAATTACACTCGGCCACATAGACTGCTACATACATTTTTGTTGAGGCTGCTTTTGTTCCGTGAACACTTGTCCTGGCCCTCGCTGACCAAAGTCAGTCCCAGCTTCTTGCCCGCTTTCTCGATGCTGATGACCCACTGGCAAAGATTCGCAGCTCGGAGCTTGAGCGATACACTATCAACTTATAGTATGACAGTATGTAACATGTAGCATGACATGTACAATATACAGATGCAGGCCTTCGAGGTTTCGGGTGTATGGGGACGAAAACTTGAGACGGCACCCCTGCATGCCCTGCAGCCGAAATGTGAGTGACATCACCAAACCCACTTTCTCATTACCAAAGAACAGCCGCATATTGAAGCATGTTTTAGCACATGATCGTATACTGTATTATAGTAAATATTGATACACCAACAGCTACGCTCTAGGTCCAAAATAGTATTATAGTAGTATACTATGTTCGTACTATAATTCACACTAGTTGGCCTCCTTTGGTGGGTCTGCGAAAGGACCCTGTGGAATGTCAGCACCTCAGCCACACAGACTCGGAGTCGGCAGCTTCAGGATGCTTTATAGGGTTTAAAGTGGATTTAAGGTTCAAAGTTTCGGGTTTAGGGGTTTAAAGTGGGGGTTTAGGGTTGAAAGTCTCGAGTTTAGGGGTTTAAAGTGGGGGTTTAGGGTTCAAAGTTTCGGGTTTAGGAGTTTAAAGCGGGGGTTTAGGGTTCAAAGTTTCGGGTTTAGGAGTTTAAAGTGGGGGTTTAAGTTTCAAAGTTTCGGGTTTAGGGCACTTGTATACTATAAATATTATTGTGATCTACGACAATATATGCGATAGTACGCTACATTACACTTCTACATGCTATGGTATGCAGCCGTATACTATCATAATAGGGGTTTGCAGTTCAACGACCCTCTTGACACTCCGCTTCTCGTGATGATCGGCACTCGCGTTTCGTGGCTTACGCATGCCGTGAGAATTCGCAATCCGATGGATGACAATCATGCCTGTGATGTCCGGCTATGCTCAACTCTCAACTCTTGGTCTACATGTCTCCATGGCTGGAGAGAATTCTTGCTCCTGCTCCTGTTGCTCCGACTCTTCCGAAAATCACTACAATCGCACACTAATGTCTACGGCCATTACAGGTTACGGTCCTGCACAACAAAAGGTGCCATGATACCGTGGTTACCACGCTGCTGCTGCTGCTGCTCCTACTACTACTACTACTACTACTACTACTACTCCTCCTCCTCCTCCGACTCCTACAATGCCACTGTCACTCCCACTGCGAGTACGGCCAGGTCGCAGGAACTAAGAAGCACAGATCCCAACAAGATCCGCCATGACTCGAAGGAAGCTTTGTGAAGGGGCGGAGGCAAGCGGGGGAGGGGATCCACTCTTCCCACTCGTGAGCATTCCGAATCTCTGTGTGTTCTCTGCAATACCAAATGCACGGAACTATGCCCAAGGAATCTAGTGAGTTCTCGTCGATTGCCGGAGCGCGCTTGCGGATCTCTTCCAGGGAGTAGTCCTGCCGTGGTGCTGACATACGGTTGCGATCCTTACATGCGAAAGACGTTCGGAGCACACCATTATTGTTATTGTCACTTTTATTGGAAGACGATCGCTACTATCCATTACTAGTTATCTGCTACCGTCACAGATAGGATTGGCGACTTTCTGAAAGGGATACTCGCAATGTTCAATACTGTTCGCGTCCTGTTGTGTTAAGGCGACTTGCGCATGAGATGCTGAATTTGGGTACGGCCCCCCTACAGTAAGAGTCTATAATAGGGCTACTAGTGAGGTCCTAATATCTCTATATTATGAATATTATTCAACTATAACAACTGAGTGGGGGCCGTACCTAATGCTGAATCTTGTTACTATCATAGGATCAGCGATGCTATCGCTTGTTTCTCCGGGATCGCTTCCAATTCCTGAGTCGTGTTACAAGCAGCAGCAGCAGCACCACCACCACCACCACCACCGCCACCACCACCACCACCATCAGCAGCAGCATAAAGTTCAACAGTGGCCCAACAATCAACAATGTGAACGGTACCACTGCTAACGCTATCACCACCACCACCATCATCATTACCATCATCAACAGAAGCAGAGTCGTCGCTCAGATCGTCGACATCACGGCAAGCGTCGTTCAGATCACCATGACTGCGCGCTCCGTGATCAACAGAATCACCATCAGTAGACCACTCAAGACTGTAGCTCTCAAAACAGCCATCGAAGCAACACTCTTCACTGTCATCTTCATCAATGGCTTGATCAGGCATTCCCAACTCGGCGATTCTTAACTACAGCTGCGGGATGTGACTATCATCGCGACCGTGAGCTGAGTGAAGGTCGACGTTGAGGATCAAGACGATAGTTTGCTTGCTCCTTGTCCCACGTGTAGGCCACTTGGAGGCATTGAAGTCTAGTGTGTGTGTGTATATATATATATATATATATATACATATGTACACATACACCTACATATATATATATATATATATATGTATATATATGTATATGTATATGTATATGTATATATATATATATATATATATATATATATATATATATATATATCCATCCATTGCTTCATTTGCTTGACTTGTTCAGTTACGTACATCTTTAAACACATGTACACTTGCACGAACACTTACTGCGACTGCGATGTGCTTACAGCGATTTACCGTCCTCGTTGCAAGTATGCACTTGCAGTACCTCCAACTTTGGATATGCAGCTCAACCATGCCTGCCTTCAGCAAGCGGCCATCGCGGAAAACCTGAGCACAGTGAGCCCGAACAGTTGATGGCAATACCATGGACACAGCAAGTAAAGTCCGTTATGAGAGCATGGGCGGTGTTGTGAAGAAGGCGATTTTCAAAACGCAACAGCGGCGCCTCCACCATCAAGTCCTTCGAAGCATCTCCCATGCCGCTGGCTACAGTGACCTCAAACGACAGCAGGACAATCAGCAGGCGCGTAGCAGGAAGAACCGCAAGCAAAACCATGCCAGGACCGCATGTCCGCATCTGAAACGCTAATCCCCAAGCCGTATATGCCCTAGCCTCATCAAAAGACGAAAGATCTCCATGGCTCCTCGACGAGACAGAGTTTTCAGGGTCTGGCGTCTACAGCTTAGGTAATTAAAACGCGGACCTTAATGATAACACTATGATTCTGGAGTAAACTATCATAATAGTATATACGGACTATAAGGGAATAGCATTAAGCCCGCCACGATCTTTCCGTCCGTGCTGTAGTGAAGGAAGCCGGTGCCGCCTGCCACTCCCTTGTCTCCCTGGCCTGTGCTGGGCAAAGAGCGTTAGGATGCAAGGTTTAGGGTTTAGGGTTTAGGTTTTAGGGTGTAGGGTTTAGGGTTTCAAGTCTCTCCAACTGATTCTCATTTACACGGATTCGATAAGGGCTACTATAAGGGCACCACAAGGGTTCATATAGGGGCACTGATCATTCGAATAGGCCCCTGGCTACATCACAGTATGGTCCGCTTCCTAACGAAAACTAATTTAACCAGACACCCGGAACCATACTAGTACTAATTATTCAGACTCCTAAATCACGAGGCTTGAGTCATTGCGGATAAGAGCTTGGGGTGCATGGTTTCAGCTTTCGAAGCAGACCCCAAACCCTACACCCCTACATCCAGCACCCTATAACACTGATAACCCTAAAGCCCTAAACCTTCGAGATTTTGAGATCGAGACCATTGCGGCTTAATCTCATCAAGGCTTCGTAGGAAATTGGAGGCTTAAAGAAATCTCGCAGTATCTCTTGCGGGCCGACACACGATAAGTTTTCGGACTCTTCCCCTTTTTGAGAAATTTGAGGTCTCTCTCTGTGCCATAGCAGGGTCCCGTATTTTCTGAAACTACCACTACTTTCAAGAGACCTCTACCCCAATGCCATCATTGTCAACCTGCCCGCGGTGGTGACATGTCTGGGTTGCAATGTGTCTGTTCTTCTCCTTTCTGGCGGAGTCACACTTCCACTGTTCTGCCATATGGGTGGTCGTCACAATTATGGTCCCTTGTTGGGTCCTTACTATAATACGGCACCTGATATTTATGGCACCCCCCAAACGGACCGTAATTTTGACAACCACCCATATGACTGCAGCCTGTTTGCTTTAAAGAGGCAAACTTGCACGACGAGTCTGACGAGCAGAACTGCTTACTGTATCCTACGGTGTACCGGTTGGATGTGACCATGCTCATGACTATGAACTGTTGTTAGACTCTCGGACTGCTAGGAGCTTTGTGAGTGTTGCCTCGCTCTCCTACTCGTGCCCCGGAGAACGCTCTCCCTAAGGGTCCATGTACTCATATAGTATATACATTGGCCTTAATGTAGTCCCTATATAGGTACTTTGGGGCTCATGTATCTCTATATGGGTACATGGACCCTTAGGGTCCCGGCTTTCAGGCGAGCTGCGTGGCTTGTACTTGTCGGCGTCCTTGAAGCCTGTAGTCTCGGAGGCCAGCCTGAGATTCTAAGATAGGGGCCTTATGATTATTAGAATAGGGCTTTGGTGCATATAAAAAAAGAAGGACCCCCCCCCAAAAAAAAAATAGTGTAGGTAATTATTGAGGCCCCTATAGTAGGCTTTTAGTTTAGGCTTTAAGGGGGTTTACGGTGTGGAGGACATCGAGGGCGGCGGCGCTGAACTTTAGGCACCAGCTTTCAACACTGGGACTGCCATGCTCGCCCTTTTGACTTAGCTTTGCCTAGTACGGAATGGAGGAATGGGGTGCAATTATAACTACTAGTACTACCATTCTTCCATTCCCCACTCACCAAAGGTAAGTTGACGGTGATGATGCTACTTGGAGCGGGGAAAAGTATGGTGGTGAAAATGAACCTGAGGATGATTGTCATGACCATGATGATACCACTGACACTGCCTTGACGGAGTCTATTACAAGTTCGCGCTGCGACGGTCACGTTGAGTCCGGAAGGTTGAGTCAAGCTTCGGATACCGGTAGACATACAGTGCTGTAGCCAGACGAGCATGTAACATGTACGCTTCCCCTTAACCTTAAACCCTGGACCAACTAGGGGCAGATGGATGTGTGCCAAAAGCCGAGCGGGATCTGCACGTTCTGCGTTCATCTAGGTGGAGATCTGGGAGTCTCCGAAAATAGGGGACCCTAACCCTAAACAGCAGGATCCTTATTGTAAGGACACCGAAATGAGGTACCCCTAAATCTCGGAAACCCCCATGTGGAGATGCAGGGATTGCTACCAGTGGGAGCTGCAGCAAGCTCTGGGGCTCTAATACAGGGACCTGAATGATTGGGATCCTTTAAGGGTTCCTCTTAAAGGGGTCTATAAGGACTACGGGTATTATGGGGCTCAGGATTATGCTGCAAAGTGTCGCAAAACCCGTAGAAGCCCATTCTTGTTTGCGCTGGTGCCGACCGGTCCCGACACTGGCAGGAATCTCCAACCTTAAACTCCATGAACCGTAAGCCCTAATCCTGAGACTAGAAACCCTAAACTCTAGACATTCAACTCCATAAACCCTAAACCCGGAACCTACACCCCTATACTACCCTGATAGTACCCTTATAGAGCCCTTTAAAGGAACCCGCATAACCCCCCTTCAGACCCCTAAACCCTAAACCCCTCAACCCCAAACCCCTAAATCCCTGAACTACCCTTAGTACCCTTAAGGAGCCCTTTAAAGGAACCCTCCTATAACCCCCTTTAAAACCTCTAAAATCCCGAGCCCGAGTTGCTGAACGGTGAGTCGGCCCTTCTTCGAGGCCTTGCCCTTGTCGGTGATCGGATCCTCGCGTAGTCTTGTAAATGGGTAGTCTCGGGTTTTAAGTCTGTTTGGCCTTTTGAAAAAAGGGGGTTTAGGGTTTAGGGATTAGTGAGTTTAGGGAGTTTGCGGGTTAGGGCTTCAGGAGTTTAGGATGCTTCCGGTTCAAGGTTTACGTTGTAGGACCTTCAGGGTTTTGGGTTCAGGGTCTCGGGTTTTGGGGCTTACGGGCTAGTACGAGTCAAGCTTTGGGGCTTAATCAGGGTTTGGAGTTTAGGGGTTTGGATTTACGGATTTCGGCTTTGGGCTTTCAGGGTTTAGGGTCTGTAGGGCCTTAGACAGTCTTCTGAGCTTTGGGTATACTGACGCTGCACGAATGATGGGGTTTAGGGTTTGGGTGTTTCGCAGCCGAAAGGCCGGTGAGCTTGGTGCTTACGATTGCGGTGGTTTAGGATCTCGGGTCTGAGGAATCATGCAGGGCCTGCGTCGGATTGTCTGGGGTATTGGGCTCATACGTGTCGCCAAGCCATTGGCCTTTAGGGCTTACTGTAGGGGCTTCAATAATCATAAGAAGAGGCTTTGGGGATATCGTACCATCATGATAATAAGTTACCCCCCAATCCCTGTTCGAATTGTTAAGGCCCCGATACTACAGCTTTCGTTGGGTTGCTTGGCCCTTGGGGTCTGTTGGTGCATGTCGGACCTGGCGAGCCTAGCCTTGGGGTTTGTAAGACTGAGGGCTTAGGATGGCTTTTGAGAGTCGAAGACCAAGGCGAGTCAAAGACTAAGGCTCCGAGTCCAGGATTTTGGGCCTTGGGATTTGGAGTTGCTCCTCAGTGTTTTTGTTGGTATTCGTGTTGTTATGTTGATGATGATGATTACTATTAATGTTAGTGTAGCTTCGGACCTAGCGCAACATGGCTGCTCAGTCTCAGAATTACGTGCCTGCTGATGAAGCTGGTATGGGGAGTCTTCATTTACGTTGCAGAAAGGCGTTTTTGCATTAAAGAGGTCACACTTTCTGCTTGACTCCACCGAAGAATGCGGATCCGAGCTGCGCAGGCTGCCTCGAGTCAATACCTGGAATTTCATTCTCTTCCGTCACAATCTCACAGCCGCCAAACCACCTTCAACCCGAAAGTACGGACTACAAGCACTGTCCTTGAACACCTCCCTCTTCTCGCCGCTGACCGTGATCTCGGAGCACTTGAATGCGCCTGGGGCTGTAAGTGGTGGGAGCAAATGCAGGTCTGAGACGCACCCGAGATGCTGAAAATTGAATATATTATTCAAGGTCACAGTGGCAAAGCCACTAAGACTACCGCCCTACTCCGGTAAATGTGGCTGCAGAAGAATCGCCACTCCAGCGGTGCTAACGCTGCTACCTATTGGGTCACAGATTGCTGCAGTTTTTCCCATTATGACTTGTACCTTGTCATGGTTTCGACTAAACTGACCCAACCACAGGGCAGCAATGAGACAGCGCAAGCAATCGCGAACTGCATGCAATGCAGCTCAATGCAACATAATGTGAGTAGCGCCGGCTGTGTGTATACCCCTATTAACGTACATGCACACACACACACGAAAACACCAAAACAAAACAAAAAAAACAACAAGCAATGACACATCACACAAATGCGTACATACATACATACATACATACCTACCTACCTACCTACCTACGTACGTACGTACGTACATGCACACACACACACACACGAAAACACCAAAACAAAACAAAAAACAACAAGCAATGACACATCACACAAATACATACATAAATACATAAATACATACATACATACATACATACATACACACACATGCACGCACACACGCAAACTGCGAAAGTACACTAGTCCAGAATGCGCACCAAACTACCCTAAAGTAATTCCGTGCACAAGCTCACACGACTTAGACCAAAGTAACCCTGAAGTTCAGCGGCGCCTTTTCTCGTAGGGCAAAGTGGTCTTGAGCCAACGACGGTTGGCAAAGTCTGGGGGAGAAAGGGAGGTGTTATTTTCACACGCCTCCTCGAGATTAAAGTTAACTACTTTATTCTCGCAAAGTACAATAACACATAAAAGTGTACATGTACATGTGTGAGCTCACGGCCAAAGTTTTGCAAAGCAGCTGCTCGGAGAAAGTTGCAACGAGGTCTCCTATCTACAACCTCAAAAGTTGACTTGTAAAAGTAAGCGTTCGTAGTGCTCGTGGTGCAAAGTGTCGTGACTGCGCACGGCACATCAAAGTGCAGCGTGGCCCAAAAGTGGTTGGCCCATCTAAGTGCAGCAACCAAAGTGGCACCAAGCGTCAAAAGACGCCGAAAAGTGTGCTGTTGGCCCAACCTCGAAAGGCGAAAAGTGGCCTTCACAACCTCGCAGGGCGCGTCAAAGTTGACGGCGTAGCGCCAGCGAGGGGCACCCAGCCCTCGGGCATATCCTCACAAAGTTGGTACACCTCTGGGAGGATCGGCAGGTGCATCAGTCGAAAGTGACGACACTGCACACCATATGTACCATCAAAGTAGCGATTGAGATCGCCGACCAAAGTGTACGGTGCCTGGCCAAAGTGTCTCACCACGCAAAAAGTCAGAAAAGTAGGCTGCATTGGAATCTGCAAAGTCGCGACTTTCACCAGAAAGTCCACGTACCTCCTGTTCCAAATCCTCGCCTGTCCACTTCCAAAGTTGACTGCCAACCAATGTTGAGTTGGTCGGAAGCCAAACGTAGCGATTTCTTCATTGGCAGCAAAAGGAAAAGTCACTCCCTGCATCTGAGAAATCGACAGCTGGAAAGTGTAGAAAAGATAAGCCGACCGTGGGCTAAAGGAAATGTTCAGGCAATTCTCCAAAGTACCCACCACATCCTGAAAGTGAACTGTAAAAGTTCCACTCTGGCGGGCAGCGGTCAAGGCTCTATCCAAAACGCTCATTGGCAAAGTAAGATATAACATGAAGGGCGACCATGCCGAAGGATCGCCTGGCAAAGTGCTCCCCGGACTCACATGGAATACCCAGAAAAGTTGGCTGCGCATCAACATGTAAAGTTCGGGTGCCGTCATGCTTGGCGACACCGGGCTCAACCCAGGGAAAAGTATCGACTTTCCCAGGACAAAGTTGTTGTCAAAAGTTGTCCCAGGGCGAAACAACTGCTCCATCTGGCGGCCACCAAAAAGCATCTCAAGCATAAGCTGCAAAGTGCCCCAAAAGCCAAAGTTCGAAAAGTCAGGGACAAAAGTCCCCTGACCAAAACCATGGCCAGGCCGTGGCCGCTCAATCGATGGCGGCAAAGTGGCAGGCGGCCTCAAAGTCTTTGGCGCCATCGCTGCAGAAAGTTCCACAGCAGCACCGGCCAAATGTGCAGGTCCGGCACTTCTTGATTGATAAAGCGCCTCAAATAGAAAAGTGCGTAAGCTGCGTACGCGTCAAAGAGCAATTGCAGAAAGTGCCTTGCTCCTCCAAGCCAGGGTTGCTCCACAACTCCAGACAAGGACAAAAGAAAAGTACTGAAAAACGCAGTGAACTGTAAGTTCGTCCAGAAGGGCAGCTCAGACCTAAAAGGTTGCAGAGGAACAGATAACCGATAAAGTAACCTGATCCAAAAGTGCTGGTCCGCGATTTCCCTTCGGAGAAAAGTCTCCGACTCAGCCAGAGTTTCCAGATCACCTTGTTCCAGAAAAGTTGTTTGCCTCGCACGGGCAATGTCAGCGAGCAGCCGGCGGTCAAAGTTGACCGTTTCCAAAAGGTCCTCCAGTGAGGCCCGAAGTGACCAAAGTCGGGTCACAAAAAGGCCTCAGGAATTCCCAAAGGCGGAACCACAAAGTTCGGTTCCTGTACCAGCGTGCCACCGAAAGTACCGTCACACGGCAAGATCTCAGCAAAGTCACCACCTCTGTGGCATCCATGCCGGCTCCATCCGTTAGGCAAAGTCGAAGTGAAACGGGCAACGCAGAACGAAAGTGGCGACGAAAAGGCGCAAAGTTAAAACCAAAACCCACGACAAAACCCGAACACCCTGAACGGGAAAGTCAAGTGAGCTTACATATGTACATTAAAAGTGGTGCCGTTGCACCTTAAAACCATCATCGGAAAAGTCATCCACCATCAAGGTTTCACGGTAAAAGTTTCTTCCTTTTCGGAACGGAGAAAACGGAAAACAGAAAGGTCACCTTCAAAGTTGGTTCCGGAAAACTGAAAGTTCCTAAATCGAGCGAAAGTCGAAGACATGTCGAGACTGCACAAGCAAGCAAAAGTACATGTCCGCAAAAGTACATGTCCGCACAAGCATGAAAAGTACATGTCCGCAAGAACGTGATTCTCTCAGCTCTCAAAGTCTTCTTCTCTCTCATCTGGGTTCTTCTGGGGAAGATGATGAGTGGCAAAGTCCAACCCGAGATGGGGTGGCTAAACCTCAAACCCGAAAGTAGGAAGATGGCGGTGCAAAGTCTCCTTCGCGATATACTTCGTAAGGATATCTGCTGGGTTCAAAGTACCAAGAACTTTCTTAATCCTAACCATACCAGAAGCAACAAGTTCTTGCACATAAAGATATCGTAACTCTACGTGCTTCGTCTTGCGGCTGGCGCCGAAACGTGAGGCAATACTTTTGCCAACGTTGCTGTCTGTAAAAACACAAAGGTTAGCCTTCTGAAAGATCTTGCTCTCTTCCACCAAAGACCTCACAAAAAGAGCGTCAGCAGTACCAGAGCCTATAGCGTAAAGTTCTGCCTCTCCACTCGAGAGGGCCACAGTGGCCTGGGTCCTGCTGTGCGAAAGTATATTCGCCCCGAGCACAAAGAGGGAAACTCCTGAAGTGGAGCGTCGGGTGTCGTGGCATCCTGCCCAATCGCTGTCAACAAAAATGTTGATGTCTATTGCTT
The DNA here is from genome assembly GCA_905221615.1 of Symbiodinium sp. CCMP2592. Lineage (NCBI taxonomy): Eukaryota > Dinophyceae > Suessiales > Symbiodiniaceae > Symbiodinium > Symbiodinium sp. CCMP2592. The sequence goes on along the minus strand of CAJNDT010005556.1, from coordinate 614,572 downwards.
TGTGCTGCGGTGAAAGTGAGAGGGTTGGTTGCAGTTTCTGCTCAAAGTGCTTTGTTCCTGCCAGGTACTTCAAAAGATGCTTGACCTTTGCTTCGCGTTCTGTGGTCGGTGCAGAAAGTCCTCGGCTCAACTCCTTGACAGCATACATGATGTCAGGGCGCACGCTGGAAAGCCACAAAAGTTGGCCCACAGCGCGCCGGTAGCGCTTGTGATCCTCAGGGTCCAAAGGTTCACAGTCGAGCTGCTTCCTCAAAGCATCCGTTCCTGGAGCAAGTGCCTGCCGGCACTGTTTCAAACCGTAAAGCTCTAGCATCGTATCAATGTAGGATGGGCTCATTCCTACAGAGATGAAAGTGGAGGTGCGCTTCAGGTTGCGGCCTAGAAACGACGAACTCTGACCTTCATCCAAAGTACCTGTCACCTTAAGCAACAAGTCCTTCTGAAGATCCCGGATCAAAGTCGAAACATCAGCCCGCGAACCGAAAAACATCAAGTCATCCACATACGCCAGAACGTAAAGTTGCTTGCTGTCATGTACATAAAGGTTCGGGTCCGACTTCATGCGTCGAAAGCCGTTCTTCTCCATGACAGATGCAAAGTGCTGCTGCCAAAGCTTAGGGCTGTGCTTAAGTCCGTAAAGGGCTTTCTTGAGCTTCCACAAAGTGCGGCCCTCTGGATAGAATTCCAGGGGAGGAATGACATAAAAGTCACCATCGACCAGGGCATGAAGAAATGCCGTCGAAATGTCTCCGATCGAGATGTGCCATCCCTTCGCAACAGCCAAAGTCAACAACAGCCGAAGTGTGGTTAAGGACGGGGTCGAGGCGAAAGTCTCATCCTTGTCTTCCACAAGTTGAGTGTAACCTCGCCCAACAATCCTACAGCGCACTGTCCCGTCAGGCTTGCGCACTTTAACCCACTTCGTGGAAATTGCAGACCGCAAAGTCTCCTCCGAGACCGACTCAACTGAGACTTCGTCGAACACGTCAAAGTCACGCATCGACTTCATCTCTTTTGTCATGCCTGCAGCTTCCTCTTCACGTGTGAACTCGGTCTGGTACCAAATGTGCGGATTCTCAAGTGTCTTCATCAACAAAAGTTCTTTCTCATCTTGATTAACCGACACCGGTACTTCAAGGTCTTGCTTTGTTGTCACAGCAGAGACACGAAAGTCACACACGCGAAAGCGCTTCTTGGTCTTCGCAAAAGTTACGCTGGCCATTCTCTGCACCTTGCTTGTCCCAACAGGCAAAGTCTCCGACGTACGCTTTGTCGGAGAAGAAGCAGACGCCTCCTCAAGTCGAGGCCGTGTAGCCGCAGGTTGCGGCAAAGCTGCTTCCGTTGCGGACCGTGGTAGGCCCTGTGCTTGCTGGTCCAAAGTGACGTGCGGTGGCTCAAAGGTGTCAAGGTCAGGAGGCGTAGCCAAAGACTCCAAGTCCGACAAGTCGTCTCTTGGCGGTACCGCCTCTGGCTCATCACCGCCAAAGTCGTCACCAAGCAAGTCTTCAACTTCTTGCAAAGCTTCTGGTGCAAGTGGCTCAGTCGACTCGTGTTGCTCAAAGTTCGAAAGGTCAGCTGCTGTCGCCTCCTCGGACCGCTTGGCTTGAGGAAAGACAAAAGTGTCCGTCTCAGCCTTCGAACCGGTGGGGTCCCAAGGACGCGCAGAGATCGACTGCAAAAGTGCAAGGTCGGCTTGCCGGGAGGGCGGGTGGCGCTTGACACTGCGGGTCTTAAAGACGCCGGTGGCGTCAGCAACAAAGTGCTGATCAGACTCAGTGTCCTTGCCAAGCCAAACACCAGGCACAAAAGCTGCACGGCCCTTCTGCGGATGCGGCTTGCGGAAAAGTACTGTCTCTCCAAAGCGACAGATAAAGCCGGCATACTTCTTACGCCAGCGCCGCTCAAAAGCCGTCGTTCCTTCCGCGTTGCAAAGGTAACGGTTCACAAGCCACTGCGCGTGACGCACAAGCCAAGTAAACAAAGCCGAGTGCACCGAAAGGTCCACGTCAAAGCGCTCAAGGATGTCAAGGCGCAAAGCTTTGATCTGGCCGTACAAAGTGGCCTGCATGTTACCGACGCTGCCTTGCGCTTGTTTCCAACCGACGGGCGTCTTCCGAAAGGAAAGTCCACCAACCTCACCAGTGACAGAAGTTGCAATAGCGAGGAGGGCGGGTTCGGGGTCCGCTTGCAACACACCGAAAGTTCTGCCCGTTTCAAGCACAAAGCGACGAAGTTCAGCCTGTGAATAAGGTGTGCGGGCCTTGGTGGGGATCAACAGAAAGTGCCATGCCGGAAAGAACATCGACAATTCAAAATCGTGATCTGTTCCTCACCAGGCTTGTCGCCAAGAAAGCTAAAGTCCATCTGCAGCACAGGCTGCTTCAGGGAAAGTCTGCGACTCTTAGCCTGTTTGCTCTTGGAACGCACACAAATTTCACACCAGGGCTTAAACGGCAAGTGTGTCAACTCGTGTTCAAGCCGCTCCGTCAAAGTTGGCTCGCCAGGCTGTTTAAGCCCGCGGGGGCGACGCGCAACATAGTCAGGAGCTTCTAGCTCGCACTCAACAAGTTGCAAGTCTGCCTTCTCAAAACAAGTGGCGCCGACAAACGGAGAGCTGATCAAAGTGGCGCCGCGCTTGCGCCAATTGTCAGCATGCCAAAAGGGCACTTCCTCCGTGTTGGGCCTCACAACCAAAGTCATGCGACCGTCGCCAAGCTGCTCTTCAAAGTGCGGATCCTCAGGCACAAAAAGTGTGGTCCGCTGTTCGTAGTGGACACGCACCCAGCAAGACGGAAAGTCAAGCCACAAGTCGTGCGTGTACGGCTGGCCTGTTGCCGGGTCCTTCTCCAAAAGTTGTTCAAGCAAAGCCTTCCGAAAGTCTTCCAGCGTTCCTGAAGAAGTCTGCTCAAGGCGCAGACGGAAAGTGTCCTCGGTGCTTTGCTCCTTGAGGCCTTTAGTGGGTTGCTTGAAAAGTGGTTGTGGGGCCTCTGCTAAAGGTTCCTGCTGCTGTTCAAGTGGTTGTGGTTTGCGTGCAGGTGTGGGTTCAGGTAAAGTTGTCTGTTTTCCAACCAGCTTGCGGCCAGTGGGCTTGGAGGAAAGTTTAAAAACAGTCTTGCCAACAAAGCGTTCAGGAGCAGGCCCTTTAGGGTTCTCCGCTTTACGCCAGTTGTCGGTGAAAGTCTCTTTTCTGCCATCTGCGTACTCAAAGTAGGTTACGCGTTCGTCCGAAAGGTCCTTCAGGTCTACAGGGCGATCTTTCGTCCCTTCGGGAGAAAAGAAAGTAGCTCTCGCTCTTTTGTGTACGCGGGTCAAAGTGTTACCCGAGAGCTCCCATTTATCAATGTGATACTGAACGACAGGTCTAAAGACGGGGGCCACTATGGTACCTTGTGCGCTCTGTGTGTGAAAAGTGTTACACACAACCTCAAACTCTTCTCGGTTGAAAGGTGCCAAAGTGGGCCTCAAGAAAAGAAGTGAACCATGCCTAGTGATGGGCACCTTGTGTCCATCAGGTGTTTCCAAAGTGTTCGCCTTCTTAGAAGAAAGGTTCACGTCAAAGCCTGACCTCAAAAGTCTGCCAACTGACACCACACAGTAGGGAACGTCGCAAACGTAGAAGTGTAGGAAACAGGGCTGGCCCTCAAAGTCAACCTTCACAAGTCTCCTTCCAAAGACCGTCAAAGGCTGACCCGAAATGCTCCTCAAAGGTGGAGCTTTCCCTGTGAGTGGCAAAAGTGGCCACTCCGAGGCAAAGTCCTTCGGGCAACAGTGAGTTGCAGCACCTGAATCAAAGAGGATCCACGGCTCGGTGTCCTCCAAAGTCGAAGCAATCAAATGCTCCTCCAAAGCAATATCCTTGAAAGTCGTATTCAAATTCTTAAGATCAAGATCCCCAACACTGAAAAGTCGTTGGTTCTCCTCCGTGCGACCATTCAAGGAGAAAGTCTCAAGCGGTGCCATACAGGCCGTAGGCTCAAAGTTCTCACACTCTCCGAAACCACCAAAGCTGAAGTCTACAACTCCATTCGTCATCCCATCAACTCTGAAAGTGTTCCCCAAACCAAAATTGCCGAGAACAACAGCCGACATGAGCAAAGTGCTCGGGCTGATGCTTGCTTTAGCTTTAGGCTTGGCTTTGGGGGTTGAAAGTCCAGGTGGTCCTTGCAAAGTCACAGCCGACACGGGCAAAGTTGCCGCACCGCTTGACGAGGAAGCCTCTTCCTTGGGCTTCGCCAAAGTTTCGGCCTTCGCCGAAGGAGCAGCCTCTGAAGGCCAAACTTCTGAAGTAAAGTCCGAAGACCAACCCCAAGGGTCAACATCCCAGGACCAAGCATCCCAAGACCAAAGTTGATCATCCCAAGTCTGATCCCAACTGTTAGGGTCGTTGTAAAGTTCCGTGACCGCGTTCACGGCCCATTCGGTCCAATCTGTCCAATCATCGGACTCACCAAAGTGATTCCAATCTCCTGCGTCCTCCGACGGGTAAAGTTCTTCACCTTCAACAGCTGAAACACGGTTCAAAGGACAGTTGCTCGAAAAGTGACCTGTTTTACCACACGTCCAGCAAACCGAAGTAGAACCAGAAGTGGGCTTTCCTTTTCCTTTTCCTCTTCCTTTTCCTTTCATCATAAAGTTCCAATGTTGTCCTCCTTTTCCAAACGACTTCGAAAAGTCCTTTCCTTTTCCTTTTCCTTTTCCTTTTCCTTTTCCTTTTCCTTTCTTTCCTTTTCCTTTCCTTCCTTTTCCTTTCCACAAAGCTGCCGCTAAGGCACCAATGTCCATGGGAGCCGAGGCTCCACCAGCAAAAGTTGCATTCGCCGAAGTTTGTGCAACTGGATTCATCAAAAGTCGTGACCTATGGTACTCAAGGATAACTTCTCGAACTTGAGCATAAGTTGCCAAAGTTTGGGCATTCAACCTAAGGTGTTGTTGTAAAGCTCCAGAGGTTTTGTTCAGCAAAGTTGCAACAAGAACACCATCAGGCAAAGGTTGTCCTACTTGTCGTTCATATCTACTCTTGATTGTCTCCCAAACATTAAAGTCCTGCTCAAAGGTTGCTGGGTTGAACTTAAAGTCCAACAGCTGCGTCAAAAGTGACGTACTCCGCGTGGCTCCTGGCAGCGAGAACTTCTTGTAAAGTCTCCTCCATGTCTCAAAGCCGTTGCTGTCCTCGTTCTGACGAACAACAAGTTTTGCCGAATCTTTCACAAGTTGAGAAATCAGGTAATGTAGTTTTCGGGAGAAAAGTACTCGGTTGGCGGTCTGTTCCGGATCAACATCACCTGTGCCTAAAGTGACTGTTAGATCAGCATCTGTAAAGTCACCTTGCGCTGCCGTTCGCATTTCGGCATTGTCCATCAAAGTCACAGCACCTACCTCGAACATCGAAATGTACGCTTTAAAGTTCCATGACCATTCTTCCCAGTCTGCTGGGTTCCCAGAGAAAGTCTCTGGCAGAGGAAGCCGAAGCTTCCCTGTAAAGTTGTCTTCACCTCCTAGCGCCATGTTGTTCTACCAAAGTTCCGTGGAGCTTTCAGCTCCGCTACCATGCGAAAGTACACTAGTCCAGAATGCGCACCAAACTACCCTAAAGTAATTCCGTGCACAAGCTCACACGACTTAGACCAAAGTAACCCTGAAGTTCAGCAGCGCCTTTTCTCGTAGGGCAAAGTGGTCTTGAGCCAACGACGGTTGGCAAAGTCTGGGGGAGAAAGGGAGGTGTTATTTTCACACAAACACACAAACATGCATACTTGCATACATGCATATGTACAAAATTTTGTGAGTGCAGATGTACTATGTAGTACATCTGTGCTCAAGTATGCGTGTAGGTAGGTAGGTAGGTAGGTAGGTAGGTAGGTAGGTAGGTATGTACGCATGTGTGGACAGATACGGTATGTACATGGATGGATGATGGATGGGTAGACAGCTACACAGATAGACAGGGCAGATGGATATTGACCCAGACAGATAGACAGGCAGACAGATAGATAGACAGACAGACAAACAGATTGATTGATTGATCGATTGATTGAGCGATTGGTAGAGAAGATGCTGCAGAACAGGCAGGGAGCATTTGAAGGTGTCTCGGTTCAACTTCTGCAGCAGCGCGCCACCACTTCCGAAGACCATGTTGTCTGCAGCCTGAAATGTCGGTGACAGTGTTGCAGCACCGAAACATGCAGATCAGCCTGTTGCCGGATTTTACCTCGAGGTTTATATAGCATCTTTGCAGGTCCCTGTTCGCCCAGCATTTCGATTCTGCAGATGATGCCGAGCAAGGGACAAAGCCAGCATTCTTCAGCGACTTCCTCGGCGCCAGGATTTGATATCCATCTCTCTTGTCAAAACAGGGTCTGCTCCGTGCAACAACCATACCCATGAAGGATGCCACAGAAAGCAAAGCGAGAGCTGTGCGCCAAGCAGGATCTTCGGAATTGACTCGTAGTCGACGCCTAGGCGAGACTTCGCACTCCCCGGACCAACTGAAGCCCATAAGCAAATTACTCGAGTTAGTGGCCCAAAACTGCATAGTTCCTGACCTTCGGAGGCTGAACCGGCTTTACTTGGTCATGGCGACAAAAGTTCCGAGACCCCTGCCATCACCCTGAATCACGCGGATGTACGCGGGCAGCAGTTTGTGACCTGTCTTCGTGGTGGTCACCTCAGGATCGAAGCGAGGGTTTAAGGTTAACCTTAACCCGAAACAATAATAATGAGCCCTCGCGTCCGGCTAGGTACAGTATGGCTAGGTTTTAGGGCGGCAGCAGCTTCACTCTGAGTCCGAGCCGCATCTTCTTTGAACTGCTCGCACCTGGGGATGTCGTCGGAAGTCGGGGTCCCCCAAGCTTGGGGCTTAGGGTTTCTGGGGGCTCTGCTTATGGAAGTCCCGTAGGGGTCCACGTACTCGCGCATTTCGGAATTAATTAGAGGACCATCCTTATTGTGGTATTGGAGACCTGATTCAATCATTGTAGTAAATTTTTCATAGAAGTATATAAGTACAGGTTTACATATATATATATATATATATGTATATATATATATATATATAGTTTATAGATATGGACCCTTTAGGATTGTGGGCGTTGACAACTGAGACTCTGAGAAGTACTGAGCGCAACTGGGTCGGGATGTCGCGGTTCGGAACTTACCTTTTTCTTGTTTTGCTACTGTTGCTAATACTAGTAGTGGTATTCGTAATAGTATTTCGATAACGATTTAATGGTATTGCGATTACGATTACTCCTCCTCCTCCTCCTCCTACTACTACTACTACTACTACTACTACTACTACTACTACTACTACGACCACGACCACGACCACGACCACGACCGCGACCACGACGACGACTACTACTACATATTACTACAGTTACTATGGTTGTGGCTCCGGATCTGAAACAGGCTTGTGAACACTTGTGAATTTCGAAAGCCCTTCGACACCAGATGTTGCGGTTGCTGATGCTTTGTTCGTTTCTTTGTTGTTGTTGCTGTCGCTGTTTTTTTGTTGTTGCCGTTGTTGTTGCTGTAGTAGTTAATGGTGCCGGTTGCATCGCTGCTGCTTCTGCTATTGTAATTCGTGTCGTCGCAATTGTTGAGGTTGCTGTCTTGCTCTCTTCGGTAGCATCAAGCACTTGGATGGACTAAGTCCCGCACAGAATCTTGAGGATCTGCTTGCAAGTGTCCGCAGGGTCGCCACTGTCCGGGCGCACCACCAGGCGACCAAAGCTGTCCCCGGTAATCCGGCCTGAAATATTACGTAGTCTGGGGTTTGGGGCTTCGGGTTAACAAAGCGCAGAATTTTGGGAGTTGAGGCTTTAGGCACGGTCCTGCTGACATTGTTTTGGCCAGTCCAGATCTTCTAGGCTCTGCCACTTGCTTTAACTCTAGCCGAATAAAACATGCATCCCGCTGCCAAGCTCATGTGATCAGACCCTCATCTGCCTGTGCAAAACCCGCCGGGAACCCCTCATATCTAACTCACCTGTTCCGAAAGACTTGGCGAATAAAGGGGCCTTCATATACTTAGGCTATACCGAGACCCCCCAACTACCATGAAATATACCCTAAATAACCTACTATTAAGGAGCATAAGGGCTCCATTAAAGGGCCCTTGGGGGTCCTGGAATATGTCCTGGAACCCCATCATTAAACTGCGAAAGCAAGACTGATCCATACGTCCACGGTTTACCAATTCCCGTTTAGTCTTTGGGGTTTCGGGTTTTAGGGTTTAGGTTGTTTTTGGAGTTTCGGGCTCAGGACATGTTTTTGTGAGTTTATGGTTTCGGGTCTTCGGGTTTGGGCTCGTTGTTCTTGGAGTTAAGGGTTCTGGGTTGAGGTTTTACTAGGTGCCGACTATTGCCGATTTCAACAGTCCCAAACATTATTTACAATTGGGGCTCTGTATTACACAATAAGGGAAATAAAACATACCCCACATCGATTATAATGCACCAACAAAGGTTAAAGGTTATAAAACTACTCCCAGGACCCTGGCCCTCTAATGGAGCCCCCATCACCTATTCAGGGTATGCTAAACTGTAGTTGGGGGAGGCCCTAGGTCTACTACCACTGTTGATGGTATAAATCCTGCATTACCTTAAGGACCCTAACCGATGGGAATACTTGTACATTCTTCATTATGGGTAACCCTAAACCCTAAACCCCTAAACCCTAAACCCCTAACCCTAAACCCTAAACCCTGGCATCTCGGCTGCTGAGGCATCGGCCCTTGATCAGGTCCTTGAGCTTGTCGCCCCAGTAGTCCTTTGCCCGGCTTTAGGGCGTAGGGTTAATAGCGGTACAGGGTCCCAAGTTAAGGGTAGTTAGGGTCTAATAGACGGTAGAGTATGGTCCCAGATTAAGGGTATTTTATAGGGAATACAGGGTAGCTGGGAGGGTCCAGGTGCAGTTCTTTTTTCGCCACCTTGCTTGTTTATAGGATCCTATCCGTAAAAGTTGTCCTTCCTCGTTTGATGGCCTGGTTTATCTGTAGGCCAGCATGCATCGGCACTTATGGTAGGATCCAAGCAATAAAGCGGGCTTAGTCAAATACAATGGAGACGATGAGTTAGTATAGGGGCCATAATTTTATCATGATATGGTTTTGGGGTACATTGTAGTATACCTGCAGAAGCACAAGGGAATATCATTACCAAATCAAATGTTCCCACCCCTATATCTGAAGCTTGCAGAGACGAGGACGAAACGATGAGGTCCTTCGGCTAGGATGCAGTTCAATGTTCGGGGTGTTTTGGGGTTTCTGCTTTGGAGCTTCAGGGTTCCCGGGCTTCAGGAGTTTAGGGCCTGAGTTGGTGATCATGGTATTCTAGGAGGTGCTTTTAAAGCCTTTGAAAAATATTAGTAGGTAAGATCCTCTTAAGCCCAATAAGAGAAAATATAAAATGTCCCAACGCCCTACCTAGTATTCTAGATACTGAGAGAATTTGTTCTTCTCGTCCCTGGCCAATCGCCCGCCGTCCTTGCAAGCCTTGAAAACGTCGAAGGAGTCGCTGACCTGGGCTTTGGGGTTCTTCGTCAAGGGCTCTGGTACTGCTAATGAACAAAAACTGGCATTGCCGTAGCCGTAGCCTCAAAATCCCTCAAGCCAGTGGACTTACAGAATAGTCATAGTCCTCATTTTGGATAATGCAGGATTTCGTCCATGAGCACACGTCTGCGCTATGTTCCTTACGCAAGGCCTAAGCTTCTTTCGGTGCTTTCAAAAGTGTTTAGGTTAAGGGTTTTGTGTTTAGGGTTTAGGGTTCAACAAGATACGACCAGTGTGTGAAGCCGCAAAGCACTGTTGTGGTCTTTTCGGCAGTAAATCCCCTCCCCGTAGTTTGGCGCTCATCTGGGTGGAGCTTAACGGGGTAAGAATCCCTCAAATCCGAGTAAATACTGAGGGAATCTGCCAGGCTAAGGAAGCCCCCGTGCCTTGTTAGCTCAAAGATAAGGGCTTTCCAGCGACGATATTTTCCCAAGCCTATGCACCTACTCTGCCCACCCGCCCCCTACCAACCATCCACCCACTAACACCTGGTTTCAGATCCGCATGGCAATTATGCATACGACGTTGGTTCGTCTGTATACAAATGCGTATTAAATACATACACGCATGGACACTAGGCTCTTTTAAACATGGTCGAAGCGCATTTCGGATTTATTAGGCCGGCAGTGAAAGCTTGCTTTCCAATCTGGGAGGATTGTAGGGATTGGGCATAATTTCATGGGAGACAGAGTGTGCTTACAGCTATATGGGAGTTTCCGAAAATAGGGGACCCTAATATAGAACCCTAAATAGTAGGATCCATATTATAAGGACCCCAAACAAGGTACCCCTAATTTTCGGAAACTCCGACATGGAACATTTCTAATCCGTCTAGATCATCTCAGCCGGGGCGAGGACGCAGGCGACCAACCCTGTTGGGTACTGGGTCAGCATGTTCTTCATGGCATCGACCTGGAGCCAACGACGCAAGTTTTCAGATTATACGTCTGCGCTGTTGCTGCCTTGTTGTCCGCTGCTACTATCCCTGTTGTTGCTTCCGAGGCCGTTCATGCGAACAAGAACTGTTTATGAACACAAAAACTGTGGTCATCGTTCTTGGGCTGCTAGCGTGCTGCTGCTACGCTTTTGCCCTAGCCTACCCACCCATCTAGTTCTTGATCTCCAAATATGCCTTGCCATTGGCCGCTGCCTGCTACCATTACCCCTGCTAGCAATGCCAGGTCGTCTTCCGGATGAAAAACCATCATAATGATCATGAAAGCAGTCGTCGTCATCACAATGACAACAACAGCATGTCAATAATCATAACCACAGTCATGTTCACATGATGAAAAGAAGAAAATGGCGATGCATGCGGCGAGGAAAGAGGATGATTGCCAAAGCTGTTACTGGTGCTACGTAAAGGATCATGGGAATTAGCAACTAGGGTTATAATTAAGGTAACTATACTTAAAGCAACTTCTAACCCCAATTAAGGTACTTATAACCTTACTTACTAAGTCCCCTGATCCTCCAAGTATGTCCGGCATGGCCGGAAAAGTGGAAGCACCATGAGCTTTGGTCGGATGACGAGCAGTTTTCAGCCATTTCCGGCCTTTAACATGTGCAAAAGGGGCCTTTATAATTGGAATAGGATTTGGGGCTCCTTTATACGAGTAGTAGCGAATTTGGGGAAGCCAGCGAATGCTACTACTACCGCAGGACGAAAGTTCGCCATACAACATGAAGTTGAGAGATCACCGCATGTTCACCCCTTTTCCCGCGTAGAATCCTAGCACAACCCCGCAAAGCTCTCCGCCGGAAACTATATAATAGTATAAATGTATTCCCGGAAAGTAATTACTCCGCCACGCTGGCAACGTAAAATGGGTCTTGGGGCTCTCCGCCTCTCCGCGGCATACATCTATGTTATAAGCTGCATGTCGAAACTTTCGGCCCGGTGGTGATTTCCGCTAAAGCCTAATTAGTCCAGCCTGGCTCCTCTTTTTCTCGTGCAGACCAGGACTGCAACACCCGGAATGCCCGCTGATTTCCGCTAGAGCCTGCTTAGTCCATCCTGGCTCCTCTTTTTCTCGTGCAGACCAGGACTGCAACACCCGGAATGCCCGCTGATTTCCGAAACACATCCTAATTGGTCCATCCTGGCTCCTCTTTTTCTCGCGCAGACCAGGACTGCAACACCCGGAATGCCCGCTACCGCAGGACGAAAGTTCGCCATACAACATGAAGTTGAGAGATCACCGCATGTTCACCCCTTTTCCCGCGTAGAATCCTAGCACAACCCCGCAAAGCTCTCCGCCGGAAACTATATAATAGTATAAATTTATTCCCGGAAAGTAATTACTCCGCCACGCTGGCAACGTAAAATGGGTCTTGGGGCTCTCCGCCTCTCCGCGGCATACATCTATGTTATAAGCTGCATGTCGAAACTTTCGGCCCGGTGGTGATTTCCGCTAAAACCTAATTAGTCCAGCCTAGCTCCTCTTTTTCTCGTGCAGACCAGGACTGCAACACCCGGAATGCCCGCTGATTTCCGCTAAAGCCTACTTAGTCCAGCCTGGCTCCTCTTTTTCTCGTGCAGACCAGGACTGCAACACCCGGAATGCCCGCTGATTTCCGAAACACATCCTAATTGGTCCATCCTGGCTCCTCTTTTTCTCGTGCAGACCAGGACTGCAACACCCGGAATGCCCGCTACCGCAGGACGAAAGTTCGCCATACAACATGAAGTTGAGAGATCACTGCATGTTCACCCCTTTTCCCGCGTAGAATCCTAGCACAACCCCGCAAAGCTCTCCGCCGGAAACTATATAATAGTATAAATTTATTCCCGGAAAGTAATTACTCCGCCACGCTGGCAACGTAAAATGGGTCTTGGGGCTCCCCGCCTCTCCGCGGCATACATCTATGTTATAAGCTGCATGTCGAAACTTTCGGCCCGGTGGTGTAGCAATGCGAAACAACGGACTGCTGCTTAATCCGTGAAGGTTGAAACACTGCAAAAAAATCGCAGAGGGTTCCTTCCTACACACATTCAACTCCTGAACGCTGGCATTGATGTTTTCATGATCTATTGTCATGTATTGGAGGGCCAACTGGCTCTCGTCCGCTTCGGCTCCTTGCCGGGCACGTGTCGCCCGACGATGTCGGCCACAAAAGTGCCAGAACATGGCGTAGCACCGATGGCTAATTCTGCACACATTGATGCACGTCGCGGGTGGCGACAAAAAAAAACATGTTTGGACCATGTCTTCGCACAAGGCTACTAATGAGCGATCGAGTTGGCGGGGTTGATCGTGCACCACCTGGGTTCTTGTTGAGCAATAGAAAATAATATGGCTTCAGTAGCCGTAGACTTAGTAAGGTCTTTTTGAAAATGTGTAGTCAGTGTAGTCTCCTACCCCCCTCCCCCCTACCCCTCGAAGAGTCCCTATGAATTATGGTTAGCTCAGAATTCAATCCCTTAACAAGAGCCCAGCCACTTCACGAGCGACTCTTTCAGTTGGTGGACCTGGTACGGCTCCCAGTCACCTGGACCCTGAGCGTCTGGAAGTACGGCTCAAACCTACATATAAAATCTTCATTGTAGTTCCTTTTTGGGGTTACCTTCTAGGATCCTTTATACGTTATTGGCTCAACCAAGAAACGAACTGCAATGGAGACTATAGGTAAACCCTAGAACCGTAGCTCTAGGACCCTGCATCGGATGGAAGAACTGGGGCGCTTGCATCCCAGCCGGCTTTTGCATGGCATGGCCCGTTGACAAGTACTCCGTCGGCAGTGTTGTAGGGCTTGCCGACCCAGGCGATGCCCGAATACGCGGAATAACCTTTGCGGATACCCCAAGTCCAGCTCCCTTTGTCCATAGAGACCGTCTCCGTGTACCTGGCCGGTTGCATAAGACTAATTCAGCAGAAAGATATGTTAAATGGTGTCAGAGTTCAAGGCTTAGAATTTCTTATGTCTCTACAATTCAGAAACTCTGGCACTAGCTCGAGGCCAAGTGCTCCTCCTTCACGCACATCAGGTTTGGCCAATTCGACGGCTCCGGCGGATCGTCGGGAGTAAAATTCCAATTTTTCAAGAAATTCTCACCGACGCTTCCCACTGCGACGTAGCCCTCACATGCAGCAAAAACTTACCCTTAGCCTGACACCTGGACCTAAACCCTGAGCCGAAGTAGCCCTCTGCCCATTGGCCTCGTTACATTTCGGCGTGAAAATGCCCCAGTCATGTCCTTTGTAGGCATCGGTGTCGTGGTTGTCCCAGTTGAAAACCATCCCTGGCATTGGCGGAGCTTCGGGTTCAGGCTTCTGCTTTACAGACCTTACGGTTTTGGGTATGCGGCTATTCTTGTCAGCGTGTTTCCCACGGTTTAGGGATTCGGGTCTCAATTATTCGTCTTGCCAAGTCATCAGTCATGCTGCAACTAGTTTCTCAAAGCACCTCTCTTATGTCAGCATCGTCCTTGTGTCGCTAAACTCTCATAAACCCTACCCCCACTCCGAAATCGAGGTGATCTCTGCCTGTTGGGCGCTGCAGAGCATCTTCGTAGCCTTTTCGCGGGTTCAAGACGAAGGAGATCATGGACCTTCATATCTTCTCCCCTTTTCCCCACTCTGGGGTCTGAAGGGTTAAAGGCTTTCAGGGCTTTTCGGGGTTCTTAAGGGGGGTGTAGGGTAGGGGGGGTACCCAGAGACAGAGATGCTGAATGTGGCCAAGGCACTGCAAAGGGGATTGCCAGCTGTTTTGACAAACGTCACCGACATAATATTGAGGTGCGTCCCACCCACCGTTAATCTAAGTTGTCATGATAGGAATCTATGCATCGTAAACAACATGGTTTATGAGTTATGGTAACTTTAGATAAGTTCCTTGGCAAGAACCAAGCCACCGGAGTCCACATAGTGAATCGATATGGGTTGCTCGAATCTTCCTTGTCGCTTGAGCTTTCTCGGAAGGAGAAGGTTGTTATGACCTCGAAGGGGCAGTTCGCAAGCATTTGCACACTCGCCCCGTCATTGCCGGCATAGGGGTCGCTCCTGGTTCTTGCTCAGGGTGTTAGTTTAAGTAACGAAAGTAAGGAAATCCGCTACTATGTATATAATCTGAGATTGACGAAAGTAGTTCTTCAAAGCCCTCTCAATCCCTCATACTGCCCTCAAAAATGCTATAAAACACCGATGATGGCAATTTAACCTGAGTTCCGTAAATCCCCTAGCTCCTGAATCCTATCAAACCCTTGTATCAAGCCTTGTGAAACTTTAAAAGAAGCGAGGAACAGGTCGGCGGTAGCGGCGACCGTGGTGGACGCGAGGCCATTGGAGCAGACCCAGCTGCTTTCATTCCATGGCAGCCCTCACACAAATTAGTCTTTTCCCTCCCTAGCCGCCTCCCTTCCCCTCACCCAAATGTTGCAGGAATAATTTTTTTCAGGTTGCTCAATCAACTCCAAGCGACTGCGACACATGCGTGGAGGACTGGTTCAAAGCTAGCTCCACCATGCCGAAGATGGGAGCTATGAAGTGAGCCCAAATGCTCTGCTGCATTTTCCGGATATGGGCCTGACATGGCTTCAGGGCTCCACCTGGGGTTCCGGTGAGTGTAGGGTTTAGGATTCAGGGTTTAATTAGGGTTTAGGCGGTTTAGGGTTCTTGGGGCTTAGGCTTGCCGTATACAGGGCCGTATGCATCACTCTTAGCTCTGCTTGTCTGGCAAGATTCAAAGAAGCCGGACCTTTGATGAGACCTCCAAAAGGACGCTTCTACGTAAACCCTAAACAGACCGGCCTGGCCTGGCCTGGTGGCACTGCCAGTTGAGCCAAGGAAAATAGCCGCTGTCTTGCGCGGCACCGCACACGCCGTGGCCCTGTTCATTCCTGGGTTCTTGTCAGGGGCCTCAATTGTAACGTCAATTACCATGAGCGGGATACCCGGCAATTTTTCCCTGAGCCCTCAACCCTGAACCCTATGCCCTCTGCACAAGAGCCCAGGTTCTTGGGCAATTTGATGCCCGGACCTTCGTCGTAGTGGCCGTACGCAGGGTCACAGATGTACGGGCTGTCTTTGAATGCATCGTTCTCTGTTGTCTGGCACATTGCATCGAACTGACCGAAGTAGTAGTATGGGACATGGTCACCAAACAAATATTTCGTGCGATTGACCTTGATGGCCTTGAGCTCCGACATCCGATTCTGCATGAAGTAGGTGCCACGCTTCAGAGAGCCTTGGCAAAGCTCACAGAAAACAACATCCTTATAAACCCTACCCATAGGCCCCAAAGTAGTTCCTTCTGGGGATTACCTTGTAGGATTCTATATATGAACCCCCAAAAGGAACTACTTTGGGGCCTCTGGGTAAACCCTGATTCCGGTCTGAGAGCCTTGGCAAAGCACAGAGCACTGGCCGGGAGGGTCATGAGCCACGAAGCGGTTCGGAGATCCGCAGCAGATAACGCCAGGGTCTGTACACTCACCTGGGTTTAGGGCTGTCCAGCATGGTGACCCATTGCTTCCGTGTTAAGAAAAGACCTTACTGAATTCAAGAAGCTGTTCAAGAACTGCCGAGTCACGTCGATGGTGAAGAACTGGACCAGAAGCTCGCTGTCCAAAAACCACGTCCCATCTCCCACCATCTTGTTGCGCAGTTGCTCCATTTGCTGCACAACATATTCTATCGACTCTTTGCTGTTAACTTGGTCCTTGTAGTGCTGTTTGATGCTCTTCAACTGAGTCTGGATTTGGCCCAGTCTGTCTTCGAGTTGCCCATGATTGTACTTCTTCAGCGCTTCCTTCACATAGCTGGTGACGTACCTTTCCACATACGTTCGGACTTGCCACCACACGCATTGGCCCCACTCTGTCCCAGCATAAGTGCAGGGATTGGTGGGAAGTCCACTCGTTGTTTCCAGCGCAAGCCCAGACGCTGTCTGGAAGATTGTGGCTGCGATTTTCCCTGCCGGCGTAAAGCGCGTCGATATCTGTATGAGCAAGTCACCGGCCGTTATGCTGGCTGCCCGCAAAATCTGCTGCATTCTCTTCATGGCGTCCTCCCCCTCCGGGGTGCTTGCCGTCGAGTTGGGGTTCAACTCGCACTGCGCACCATTGTCCGAACAGGCAAAATCGACGGCGTCCGACTTCTTCTTGATGAAATCGCTTTGATGTCGAAGCCACTCGAAATTATCACCGAAGCAAATGGCCGTGAGATTTTGCAATACCTGCCACATGTCCAGATTATAGCCTCCCGTCACAGCCAACATCTCAGGCCTTGAGACGGCAGCGGAAGGGTACGTGCCCGGCACGACGTAAAGGTGCGGTTGAGCCAGAGGGTTCGCGTCGTCCACCATAAAGAGAGCCATCTCGCAGGCGGCGTTTCGTGCCTGGCAGGGTGGAGCAAGCTCTGGACCATCACAGCCATGCACAGTTGGAAGGCATTGATAGCAGCACAAAGCGATGGCTGGGTCAGCACAGTCGACTGGCTCAAAGTTGCAAGGGGGCATAGGATAGGGACCGCCTTTGGGGTACTGGATCAAGAGGCAAAGCTTGGCATTCTGGAAGGCGTTCTGAAGCTGGGACTGTGGAGTCGAAGGCTCGGCCCTGGCCCTGCTGGAGCGACCGTGACCCGGCGTTAGCTGCACAAAGGCATCTTCAGCCGGCTCTGGGTCGCAGGATGCGTGGGCATCGGCCATCACCAGGATCAGGAACAACAGGTGCCAGGCCATGGCGATAGGCGATAGGGAGGACACAAACCGGAAGCCGCACTTCGAACCAAACTGCTTCCAAGGAGAATGCGCCCCAAAGTGCCTCAACAACCAAAAGCCCTTAATTAAGGAATATACCTTAAATTACACTAGGAACCCTAATATGATTTAAGGCATATTGATGATAGGAACCCTACTATGATTTAAGGCATATTCATTAATCTAGGGATTTTGGAATCTCTGAGAACCCTCCCCCCCTTCGGGGCTGCTCTTCTCCCTAAACCCCCTAAAATACACCGAGCCCAAAACGCAAAACTCCAAATCCCGAGAAGCCCAAACTAAACCTCGTAATGTAGGGGCCTGAATAAGTAGAATAGGGTTTGGGACCCATTATACTAGACAGAATAAGGAACCCCCAAAATAGTATAGGTAATGATTGAGGCCCCTATAGTAGACACTGGTCCAAAATAAAAGCCCTACACGGGACAGCGGGATCGAGTTGTCTTCAGCGAAACCCCAACCCGAAGTAAAAGCGATATGAACCCCACATGAAAGCCAACCTCCCCTGAACCTTAACCTCAAAATCACAAAGATGGTACATCCCCCATCTAACGCAACCTCAAATGGAAAGCACCAACGAATCAGAACCTTCAGAAGCTCGCAACTAACCTCGTCGACTCGAAACCCCAAAAGTCAGCAACAGCCTGAAGATTGGCTCTGCAAAGACTCGGCAGCAATACCTAAAACTCATCTCAGTCAAGAAGATTAAACACGCCGTAATAAGACACAAATCCTAGACACCAAACCCAATAAACTCCAAAACAAGCAATGTCAAAATCCTCAAACCGCAACTCCTGAAACCCTGAACCCTAAACGCTCCTCCAACACTGAGACGATGCCTCGCCGTTCACGCCCCAGGAGGTGATCGTCGAGTGCTCCGATGCTGGGATCGAAAATCCGGCAGCTTTCCTCAGCTTCAGAAGCTTGAATTTGCTGTTTGCCAATAGGGTTCCTATACGTATGGGTACCTGCACACCAGGCGCCACATTGCAGTCGTACTTAGAAACTGCGCGAAGCTGCGGAGTTAGCACGATTTCTGCCAAACACAGGCTTGCCTCATATCACGGAAACTACCGCATTGTTACGGTTAGCAATATCATCATCATCATCATCATCATCATCATCATCATCATCATCATCATCATCGTCTTTTAACCATTACCATCATCAGCAGCATTATCATCGCTGTCATCAACATCATTGTCGTTATCATTATCACCGTCATCAGCATCGCTATCGTCATCTTTCTCATTATCACCAGACTTCTCACAGGTTTCTCAGAGGTCTCTCACAGGTTCCCCACAGACTTCTTACAGGTTTCTCAGAAGTCAACAACACCTTGATGATTCCCAAGGATTCCACGCCATCAGCGGTCAAAAGCCTAAACCTAGCAAATGCGCACTCGAGAGGATATGCGACGGCCGGATGCTGTTAAGCCCCTCCTCATCCCCCCACCCTCCCTAGTCCTCGACAGCAGCGGAAGCCTTGGGAATGTCCTGTAGAAACAGTAAAAACCCATGCGTCCGCTACTCCGGTATGGGGTCCTGGAATGGATGCTATTAGGGCTTGTTGCAGTATTGCATTCAACTCTGTCAGGGGAATTCCACCAGGTGAGAAGATTTCTCAGGGCTTCAAATTAAATGGATTCCATGAGGCTTCCATCATCGGCTGCTAGGTCATTGGGGCTGGGGTGCAGGATATGGGCTTTAAATATGCTTAAAATAGTTTTAGGATTCTTGCTTTGGGGTGCAGGGTGTGGGCTACTGGGTTGAGGCTGGGTTTGCACTTCCCGAGTTTAGGGGCTTGGTTCTAGCATTTAGCGGAGCTGAGGACCGAACAAACTAAGGGTAACGTCTCATTTCCAACCGCGAACCCTCAACCACCAAAACACCAAACCAAACCCTGAACCCCTAAATCCTACCTTAAACTGAATAACCTACCTTTTCAGGGTTCCTTGTTATGATTTCTTTATACAAGTTCTTGAAAAGGTAGGTTATTCCGGGTTTATGGTAAACCCTAAATGAGGCCCTAAGCTCACGGAGTTGCCGAGAAGCGCTGATCCGTAGTACTTCTTGCAGCAGAGGAGGGCAGCGACAGTGTCAGTGCCAACAAAGTTCACCAAGTGGGCAGCCTGGTTGTGTGGGAGTTTGTGCCGGTGGATGCCTGCATTCCAGCAACGTCATCAATAACTGCAACATAAGAAGGATGCGTAGCACTAAATCCAGAAGGCAATAGCAACATCATCAGCGCTGCTGCCGTCATCGTTAAGTCGCCATGGCCATGGCTATTAGATGCTCCAGCGAAAATCCCCAAACAGCGAAAGACCATGCTATAGGGGCCTTAAGCATTAGAATAGGGCTTTGGAGTACATCATACTATAAGTATAATAAGGAACAACCAAATTTAGACTAGTATTGTAACTATTAAGGCCCTTATAATACCAAAAGAACTCCATTGTGCCCCTTAGAAGTCTCGACCACTGTTCACATACGAACGGAGCTGACTTGCATGGAAAGACGCAGGTCGATTTGGGCGTTTCCGAAACCTCATTTTGGTGGATCCTACTATTTAGGGTACTAAATTAGTTCTATTAGGGTCCCCAACTTTCGGAAACTCCCATTTACGCCAATGCTACCACCCACGACGACAGAACTGCGACCAGGACGACCGGGACGACAACGACCAGGACCGGGAGACCGCTAAGAGAAGGC
Source organism: Symbiodinium sp. CCMP2592 (assembly GCA_905221615.1). Classification (NCBI taxonomy): domain Eukaryota; class Dinophyceae; order Suessiales; family Symbiodiniaceae; genus Symbiodinium; species Symbiodinium sp. CCMP2592. Next base: position 594,589 of record CAJNDT010005556.1, on the reverse strand, counting down.
CAGAAGGCAAGCAAGAAACCAGCAATTGACCACCATGACATAGAGTATGGTTTATATTACTAGTATCCCCATAATAAAACCCAATACATACACCCACCAAAATTCAAAAGGAGCCCTATCTACACTCACCAAAATGGTAATACAAGCCATGCTTCACATCAGGAAAGGAGACGACGAAAAGACCACCAAGAGACCGCCAGGAGACCACCAGGAAACCACCAGGAGATCGCCCAGAGACTAGCAGGAAATCAGCTCAAGACTCAGGAAACCCCAAGAGACCACCAGGAGACATCGAAACTGCTTTATGCTTTCCCCCAAAGCACTGGCGTAATTCAGAAACATTCGAGAGCACAGCGGAATCGCTCCCCGAAAGCACTGGTGGCTTCAGCAACAGCACGAATCAGTTTCCCCCCAGTTGCTGGCGCGCTTCGGGAACACGAGACTTCTGGTTCCACGCTCAGCTTGCAGGATTCGGGACACCTTGATTTTTTTTCGCAAGCACTGCTGCAGTTCAAGTTTCGAAAGCACCCATGCATGTATTCCAATTGGGACTGGGGGAGCATCGCCGCGCGGATTCGATGTAAACAGACTTCAGCGAAGACAATGCATTGCACCGCACCACAGCGAGAGCCCTCGCGGGTCCTGTGTAAATAATGGGACGCGGCGACCAAACGTGCAGCATGAAGCAGCATGAACCTCAATCAAGTCTCTTGACCCGCAACACAAGAACCCCATCGTGTTACCACACTGCTCGGGGAATAAAGCCCACATCATGACTGTGATACATCTCATCCCCAGAGCAACTTCAGCATCTTCATACTCATCTATGACGCACCACAATATCGGGCAAAGATGCAATTGCAGCAGCTTTGGGCATCGTCAATGGCGTCGCGATGATGCTGGCACTGTGTGCGCCAGCATTCGTTTTCATGCTGCATGTGTAACTTAACGTACACCAGCGAGCATCATGCTCAGCACAAGTTCTTGATTACGGTTGTCAAATTATTACAAACACATTTCTTCCTGTATACCATATAACTCAAAATCAGGCCAAACAACCAGGATAAACAACAAACCTGAAACCTATATAGAACCCTTAGCTACTCTAAAATGTTCCCGTCTATATTAATATAGCCTACACTACACTATAGACTACCGAATGTATATCTCAAATTTTATCGGAAATTCGGCGACTTCGGGGCTAAGGAACTCCTCCGATGGCCGCGGACTCCACAGAGGACACTCCGCGGAAGCCGAAATCGTGCAACTTGAAGCCGGATCCTGTGTGCAGAAAGGCAACCCAAGAATGGATCTAGAAGGATTCGCCCTAAACCCTAAACACGAAACCCCTAAACCCGAAACCCCTAAACCCTTGACCCTTTATGCAGGAACTCCTTTAAGGGCTCCTTATAGGGTGCCTTTCAGGGATCCTGGGTGAACGAACGCGTCGGCTCGAGTTCTTACAGCCCAAGAAAACACACTCAACAGATGCTAACCTAAACCTGAAACCCTCAACCCCATACCCTCGTCCCCAATCCTGTCGAATCCCTAAACTCCTCCCTTACCGTCCCCTAATGCCCAAAGCCTGGACCCTGACATCTCGATTCGCCAGAAAGTTCTGCTAGAACCCAAGTCCTCCTCATTAGACCCTAGACCGTAATCAATGACCTCCAACCCTAATGTAGTAGGCCTTAATAATTGGAATGGGGTTTGGAAGGCAATATTATACTATAACTATAATAAGGAGCCCCCCACCCCCCCCACAAATTCAACCTTCTTGATCCGGAGACCACTCAAACCCCGAACGCATACCCACGTCGGGACTCCTCCCGGTAGTGCCCATTCTGTCATGCCCGTCTCCTCCAGCGCCTGCTCTCAGACTTGTTAGGCTTGAGGGTAGCTAATATAGGGGCCTTAATGATTAGAATAGGGTTTTGGGGTACACTTTTAATAAGGAGCCCCGAAAAAATAGTATAGGTAATCATTCAGGCCCCTACATTACAAGAATCAGGGCAGTCGCTTTAGTCCCTAAACCCTAAACCCTCAACCCCTAAACCCTCGGCTTTTGGCCGTCACGCCATGATGCTGAGTGTCGGGTTTAACGGTTTAGAGTTTAGGGTGTAGGGTTTCGAGTTTAGGGTTTAGAGTTTAGGGTTTAGAGTTTCGGGTTTAGAGTTTAGGGTTTAGGGTTTCGAGTTTACGGTTTAGGGTTTAAGGCTTTGTGGTTGGGATTTAGTTGAGGGCTCAGGGCTCAGGGTTTAGGGCTGCCCATAGCAACGGTACTTGTACTGCTGAAGGCGATGGGGGTGAAGATGATCATGTTGCTGTTGAGTGTGATGGTGATGGCCGTGGCGAAAATGCGACCTCTGTTGAAACCGGGCCGTACTTCGAATAGTTGACGACTATGACTGTCAAACCCCCAACCCTAAACCCTAAAACACGACATATTCTTCACGGTTCATCGCTAGCCGGTCTTTTTGATAGGCTTGGCATCGACAATGGTGCTGCAGTATACAACTGTATTGACACCCAAGGAATAGCACAGTAAACCCCATAAAGTTGGAAACCGGATTAAGGCCAAAGAATGCTGGGATTCCATACACATTACTCTTAAGGATTGAGGCTATTGGGTTTCCAACTTTTGGGCTTCTACTGTATTCTTATGCCGGCCTCTATACCTATAGTACTTCTGCGATCTCAAGCCTTCTGAATGGAGATCTTCTGGTAGCGGCTGTTGCTGCAAACAGTCATCGGATACCACACCTGATCAGGCAGCAATCGGATGCAATTCTTCCGGCTCACTTTGGGCGACGGTGACTGCGTTCAACCAACAAGAAAGAGACTTCCGGTTTGAGTGTTCGGGCGATGGCTCTGAACACAAAGACCTATAACCCTAAGCCCGATACCCAAGCCACAACTTGAGTTGATGGCTTGCACAGAACATCACCCTTTAATTGGTGACCCGAAAAACGGAAGGTTTAGGGCTAAATATAGGGGTCTCAACAAGTAGAACTGGGTTAAATTAAGGGCTAGGGGTCTCAAATTCTGCCACATCAAAACTCAGCCTGCATTTCCGAGCCCCACGTCTAACAAAGGCCGTAACCAGCACAGAAGAGGGACTCATAAGACCGCTAGCAGTTCGCATGGCCTTAGTGGTGGTAGCTTGGTGGTGGTAGTGCCAGTAGCGGTAGCTGTTGTGGTCGTAGCAGTATCCTAGACCCCAACCCAAATCCTACCCAAAACCCAACACAACCAGAAACCCTAAAGCCCCAAACCCTAAAAGAGGCCCCCAAACCCCGACCCGTATAGATCCCTTGTGGTGCCCTTTATTATAACACGTACAGCAACCCTTATTGAAGGAACCCGCAGTCCCAAACCGCCTGAACCAAGAGCGTCTCGAGGAAGTTGGTCAGCCAGAAGCACTCGGGATCCGTGTTTACCTTGGTTGCTCATAAACCTACTGGGCAAGAGCGTATTTTGGGAAAGCCATAAGGCCTTTTGAAGGATTACTCTACGTGTTCTTGCGAAAGTTATCTTGCAATAGGAACCTAGAAGCAAGAAAGCAGAAAGTATGCATCTGGACAACCTAGCTACCATGGTGAAGAGCGCTGTCTTCGTCGGCACCACCATGCCTGATCAAGTTCAGCTTGTTTTTTTCCCTGGACCCCCAAAAAATATGTAGCCTTGTACAGGTTTTGGGCCATTCTTTTACCTACTTTGGGGGGTCTAGGTATGGATTTGGGGCTCCAGCGTGCGCGGCAGGTTTCGGGCTTAGAGTTCTAGAGTTTGTGGGGGGGTTCGGGTCACAGTTCATCTAGGATACCCAGTAACCTAAGAATAAAAAGGCCTCTCTTTTTGGTATTGGGTAGCTTTATAAGGAACCTAGGACTACAAAAAGGGAATGAGGGTACTACTGGGCATCCTAGTCATGCAAGGCTGTCACGGGGCATTGTACTGGCAGCCACGTCTTTGCCGCTGGCCAGAGCTTCAGGAACCAAGGAACTCCAGATGTAAATTCTACATAGTAGGATCCTGTACTGATTAAGCGCACGAAGATGAAGGACAACTAACTTCAAGAATCCGCTTTGTCTTCAACTGGAGTCTTTTCGCGGTCTGCCTGATATATAATCTGTGAACCATCAAGCTCGGGCTCTACGAGCTGCTGTATGGGTATATACCTACAGAAAATTGCTGGGCTCCCAGCTTCATAACCTACCATGTTGTAGGAATTGGTGATATTTTTAAACCATAAAAACCCTTAAACAACCCTAAACCCGCTTGATCTTGGGGCCTTAGTGGTTGCCAACACTAGCTATGGAGAACCCTGTTATGATTCTAGTATCATATGCTCCAAAACCCTATATTAACCCTCGTCGTTGCTGGAGGCTCTGAAACGGCATCCTCTTTCTCGAGACATGCGCGCTTAGGCACGGCGGTTTGGGGGGGTAGAGCTACCGGTTGATGATATAAATCCTGCACTACCCATAACAAGGAATGTACCATAATTCCCATAGTTTAGGGTCCTTAAGGTAATGCAGGATTTATATCATACACCGTGCAGGACCTAGGGGCTTAGGGTTTAGGGCCTCCTTCGGATTTGGGGGCTTGGAGTTCAAGGGCTGCAGGGTTTAACTTAGAAGAGGAATCCTACTATTCGGGAGGGTTTCAAATCAAGGACCTCCATTATCTGAAACTCCCGAAAGTTCAGATAAAATCTCCTGCCTATGCCCATATCTTACTTCATCCCTACTCTGGTGACTACGACCATTTCGCAGAGCTCGAAGACTACGATTCCCGCCATGGTGGCTCCGAAGCCTTGCACTGCCGGGAAAATATGCTTGAACACTTGAAGCCTTACAACTTACCCTGAGGGGTCCATGCAATCAGACATCCCGGCGGTACTCTACACTCGCCATGTGTACCTCAAAAGCGTCTGATCAGATCCCTACACCCCAAACCGCGACATCCCAACCCCTTCCACACTCCAAAACAGTGAACCCACTAAACCCTGATTTAAAGATCTTCTCTTGCATGTACGCTGCATGTTGTTCACAATACATAGGTACTCTTATTGTATCTACCCTAAACCCTAAATCGCAAACCCTAAACCCTAAATCCCAAACCCTAAACCCTAAATCCTAAATATTCCTAAATCCTAAAGCCTAAACCCTAAGCCCCAAGCTTTGATTTGTATCTGTGTGAGAGCAGAATCCCACTTCGGTGCCTTCTGGGAGAGCCTTGATCTCAATCGGAAGCCGTCCTTTCAGACGTTGGGCACACCAGGTCACTCATGCAAGAGCCCTTACATTTGGGGGGTTTCTTTATGGGCTAATGTAGGGTCCTTTATGATTAGATTAGCGCTTTCGGGGTATATTATACTATAGCTGTAATAAGAAGCCCCGTCATGTAAGAGCCTTAATATAGTGGCCTAAAGAATTACCCATACCATTTTGGGTGGGTTCTTTGTTACATTTATACTAAAACCCTATTCGAACTTCTCAGGCCCCTATAGCAACTTAAACAGTAAATCGTTCTGGGAATCTTGTATTCTGATGTGACAAACAACACTAAGGAACGATGGTGCTAAGTATTTCGAAATCTCCCACTTGGGAACCCTGCAAACCGCGAGTTGAGTTTCGTGTCCATGGAGCTCAGCCGACAGCAGTGTTCTGACTGCTTATTTTGCGGGGCACGCTTATTCAGCGGGGGAAGGGGGGGGGTCATAAGGATCCTTTAGGGTACTAAATTGTCTATTTTCGGAAACTCCCAAGTCCGAAGTCGGATCTACCCTGGCTGCTCCATGGCTCATGAAACCTCTGTCTCTGATCTTTCAGCCCTCGCCTCCGTGCTTCTTGAGGATGTACTCGAAGCCTCAGGTGGAGATACCGTGAGCAACGGGAAGTTGGAACATGGGTTAAGGACGATTTGCCTATGCTTCACCCAAGGGGCATGAGGATAGCAATGTTTCTTGCTGGCTGCTGCTGTAAACATGCTGCGGCCCGGAATTTGAAGTTGCTTACCAGCCTCTTCAAGAGCCCATAAGCTGCTGTTACTTTGGGGTTCACTTTCCCGTCTATCCCGACAGCCACATGCACATCGTGAATGCAGCAGCTGTGCAGCAACAGGGTTGGTATACTCATACAGGAACTAACTTTTGGAAGCATATGGGTTTTATGCCGCACCGAAACCCTAAACCCTAAACTACTAAACACCCCAAATTACGAAACCCTCAAAATCCGAAACTCGACTACCAGGAATGCTGCCAGGCTTCCCTCCTTGTAGAAGAGGCCGTCGCCTTGGAAGTGCTCGGCGCAGAGCCTCAGCTTTTCAAAGGGCCTCCCACCTGCGTTTATTCCACGCCTTGCGCCCTTGACGCGTGCTTAAAGGATCATGGGACTTAGTAGCTGGGGTTATAACTAGAGTAACTATACTTATAACTACTTATAACCCCAATTAAGGTACTTATAACCTTACTTAATATGTCCCATGATCCTCCAAGTGAGGTGTTCGGAGTCTTTCTGGTGGCTCCGTGTTGCGTGTCTAGGGCGTGGAACAGTTCGGGCTCATGCGTTCGGGGTTTCTGGGGCTTGGGCTTTTGGAGCTTTGGGGTTTGAGAGTTTGAGATAGAGGGCTCTTTTGCAGAGTAGGGCTTTTGGGATTAGGGCCTGCATCTGGTGTCAATGCGTCGGGCAGCCTCTTCACCAAGGTGGTCCCTCGCCACTGTTCTGTCTGCTCGGTCAGTTTCGATTGTTTGTAACTTATTGCAGAGATCTCTTCTGCTATTCATCTTAAGGCCTACAGTAAACACCAACAACACTCTGGGAAGTTTCCGAGGGATTGGGCGCCTTTTCCCATCATCATTCTCCGAGCTGCGACTCGTCCACGGCAAAGGGAGTGCTCAAATTTCCCACGTGCTCACATGTCTTATTCTTTGTGGGTTTCGGTTTACTTATGTAGATGCACATATTAAATGTATATATATATATATGTATCCTTGTTAGTAGCATTGTTATTATTCTCGTTGATATGACTGCACTTATTGCTGTGCGTCTGATGATTAAGAGCTCACATAGCTGAGGAGAGTGCTCTGCGGCCTCGTCAATCTTCGCGCGAGTGATGACCTGTCACGAGGTCGCGCGACTTGGATGTTGGGTGCTTTAGGATGGAGAGCTGCTTGGAGGATCATGGGACTGGGTAAGGGTAAGGTCATAGGGAGAAGAAACTACGCGTATAGTTACCGTATTCATAACCCTGGACCCTACCTGCTAAGTCTCATGGTCCTTGCGGTAGACCTATTGCGTCGAGGAGGCTGCAAGGTGTGCTTGGAGGATCCGGAAGGTAGTGTGGTTTTCCTGGGTGTGTTGCAAATCAGGTGATCATTTCAACTACAGTTGAGGCCACAGCTACCATGAGCGGAGCAATTGGTCCTCCAACTCGGGCCAGCCACCGTACATCTCAGAACCAACCCTAGCCCGGCTGCTAGGTCTAGCACAAGGCACGCCAAGGTTCGGGGTGGGACCGTCAAATTTGCGTTTCCATGCTGTCATCAGGAACAGAAGCCTTGCTATGCCTTCCGCTACTGATGCTACTGAACACTGTATGGATGTCGCAGCTTCCGCCCCGCGACGAGCATCACCCGTCGTAGCTGCTCAAAGAAGCAGGAAAGACAAGATCATCATCAGCAGCAGCAACGTCACCACTACCAGCATCACCGGACGCACACTCTTCCATGATGATGATGACAATGATGTTGACGATGATCAGCACTGATGACCAGCATATTCCTCGGCATCAGCATCCGCGTCGTCGTCTTCATCTTCAAACTCATCATCATCGGCATTGTCATCATGTTGGGCTGGTGGGAGGCTGGGTCGTCCGGTGCCTGACCACACAGGTAGCGCTTGATGAAGTACTGGAGTCCGAAGAAGCAGACCTCGCAAGAGATACCGACAAGACAGTGCTTGGTGAAGTTAGGGCAAGGGAAATCTGGGCTTCGTACCCACATCTGCCTTTTGTGCGCTTGCAGCTCATCAGTCTGGAACCCCCAAACGCAACAGCAACCACAAATGCCAGCCGAAGAACTCGATCGGCAAGTTAGTACCAAGTCGGTTCAAACTGCTGCCCAGTTTGCACACTGGATAAGTGGCAGTCTATCCCAATCGATTCCTGTACATGCAGGTCCTCGTGCCACGATATGCGCCCTCCCTTCCTGCCTGTTCGTCCTCGCTGAGGTGGTACAGAATCTATTCTCTCCACTCTCGTTGATTGCTTCCTTCGTGTTCATGCTGTTAGCACCACCGATGTCAATCACGTAGCGCTGCAAGTATAGTCGTCAGGCCCCCCATCCCTTGCCTAAACGGTGAGATCCCTGATATATGTAAGGACCCCTAGAAATGGACCCCCGATGCTGAGACGCCCCTACCCCAGCGAGAATCCAGCCCCACGGTATCGGCCTCGTTCCAGCCTTCGCGGTCGCAGCCGCGGCTCTCGAAGTAGCTGTAGACCTTAATTAGCTAGGGCAGCTAAGAATGAAGGGTAGGGATGACTAGGGCTCTGCTTTACGGCTTAGTTGGGGTGGGCTGCTAGCGCGCAGCTTGCGGCGTTTGATTGGGGCTCTCGTGGGGACGTCTTCAAAAGCTGCTGTGAGAAAGTCTTGCAGCTGGCACCGGCGGCTGAATTCAGCACGAAGAACACCGCGCGAGGCTGTGTGAAAGGATGAGGCTGAAGGTGATACAGCTTGTGACTTTAGAGTTCGGAGCTACAAACTCAGGGTAGGGAGAGTTTCGCATAGTGACATAATGGCGGAGCAGCTTGAAGATGTAGTTCGACGAAATTTTGGCGAGGTCAATACTTTGAGTGTGGGGGAGGAATTACTTTACAATCAGTTTCGGGGTATACTATACTATAACCATATATATATATATATATGTATATAATGAGGCGGCCGCCGAAACAGTGGCGGCAAAAATCGGAAACAGGTCCCACGCCACCGGGCACCTGAATAGAAAAGGGCAAAGCTGAAACCTGTCACTCTTTGTGCCAAGCCACATACTGAGTGCCCTTTGGATACTGCTTCCAGTGACCTGGTAGCAGAGAGCCGACCAAAGTAGGCCCATAGCTGTTGTAGCTACGCTTATATGGAATGGCCCCGTCCTGTCCGTCCGTGCAGGCGCGTGCAAGTCTGTGGGTGGGTGTGCGTGATGTTTATATGGGGGTTTCCGAAAATAGGGGACCCTAATATAGTACCCCAAATAGTAGGATCCTTAATATAAAGACCCCAAAATTAGGTACCCCTAATTTCGGAAACTCCCATGTATTTATTCTGTGGAGGGAGGGGAGGCTCAGGGTTCAACCAGGCGAAGTACTTGTAGGGTCGGGGGACTTAGTAACTGCTTATTTTAGGGACGAAAAAGAACCATAACCCCAATTAGGGTCCCTTTTAGGGTACTTATAAGTCTACTTACTACCTACTAACTAAGTCCCCCGACCCTCCAAGTATTTAATATTGTAACCTTCAGGACGCGGTGCCCCCGAACCCAAGGCTCCCCCGGCCCCAGGCAAGGACCAGTATCGCTAAATCCGAAAGGCTAAAAGCTCTAAAGCCCGGACCCAAACCCCATAAACCCCGCAGACTAGAGCTACAAGAGTTGTTTTATTTGGAAGTCCCAAAATTCCTCTCCGTCACCCCAGCCCCGATCCCCCACACCTCAGCACTTGATGCTACATCGTCCTACGCTTGGCTCTAAACCCTAAACCCTTCAGCCCTAAAACCCCCTGAAATCCCAAAGCAAGCTGCTGAACTTGTAGCTGTCTGTAGCCAGAATCAGGTTGTCAGTCCATCCTTGGCCGAAGGCTCTGCGGGGCTCAGGTTCCGGGGCCCACTTTGATGAAGTGGGAGGCTTCGTTTTCTTGGCTGTTGGACTGGCAGAGCTCTACCATGGCCGCAAAGGCGTCACAACCCCAACTCGAAATCTCGCAACTTCAACCTCCGAATAAGTTTTTCAACGGCTCCCAGCAAACCGAAAGCCCCAACTGTGCACCAACTCATGCACATAGTGGCCCTAACCTCCAGCCGCTATAAGCCTAAACCCTGAACTCCAAGCCCCAAGCCCCGAAATCGAAGCTCATACAAGCGGCCGACGCATGATTTAGGAATGGCCGCCTTAGGCGTGGCCTCATCGGCATTGACGAAGGAGCTGCCCACCCCGCCCAGGCGCTCCTGCGATCGAATTCAGGCTGAAATTGGTCTTTGGGTTTTGGGTTTGGGGGGTTCCTTTAAAGGGATCTATAAGGGGTTCCTTTAAAGGGATCCATAAGGGGTTCTATAATAAGGAACTGTAGGGTTTTGGGGTTAGGGTTTAGGGTTTGGGGTTTAAGGTTGAGGATGTCGGGTTTACCGCCTTCAATTAGTCCCCATCATAGATCTTAGTAGTATTCCCTTATGGTCCCTATATCAATATGATAGAGTAGTAGATCCCCAAATCCTATTCTTGTTCCGGAAATGTGGAGCATGGAGCCCTGACCTATGTGGGAAAACATACTGGGCTCTATCGGGATCCTTCAGCTCTACTGTAAGGGCCTGAATTAGAATAGGGTTTTGGGGGCTCCTTATTCTGTTTATAGTAGAATATACCCCCCAAAAAGCCCCTATGTTAGACTGCTCGCCGGTACAACGACCAGTCCTCCATGTTGGAGTTTGACGAATAGCCTTGACAGCATGTGAACCTCAGTATCGCTTGGCCATAGCTTTCGTACGTTCCAGCCAGGAGTGACACTAACTGTTTACAACACTTGACATGTAAGAACCGCTAAACCCTAAACTTTGTGAGGTGGAGTCGAGACTGAATTGGAGTTGGTGAATGCATGCAGGGTCCCTTGGCACAGCTGTCCGTGCACGCGTCAGACTTGTTAATAATGGACAAACCAGGGCCAAACATCCCACCGTTCTGATGCACTGATGAGGATCCTGATGAGCTGAGCAAGCACATGCCTTCCCACGACTGGTAATATTACACTTGATGGCGACATAGTTCGATGTTCTTGCAACTTCAAGAACTGCTACTGTCGCCCTCCATCGCTATGAACTGTTGATTGCCAGACTTGCCATCCGCAGCGTTGTTGTTACTCGTAATGTTGACCTTTGGTGGTTTGCTATTTGACATCTTCATGTGGAAGCTGAAGTTGAAAAACGACTAGTGACTAGAGTTGTTGTCAATGATAGAACACAGCCTCTGGCGTCTGCCTTTTTGTTGCAGTGCAGTATACTTTCGGAGTTCTTTATGATCGTTTGGCGCAACAGTAGCTCGGGACTGCTACTGCTATTGCCAAAACACAGCCATCGGTATGGCCACCGTGCCTGCTCCTCCAGTGCAGTCTCTCCAAGTGCGTACCAGTGAGGGTGTGCGTCGCCTGTATGCTTCGATTCCTGAATCGTGGCATTATGTTGCCGGTTCCCTTTTGGTGATGTAAAGCTCCTCCCAATTCTTACAGCCGCTGGATGTCACATTGTTGCGTCATTGCGCATTTGCGCCGCTAGTGGTAGCACCGCCGTCCTGCTCTCTGGCTTCATCCGTGATCTCCCATGTTCCGAAAGGCCCAATCTTACTACTAAGTTGAGGTTGCTTGAGGTTGCATTTCGACGGGATGCCTCGGTTTTGCGAATTTACAGCTGTCATGTTCGTGACTGGTCCATTACTAGCTGTCGGTGTCAGTCGTTGCATGAGCTTTAAATGGCAACCAAACGACCACCAACGCCATCAGCTCAGACTTGGCTTACATCTCTGCCCACCCTTCTAATCTAACTGACATACCCAACCGAAAGGATAAGATTCTTGGGCCGTGACAAGTCCTACTCTAATCCGAGTGCGGAGATTATATGAGCCTGCATTCTCCTTTCCTCGCGGGATCCAAGATCGACCCCGTCTAGATTGATGGAACGCATTCCATCCAGGAGTGAAATCCCAGGACGTTCTGCTGAAATCTTGGATCCTCGATTCGGAGGACAATACATCCCAGCTCCATGAAACCTGAACATCTGGATGAGCTTCGGCCTTTCAATGCCGGGGGCTGGGAATGGATCCAAGAAACATACCACTCTGCTACTAAAATGACTGGTGCTTTTGCTTTATCTACACTCAGTTTGTCGTGCGCCCTGGACTAAACCCTGATGGGGCTCCGTTATCTCAATTCCCGCAAAGGTTGAATAGTTCGGGTTTAGGGTGGGGCGCTACCAGGCTGCCGACAAGGTGCATGCTGGCGGCAGGTGAGATCCCCTTGATCCCCTAAACGCTCCACTCGTGAAATGAACGCGGCTGCATCAACCACGCGCATCATACATGCAAGTGACAAAGCTGGGTTGATGACCTGTCAAGGCAAGCAATAAACATCATCGTCACAATTAGAAGTAACCCGACGTTGCTGAAACGAGTGAGTTCGAGCCTCCTTGCTGGTGCTAGCTGCTTGCAGCGCCGGCAATCTTTAACATAATCTCCAAAACCCTGATTCCTAGACTCGTGCAAATATGCGAGCATCTCTGCACCCGTCTGAGTCTTGCTGCATCACAAGGACCAGTCTCCTACGTAGAGCTTATGGCACAGGGCCTGCAGAGCTTTGATTTAAGGTGCAGTTCAGGTTCACAGGATTTGGGCCATTGGGAGTTTCCGAAAATAGGGGACCCTAATATAGTACCCTAAATAGTCGGATCCTGCTTATACGGTCCGCAAAATAAGGTACCCCTAATTTCGGGAACTCCAACTTGGGACTTTCGGAGTTCATGGTCCCATTCTCAAATGCTACAATCTAAGGCTCAGTGACACTGGCACAACCATCAGGGTGGCATACTCTTGACAAGCCCTACACCTCGAAGCTCTACTTAGAGGATCATGGGACAACGTGACAAGGCAGCTGTGCTTCAAATTACTTCCAAGCCCCAATAAGGTACGTATAACCTTACTTACTAAGTCCGATTCTAAGTCCCAAACTGCAGCTGTTGTCGGATATTAATTAGAATAGGGTTTTGGTGCTCATGATACCAAAATTATAATACGGAGCCCCCGAAATAGCTTTGGTACTTATTTAGACCCCCTTATTACCCCAGCGCCAAGTTCCTGCCTTCGGAGCCAATTTACAGTGGTGCTGCCTGAGGACAGGATAGCCTCTGCAGCTTGGGAGACAACTGAAAGCTTTAAGGCTAGTAGAAGGTTCCTCTAAGAGTAGTATAAAGTTACTGCAAGGTGACTATTGTAAGGTCACTACAAGTTCACGTGTATATGGGGAGACTACCATTATACGGGGAGACAGCTCTTTCATTACCCTTTCTATGAAGGCGCCCCGGACTGAGGTTGTCACGGTCGATCTGGAACCCTGAACACAAAGTCCCTTAAACCCTAAACCCTTGCACGACTCCACATCACCGTCCAAATGAGACCTGGTAGACCGTGATTATTGAAAACTACCTTGACTTAAGCATGACCCCTCAACCCCAAACCCTACTTCAGTTGTAAAGGCTACGCATAGATACATCCAGATGTATGTGCGTAAGTATATATATATGTGTACACATGTATGTTTGTGTATATCTACATATGTATGTATGTACGTATGTAAGTAAGTAAGTATGTGTGTATATTCTTGTGTTTATGTGTGTATAACTATAAACACATAGTCTATAGAGTCTATGATCTTCGGAGGAAGCCGTCAAACCCTGAGTCGGCACTTGCCTCCTCGACATCGTCGTCGTCGTCATCCTGGTTTGGGTTCAGGGTTACGGGGTGTGGGGCTTGAGGGCTTCAGGGTTAGGGTTTGGGTTTGGTTTGGGTTTCAGGGTTTGGAGTTGGGGTCGGGGATTCGCAGGGTTCACGGACTAACTTGGCAAGCCCCATGACCCTCTTTTTCAAAAGGCCCAAGTTTCAGCGGCCTCCTCAAGGCAAGAAGCGCAGAAACTGCGACGTCTGGGCTCCGGCGGTTTCAGCCTCCTATATTCTATACTTTTGAAGAGCACAGAGACCAGGGTCGATTGGCTTACGGCTCCGGATAGTCCCTGACATTGAAAATCCGTATCCACAAGCTCCCTGAAGCCCGTATTCGACAAGCGACAAACCATGCAAGAAAGGAAACCTGAACCCTAAACTCCAACATCCCAAAGTGGAATTCCCAACACAACAAGAACAAAACGAAACTGAAAGGAACAGGCGATAAGGACTCAGTCGAGATGCATCTTCTCCGTAACCCACCTGCTCCGCGTCTCAACAGTTTAGGGAGTAACCAGACCCTACCATGCATAGTAGAAGCCAGAAAGTTGGAATATCATGATCCTCATGCCCTTAAGGTCAAGCATCGGAGATCCCAGCACTAATCGTCCTAACTCAATGTTCCAACTTTCTGGGGTTAACTTTTGTACCTTTTCTGGGTTTAGGTTTTAGGATTTAGGTTTGAAGAACCTTTTCTGTCTCACAATAGCTTCTTAATCGGGGCTGCTCACATAAAATAGGTTGTCCAACCCTAAACCCTAAACCCTTTTCAGTCTCAGGGTTTCGATTCAGCAACTGAGGGTCTTGGGATTTAGGTCTTCGGATTTTGGATTTTGGTCTCGGCACTTAGAACTTAGGGTTCAGGGCTTCGGACGTATGGTGACGGTGGGGATTCGAGTTGAGAATTTCCAGCCTAGCCCCATGGCGCTTACACTCACTTGGGCAGTGCGAGTTTTGCAACTTAGCAGCACGTGCTTTCGGATTATTGGGCTGTGAGACTGACCCCTGCATCCCCCTAGAAACAAGCCTTAAGACCCAAGCAGGAGCCGATTATCTGAGATTCTTGAGCCCGACACACAGACAAAAGCACACGGACAAGAAGGGTGTCGGAGTTTAGGGCTTAGGAGTCTAGGACACATGCTGCGTGTGTAACATACCTCGCCATGGCCCATCCTAGACCCCGCACCTCCCAAAACACAAACCGTAAAATCTGGTTGCGCTCGTCACAATGCTGCGACTACATTCTTCACAACCTTGCCTGACGGACACATATGCAACATCCTCCACTTAATGAATTCTGGACATACCCCGCAGTCCCGAACAATGACAGTAAAGATAACCTTCACAAGACTGAGACTTTTACGAACAACAGCAGCAGCTGTAGCAGCATAAAGCCGCAAACCTAGTCACAGCACCACCCACATCATCACCATCCACAACTACATCAACGACCCTGTGCCGAAATCGTATTCGATACATCTTGCATCCCGACTCACACACCTGAACCGTAAGGCACTTACACTGGGAAGCCTCAACATCTCACAAGCAAAACTCCAAACACTAAGCATCCCTCATTGATTAACTCGGTCATGATAAGGCCTACTATACGGACTATGAAGTAGATTTGATAGTTTTCATAAGGGCATCCTTCAGAAGATCTAGCACGCCTCGCTGTCATTCGTCACCTCCTGCTGAGCTTCTTGGCGAAGGCTCTCCACCTGACAGCTTCAGCCCTTTTCGGGTGTAGACGTTGTTTGGGTTTGGGGCTTAACTTAGCTTGATGAGTAGTATTCTGATTACTATTCTGAGCCGAAGCTTTCCGCCAGCCTTGAAAAGAACTGGACGAGACCCCCATGAAAGTAAGCGGAACATCGTGGCAACAACATGTGCTGCGAACCTCCACCATGCTCACGTTTTCTTGCTTCACTAATCGGTAACAGCATTCCCTAAGCAGATATGACTGAACTAGAGTTCGGGCCCGGCCCTTTCACCTTATTCCAATAATTCAGGTCCCTATATCGATGAACAACCTTTCTGACTTCAACGTATAGATACTGCACGCACCCAGAAAGTCTCACACATCGCACCCTGAAGTCTAAACCCAAAACCCTGAACGTCCTGCCTCCGCCTGCAGCTCCTTCGGCAGTGCTCCGGAGGCTATCATCTGATCCACCTACGCACTCTTGGGTTGATAAAAAGCTGCAGACTTGTACCAGCAACAGCAAAAGACAACGTTGCAGGTCATGAGACTAACAATATCAGCAATATAGTGCTCATGGCGATAGCCGTCTGATTGGCCATAACTACTAAGCCCATAATAATCGCAGGATGAACTGCGGCTACGGGCATAAGGAAAATTCACACCGCCAGGGTTTGCGAGGGCAGGTTTAGGATCATGGGACTTAGCAGCCAGGGCTCACGCAGGGCTCTAGATCCGATCAACAAATTCGCTTGCACTTCTACCTACACAAACTTGGTTCTAATTTGAGTGGGTTCTTTTGTAGACAGAACCTGTAAACTGTAAACCTCCATCGAAGCCCGATAATCGCTCCAAAATCCGTAAGACGACCCCTACAAAACGTCAAAACAACGTGAATTTAGCAGGTCTGGGGCTCAAAGAACCGAGAGCTTAAAGAAACACCCAATTATGACATTTTGGGGTGGCAAATCCCTACAGGTACAAAGTGGCAGGTTGCAACAGCTTAGACTTAGGATGATTTAGGTGCCTTGTGGCCCCTGGAGAATCTCTCTGCGACTGGCCGGCGTGTCCGATTGAGCGTTCTGTGTTGTGTTCTCTGTCTCTGATTTGGCAATCAAGGCGAAGGGAAATCAACTGAAGGTTTCTTCTTGTCATTTTGCTGTCTAGGTTGAGGGTTTAAGGTAGCCTTTTGTTGATCGCTGCTTTGTCCTGGATTGAAGGTTTCAGCGGCTGGGCCAGAGAGATGGATTCAGTTTGGAGGGTTTACCTGCAGTAAGCTGTTGCCAGGCACTTGCAGTCTAAACTCAAAGGTTCCCGACAGAGAAGCCGCATTTGGAGCGATCCTTTTGCCACATTAGGGGGTAATTGTGAGCGGCTAGGGGGCTTCAGGTTTCCAGACTTAGGGATGTGGCGCTAAGCTAATGTGATGAAGGTATTGTTTGTCGGTGGCACAGACGCTTCGACATCACCAGCATGTCATGGATGTGACATACCACAAAGAACAGAATGTCATATCATATACCACATGGCATAACATATGTATCCGATATGTGTTGTATCTCTGTCTCTCTCTCTCTATATATATATATATATATATACACATAATAGGTGTATAAACACAGAAGCGGCAACATAGCTGGTACAAACTTCTTGGCTCGGGGTCGTCAAGGAATCGAACATCAGTGACATGCCACGAGAGCCGGGGATACTCTATCCCGGCTTCAGGCGCTTTTCAGGCTGAGTGGGTTTGCGACTTCATGTGTGGTGTCTCAGTTTAAGAGTCCGGTACTTTAGGCCGTGAGGCCACATGCTTGTAGTATTTGCACAACAGGGTCGGGTTTCACGGTTTTGGGGTGTAGGGCTTTAGGGTGCTAGGGGCCAGGGTTCGGGCTTTAGGAGTTGTTTAGGTTGTAAGGGTGTAGGGCTTAGGGGCAAGTTCTCCCTCGCACCACTAGCAGACGGATGGGCCTCTCCCTCGGCGAGCTCGCTGTGCAAATATCTCCTTAGTTGAGGCTCTGCGTTCAGGGTTGAGGACTTAGGGTTTAGGGCTCTGGGCCCAACTGCACGCAGTTGCAACATTGTAGCAGCGGCCGTTCGCTGAAGGATGTTTGGCAAAACGGTGCACATGCCATCACAATAAACACATCTGGTAAGCATGCTGGAAAACCCAGTGGGAACCGCACTGGCGCCGAAGCGGGATAGGGAGGAGTAATTAAGATGAACATGAGGATGCTGTTGTTGACCTTGTTGAAGAGGAAGACCACGGCGATGGTGATGGTGCTGAAGCTGATGGCCAGGATGACGGTGCATGGCGATAAGCTACTGATGATGATGCTGCTGATGATGGTGATGACCGTGAAGGTCAAGTTTATGATGTTGACGAAGAAGAAAGCCGACGATGACGACGATGATGACGATGGTAATTACAAGTAATGGTGGAGAAGAAGATGACGACGACGATGATGGTTATGACGGTGATGACGATGGTGATGCTGATGCTGCTGCTGATGATGATGACGACGACGTCCGTTGGCTGTTGCGGCCGTGGAAGGTGTGGCAGCAGTCTCATCCTCTGGATCATTGTCATCATGACCACTATTACCACCACCATCATAACATCACCGTCGCCCTAGTCACCTACCTAGTATCTCTAGATCTGTATGTGTATATATGTATGTATATGTATATATATATATATACATAATGTTTTGGATAAAGCCCCTATTTTTTCGACGGAGAACGAGGGAGAAGCATCTAAGCCATGGATATTTGCGTGTGTCAAACTTCACGGGCCGCCCTCCCTATGTCACGTGCGATGATCTTGAACTTGCACAGGCGCAGAGAAGTCCATGCAGGTGGGTGATTCGCTCTTCGCCTTAACAGATGCATCTTGGCGCCTGAGCTAAAGCCTCCCACTGCTGTTTAAATCCAAAGCCCGTGTCGTAGCACCGAAAATTCGCCAGGATTCTGCAGCAGCTCTTGCTCGTGCTCGCCGGCCGCCTCCTCCGGCGCCGGTTCGTAGTCGATGGTGATGGACAAGCAGGGCAAAGGATCTTCCCTTGTGCCGAGCTGCTCTCTCACCCATCACGGCAGAAAAAGCATACTGCATATCATATTCTGTGGCAGTCTATTCAGAAAAGTTATAACACCAACATATATAATTATGTTGTAATGTAACCACCACCACCACCACCACCACCACCACCACCACCACCGCCACCACCACCACCACCACCACCACCACCACCACCACCACCACCACCACCACCACCACCAACCATCACTTTTGGGACAATGGGGCAACTTCGTCATGGGGCGTGCTTGTGGGGACAGCTTACTTGGTTCGTTCTGAAGGCGGGTGGGTTTGACATTGGTTCTGGCCATTTAGATTTGCGACGGCAAACATTGGTTTTGAGTGGGATGATCGGGGTTCCATATCTGTGGTTTGGGCTTGCGCGAATGTTTCGATCTTTTAAGTTAAGTTTAACTGGCACAGGCACATTGCGCTGCCACTGACAGGCTTCAAAAAAAAACAAACACTACAAATCCTGATTATATGCTTGTGTTCGACGTTTCGGCTGCAAGAAACGATGAGACATGCAGCCCTGTGCACTGGTTGCCTTCCCACGTTGGCCACCACACCTTGCCACTCAGCTTCCTGCCGAAGGGATCTAGGGTTTAAGGATTTGAGGCTAGGAGCTGTTCTATTTTCCGGAACTCCAGTTGATTTGATTCCGTTCCGATCTGCTGCAAAGGGGGCCTTGTCGACCAGCTGAAAGGCTTGTGTAAATCTTCGTGTGGCAGAATCCCAAACCATCAACCTTTCATAAATTTAACGCCCGTATGCCTAAACGCCTGGGAGTCAAAACATCAAACCTAAACCCGAAATCCACCTCACGGCAATCGAAAACAAGGGTCAACCCCTTGAAATCCCCTACCTGGAAGACAATGGGACTCACAGTAGCAAGTAAGGCTATTAGTCCCTGAATTTGGGGTATAACTTATAACTTACAAGTAGAGTTACCTTAACCCTACTTCCTGAGTCAAGTGATCCTTCAAGTAGCACAAACCCAGAAATCAGCCCAGCACCAAACGCATCGAAAAGCCCGGACACTTCGACGGCAGGTCTGCTCTGAACCTGAAACCCGAACCGCTAAACCCTATGAACCCTATAAACCCTATAAACCCTATAAGCCCTATAAGCCCTATAAGCCCTATAAGCCCTATAAGCCCTAAACCCTAAACTACATAATTCCAGCAACCTCAGCTTGCAATCCCCTCCTCGGCTTCCAAAGGAGCCTTCTTGGCTTTAGCCGGTGTTGCTGGCACCTTGCGTGGCGCTGACGGAAAGAGGAGAGTATACGTGAGCATATCCTCCTCTAATGAGGAAAGGAAGCTCCGTCAAAATGGCATAAGAAACCAACTTAACCCATCCGAACTTAATATTCCCATGCCACCCACGTTACGGAGGGCCTTTCATGACACAATATAGGGTTTCGTCCAGACATTACAAGGACAGAGCCGAGAAGGCTACTTGAACCCTAAATCACCTAACTTTCTAAACACCGCTATAAGGGAATCATAATAAGGAGCCCTAGAGGTCGAAGCCGTGACTTTGAGGCAGGCGGTGACCCGGCACCTTCGCAACAGGCGCAGAGGTGCTCCGCTGTGCCAGGAGGGCCTCCGAATGCTGTTACTGTTTGCCCTAACTACGACATTCAACACCAACATTCATAACCCTCATCAACATTCGTCACCAACATTCACTCATCAGCAACAGAAGCAACAGTCATCATCATCGACAACATCACAAACACCATAGTCATCATCATCATCATAATCAGCATCATCAGTTTCGTCGCCATGTTCAACATCATCAGCAGCATCATCATTTTATTATCCATCATCATCGTCATCATCACACATCAGCCAGCAACATCATCCCCATTACTCACCATCCTAGCAACCACCGTTATCACCACCACCACCACCATCATCATCAGCAGCAGCATCGGTACCACCAGCATCATCATCATCCTCATCATCAGCATCGCCATCATCATCCGCAGCAGCATCATCGTCATTTTCATCATCATCATCATCACCATCACCGTCAATGCCACCGCCATCATACATACATGCATGCATGCATGCATACATACATACATAAATGTGTATTGCCATCATAAGTATGTATATGTATATATATATACACACACTCAGCTTATTCTTCGGGTTTTTTATCACCATATATGTCGGCAACACGATTCCATCAGTATTATCATCACCACCATGGCCAGCATCATCATCATCATCATCATCATCATCATCTACATCAGCAGCACTAGCATCAACATTATCGTCACCATCATCATGTGCATAAGCATCTTCATCATTAGCACTACCACTGACATCTGTATCATTACAACATATTGCAACTCTCAATATCCCTTTTATCATCGTCATCAACATCAACATCAACAGCAACAGCGGGCCCGAAAGGCCTTTGCGTCCTGCCTCTCAGCAGTGGCCCCGCGAATTTTGTTGTAGCCATACCACAAAGCAAAATCAAGGACAGTAAGAGGAAGATGGAACTAAGTCCGTGCAAACACAACCTGGACACATCGGTTGACTGCAAATTCGATTCACGTAGTTAAACCAAGCTGTAACATGAGAAAGCCAAACTGCAGAGGGTAGCAATGTGAAAGATTCCAACCAGTGCAATGAGAAGAGCATTGAACACACGAGCGGCTGGAAAACCATTGACTGACACATTGGAGGGAGAAGCAACACGAGTGACACACGGCCCCACAACTGAGCTGCAAAGTTAGTATGCGACAGAGCCTGAGAGTACAACCGCTGATGCTGTGTAGGAAGTTTTTATCATGGTCACACTTGAAGATTCGTTCGTACAGAGCCGATTTGTGAATAAGACAGCCAGCCTCCGCAGAGGCAAACTTGCGCTTGAAACCGCAGCGAGACTGGTGACGACTACGAACACGGTGACAGTATCATCAATGATGGCTAGTATATGAATTAACTGGGGCTCATTTGGATGTGATTTAGAGCCCTTAATAACTAGGATAGAGTTTTGGAGCCCCATTATATAATAGTAAGCAACCCCCCAAAACAGTATTGGTAAATATTAAAGCCCTATATTAGGGTGTAGGGTTTAGGGCTCTGCTTCCAAAAGCCTAAAAGGCCCAGCTTTGCCTCAATCTCGTCGTCGGCAGCTGTGGCCGAAGCTCCTGCCCCCCCCTAAGTCCCACGATCCTTTAAGTAGCCCTAAAGCTCCAAGACTCAGCCCTGAGCCTGCACCCGAAATAAACCCTACGGCTGATGATATAATGGTTTAGGGTTTAGGGTTTAGGGTATAGGGTTTAGGGTTTCGGGGCTTTGGGGTTTTAGAGCTTTGGGGTTTTAGGGCTTTAGGGTTTAGCGTTCCTAGACCTATTACACCCCGAAACCAACCTTGTAGTTCCAAAGTCTGGGTTCTTGTCAAGGGATTCAGGTTGTAAGTTAGCAAAATTAGGAAACCATATTATCAATTCCAGATACCGACTATTGTAGCTTAACTTGACTTCCATAACAACCCAAAGGGTCCAAGTATCATTATGGTATATACTTAGAACCCCAAAATACCCTTCAAGTATATACCATACTGATACTGCTGATGGACAAAATCCTGCATGACCCTAAGGACTCTAAGCTATGGGCATTGTGGTATATTCCTTATAATGGGTAATGCAGGATTTTGTCCATCAGCAGTACTTGGAACCTTTGGGCAAGAGCCCAAGAAGTTGAGAGGCTTTGACGGATTTAGCCCAGGGCGTGCGGATCCCAGGTCTCCACAGAAAGCCATACTCTTGGTAGCCTTAATAATTATGACAAGGAACCCCCCCAACATGGTATAATTATGCTAAAGAATAGGGTTTTGGGGCCCATTATACTATACTTATAATAAGGAATGCCCCCAAAAATGGTATAGGTAATTATTTAGGCCCGTATATGAGCAATGATTATCCTTTCGGATATTTCGCCGAATCGGGCTTTACCTTAGCATCGTCGACAGGTCGCGGCCTTAGACACACAGTGCAGCAAAAATTTAGGTCCTTATATGAGGCCGCGGGGCCCGTTGGCCTGGCTGGCTCCAGTCGTCGGCAGCCCTGGCGGCACCCCAGTCATCGTCCGCGACAGTTTTCGCAGACGCCGCGCAGCCTGGCGACCCTAAACCCTACACCCTAGGGTTGATGATATAAGGACCCTAAACTACGGGAATTAGAATAGGGCTTTGGGGTATATTCTACTATACTTAATAAGGAACCACTAAAATGGTACAGGCAATTATTTAGCCCCATGGTATGGTGAGAACATACACTGGCAAAGACAAGACCGCAGCAGCGTTCTGTAAACAATGAGCCTGGCTGGCTCCAGTCGTCGGCAGGCGAGGCAACACTCCAATCATCTCCCGTTGCAGAAGATGTCGGGTAGCCTGTGTCGAGCATAGAGGGATAGACAAGTCGGGTAAGTTAGGTGGATCAGACTAAAACACGGTGGATTGGAACAAACCAAACTGTACAGGCCAGAACTCAGAACATACGGCAACGAAGAGCGGTATGAGGCAGAAGGTCATCTCTAGACGCATCATGCGAAAACGGAGAACTGGGGTTGAAGATGTTGTCAGGGCTTAGGGCTTCTAGGAGATAAGGATATAAGCACTGGCCCTTGAGGCGTCTAGGGCCTATGCAGGGTAACAGGTGTTGATTCAGACTCGCCTGATCCTTGGCTTTGAGGATCCCGGTGATGGCCCACGTCCTGCCAAGTGCCGTTTGGGGTATAGGGTCTATCTTATAGTATGCTGTAGTACCTTACAGTAGCTTCTAACTCCTTATCTTCTATCCTTCTTTCTGGTAGTGGCTTATGACAACTTACATTCTACTCTAGCACCATGTAGAAAAAGCCGAATAATTAGGCCACAAAGGTGCCTTAATAACCAGAATAGGATCGTGGGGCCCGTTTTTCTCTAGCTACAATAAGGAACCCTCCAAAGTAGCATTGGTATTTATTTAGGCCTCCATATTACAGTACCCTTATAGATACCCCTTATAGACCCCTACAGGAACGCTATTCTAACTATTAAGGCTCCTATACTACACCGTATCTGATGATGATTGCGGATAACAGCATCTCGCACCTCTGCGGCTTCGGTCGCAAGCTTTCCAGTACCTGGACACAGCCCATGCCAGAGTTATCTTCTAGAGTCTGATAGTCTGCTTTAGTGTTCTAAGAGTATCTTATAGCTTAGGTCCTGTCGCCTATTTCAGCGATTTGTGGTTAGCTTGCAGCTTATTCTCGTATTGTGAAACAGATACAGGTATGATGTTTCGGCCGAGCCGCACCAGTTTGGGGTAAACGGTAAGGGCCACAGACTAATATGTATCTGCCGTAACGACCAGAATACGGCATGTGGAGATTCTTCTACTATAATTGTATACGGGCCATGAGGCGACATGATAACTGATTACTCCGACCCAAGTACTCCGACCCAAGATTGCTGCGTTACCTATGATACGCTTTACTGGGCTCAGGGATATCGGAAGCCCGAGAAACATGACTCCAACTTTTACAGTGCGGCGGGCACTTCTCAACACTCGCCAGGAGAGCGGATCACTGCCTCACGTTCAGAACTTCTGCACGGAATGTAGAAACCTGATGCTAGTTGGCATGCGCTATTGGAACAAAGGCCTGGCACAGGGGGGGGAAAGGCTTCAACCGAAAAGGATCTCCCCAGAGTGCTCCTGAACCGTAAAACCTTGAACCCCTAAACCCTAAACCCCTAAACCCTAAGCCCTAAACCCCCTGACCCAAGCCCTAAACCCTAAACCCTGATAAACCCTAAAACCCTAAACTCGTTCCCGGGAGCCCGGCTACACTCACTTGCGCGACAGGTGAAGACGTGGAGCAGCCGTTTGGGCCGGTCCCCATAGCCTGCGGCGATCTGGGTGAAGAGAACCTCGAAGCAGAGTGTAGGATTCAGGGTATAGACAGAAATATGTACAGTATGTAGCGTATAAATATATATATATATATATATGCTCACCCCCCCCCCCGGTGACAGACCACGGGTCTAAAAAACACCGTGCACAACGATATTCTGTGAAGCAAAACCGTTACATGAGGTATATAGTATAGCACCAGACGTGCGGCACATGAGTTACGTAATAGTCTTGTGGTAGTATCGGTATTAGGGTGAGTATTGTTATTAATATTAGTACTATTGCTTGCTGTAAGTATACGTATCAATATTGCCAACTATAAATTAGTGTTAGTGCTCATGTTCGTGTTAGAGTTAGCGCTAGTGCCAGTGTCAATGTCAGTAATACAGCACCACTGCTACGAGTAGTATCAGTATCAGTCTTAATGCTGGGTTTAACAGCAGCTTATATTCGCAGAAGTGCTAGTATTAGTATCAATATTAGAACTAGTTAGTTTTGATATGTTAGTATATTGATAGTCTCGTATATTAGCAGATTAGTATATCAATACATCAATGTATTCGGACAGCAAAATATTTGCATACTTGTATACTAGTATATTTTACATGTTAGTACAACTGGTGCATGACTACACTACTATACTGCTGTATTAGCTTACTAGTATATTGACATACCAGTATATTCGTACGTTAGCATATTAGTGTACGAATATGTGTACTATATTACTGTTTTATCTAATCATGTATAAGTATATCAGTATGTTGGCATATTAGTATACGAACTTGTCATGTCGGTATTCTTGCATAGTGCAGTAGCCGTATATGATTATAGTCACATATTCGTATAGTATATTCATACAACAACGAGAAGTATATTGATACATTGGTATATGGGTATATGCCTATGCCAAAGCATTAATACATGAATGCACTGATGTATATATCTGTATCTTAAGATAGTGGTACGTATTTTATGTACATGAGTATATGCAGGTGTCTATTAGTAATGGTATTAGTTTTCATATCAATATGAATATACTATTGGTATTCGTAGGAGTATTAATGTCAATACTAGTAGAAGTAGGACTATTTATACTCGTAATAGCCATAATATGAGTGTTCATGCTGGTAATACTAGTGGCATTCTTGAATATGCAGCAGATTATCAAAGTCCGTATTAGTGTTGGTGATAGCACTACTGTTAACGCACAAGGGTTTACGTATTCGTATTCGTAGGAGTATAAATAGCTATGTAAATATTGATGTTAGTATAGATTTTGTGTTAAGTATTAGCAGTAGTGTTAGCGTTAGTACTATCATATTATTGATGATATACATTCGAAAGAATGTTTGTATTGTTATTACTCTTGACCACGTGAAATTCTAACAGTTGAATTCATGAGTGAGTTAAAGGATTTGTATTTTAATATGGTGGTATGCATGTTTATGTACATTAGTACATACAGGTGTGTGTTAGTATTGGTATTATTATACATTATTATCAATATGAATATGGTTATTGATATGCGTAGGAGTACTAAGAGCAATACTAATCAATCTTAGTATTTGTGTTATGCATATTCGTACTAAGCTTTATAGAAGTGTAATATTAGTAGTAATGCTGGTATTAGCTTGAGCATTCAACAAATGATCAATGTCAGTATGTTCAATGGCAATACTATATGTAGGAGTATCAATACATATATGTATATATAGATATACAGATAGATAGAGAGATATTCGTGTAAATATGGGCATGAGTATTGACAGCCCTTGCCTTTGCAAGTAATCTGGTCCGATGCGGAGACTAGCACGACAAGGCGCGCGGGTGTCCTACCAAGAAAGGAATTACAGAGCACACGTGTATGGATGAGGGTTGTGCTGATACACTACATAGTAAGCACTACACAGTAATCTTACTTGAGTCATATATAGAACAGATTCCAGCATTTCCAAAATTTCCAAAATTTCCAAAATTTCCAAAATTTCCGAAATTTCCAAAATTTCCAAAATTTCCAAAATTTCCAAAATTTCCAAAATTTCCAAAATTTCCAAAATTTCCAAAATTTCCCGACCTAGTCGACAGGATTTTTCCAAAACATAAGGGCGGACTTTTTGGAAATTTTGGAAATTTTGGAAATTTCGGAAATTTTGGAAATTTTGGAAATCCGGAAAGTTAGGGGAGAGAATTTTGGAAATTTTGGAATTGAGGCTTTGAAAGCTGAGTGCCCCCTCCCCCCGATCACAGACCATGCGCTACGACTGAGTCGAAAGGGCATGGTCTGTCATGGGGGGGGGGTGACCATATATATATATATATATATATATATATGTACAGTTAATAGTATCTATCTATCTATCTATCTATCTATCTATCTATATATATATATATGTGTATACATATATAAACACCCACACACACACACACTGAACCTCAAATCCTACAGCAATCCCGAAAGCCTCCTAACCCTAAACCCTACAAGCCATATATGCCCTAAAAACTCATATACTCTACAAGCCTTATAAGCCCCACAAACCCTAAAGACCCTAATGTAGGGGCCTTAATGGTCAGAAGAGGGTTTCGGGCCCATTATACTATAATTATGATAAGGAACCCCTATACTAATAAGGAACCCCTATACTATTATGGGTAGTTACTACGGCCCCTATAGCAAACCCTGAGCGCCAAGCCAGCGGCTTGCCACAAAGTCTGCAATTGAAGAAGTCTGGCCTGGCGCTCCTATTCCCTAAGGCTCCACATAAAGGGAACTCCAGAAAGTTGGAATATGGTTTCAGGGTAGGATACCCTATAATTTACAATAAAGGGACTATGATAATGATATTCCAACTTTCTGGCTTCTACTGTAGCCCAAAGTAGGTACCTTTTATAGACTTTAGAGGCCAAAGTAGGTAGTATTTGTATACTTGGAGTCTTAGGGATTCGGAGAAGGAAGGATCCCGCGATAGATAAGGCTTAGGGCCTTTAGGGTTTAGGGTTCGGTAGATAGCTAGATACATAGATATAGTGATCATAGTCATAGATACATTTATGGATCGATGGGGAGATAGATAGATATGTTTAGACATGGCCTCTGCTTGGGTGCCTGGGATCCTGCAAGTAAGATCCATGAATAATTGTCTACAATACTTGAGCTCACCCGGCTCAAACAGATCCCCTGGACTGAGGCTCCGCTAAAACGCAAAGCACTTAAAGCCCTAAACCCTGACACCCTCAGAAAGCCCCGCGCCTCAACACGCCCGTAAGAACCTAAAGCTTGCAACGCCCGTATAACCTTTGTACAACCATCATGAACCCTCCACAAAGCTATAGCCCTTGCCAGCACCCTTAAACTTCTGAAACTCAAACAAAGGCTTCAAGAACCCTCAATTCCTAAACCCTCAATGCCCTAAACCCCCAACACCCTAAACCCTCAACACCCTGAACCCTCAACACCCTAAACCCCAAACCGAATGACCCAATGAAGCCGAAACCCTCGCTGTAGCCGTGCAGCCTAGCCTTCGAAGCATCGACTCTGACGAGGGCTCTTTGCTCCAAACTGGAGTACCTGACAGTACTTGGAGGATCATGGGACTTAGTAAGTGAGGTTATAAGTACCTCAATCGGGGTTATAGGTAGTTATAAGTATAGTTTCCCTAGTTATAACCCTACTTACTAAGTCCCATGATCCTTTAAGTAGAAGCCACGGTTCAAGGTTTAAGGCTTCGGGATCCGAGGGTTTCGGAAGCTCGAGTTTACATGTTATGGGGGGTGTAGGGCTTAGGAGTCGTTGGATTTCGAGGGATTCAGGGTGGGGTAGGGTTTAGGGTTTAGGGATTGAGGGGTTTGGGAATTTGGGGTCGGAGGATTGAGGAGCTCGCCTTATGGCTCATGGCGTACTAGAAGACCTGCGCTCATCCTAATACCATGATGCGATTCATATGGGTAGTTATCAAAATTGTGGTCCCTTTTTGGGTCCCTAATGTAGTACAGCACCTATTATTTAGGGTAATCGAAAGGGACCATAATTTTGACAACCACCTATATGTCTCTACAAAATCGAGCACGTGGTTGGGTGGGATCTCCGGAGATTTGAGTTCTCCTCATTCATTCGGCGCGTTTCGTCTTGTACAGTACGTTACGCTGGCCGGCGTCTGCCACCGAAGGGCCTCCGCAGTGCGATTCATTCTTGGATGCCGTGGATTTTCTAGCTCTGTGGTTGCGGTGGCGTCACTTCTACAGACTCACACGGCGATTCCTGGTCGCTTGGCCTACCAAAAGGCAAGTCAGCGGGATTAGGGATTTGGGTTAGAAGGGGCCCCCACCCTGTAATGGTGGTATAATAGGAATATAATGGGGCCCCAATATAATCCTTTTAGTCACTATTACAGGGTGGGGGCAGCTCCTAAGATTTGGGGGTTCTGGCGACTTGGGGCTGGCTACGGTTTGGGGAGTTTGGCTTTGTGTTTAGGATGGTTTAGGGTCTGTGAGTCGTCAAAAGTAGAAGTAATCTCGGAGAGCCCCATCCAGCTCTCTCCAAAACCCCAAAAGATCTTTAAACTTCGAAAGCTATTTCTAAGTGGTATTCCAAAATATGTCCTCTCCAAAAAGCAGCGCTGAGCCTCCAAAGCGGCTGAGTCGAACATCTAGCTCCTTCGGAGGCTGGTTAAGGGCTTTGGCTCAGGGTTTTGGGCTCCAGGGTTTTGCTTTGGATTTATGTTTGGCCTGGTTTCATGTAAGTTTGGAGACAGAGAGGCACGAACCCAGACATCGCATGACCACGCATGCTGCAAGTTGCATGCCGGGGCTTTAACCTCTTGCTTGTTTTGGCAGTCATGATGCAACACTAACCCGTCATCCCCTCATAATCGGAAAATTGTCTAGAAACCTATATACCCCAAAAGCCAAAAAGCCTAAACTGCAGAGAGAGGGTGCCGGGCACCTGTCGTCTGCGCTCGATCTCCGACATCTTTGGGGCATGGCACTCAGAAAGCTTGACTAATAGAGCATGGTAGGGGCCGTGATGAATTAGTAGTACTCTTCCTTTGGGCTCCGTAATTTACCTATGCAATACAATATGCCCCCCGAACCCTAACTTCGTACTGATTCGCGCATACTACGCTTCAAAAAAGATGCGAAACAAGGACGCATATACCGTATACCGTATGATAGAGTATTGAATATTTAACAAGACTATAAGAGCCTAGACCTCAAACAACAACACGAACAAAAAACAGCTGAAAGACCTTAAACCTAAAAGCCGACACAGTAAACTCTGCATGGTGAATCCTTGAACTTGAAAAAACCCGGCCAGGAGACCCCGTAAACCTGACTGGACCCAACTCCGCAGCGCCTCTGGTCCCAGCTGGCGGCCCACATAGCCCAAAAGGACATCCTGGCTACTTAAGGGACCACGGGACTTAGTAACTCGGGTTATAATGAGGGTATGAGGGTAACTATACTTAAATTACTTTTTGCCCCAATTAAGGTACTTATAACCTTACTTACTAAGTCCCATGATCCTCCAAGTAGGGCATCCTGTTGCTTGTGCCTCGAACACTGTGCAGGGGCTCGGAGTATCTGTAGGATTCAGGATCAGAAAATCAGGCCTTTGGGGTTCAGGAGCATTTGTGGGGGGACAGGCGGTGGTACTGTTGATGATATAAATCCTGCATTATCTTAAGGACCCTAAACTCTGGGATTTATGGTATTTTCCTGATTATGGGTCATGCAGGATTTATATCATCAACCGTAGCAGTAGCAGTAGCAGGAACAGAAGTGGTCGTCGTCGTAGTCTTGATGTTGGTGTCGTCGTTGTGGTTGCAGTAGTAGCAGCCGCAGACATGTACAGGCCTCGTAATCGCAACCATAGGAAGGGTGTGACTTTTTGCTGGTCTTCGACAAAGTTACAATGTGAGCTATGGCTTCAACAACAACACTCCCGACACGGGTCAGCATAATGCTTTCTACAATCTTAGCTCATCTACCTTCACTGCCTTCAAGCCTAACTTCTCGTACCAGTACTATCGTGATTGATGTCATGGCCGTTTCTATCGGCCAGGTTTTCATCAGAACAATGCAATGCCACTGCCTGCGAAAAGGCCATGGCAGCCCGGGCTTATTGACGTCGCCAGGCTGACTCTCAGGCACTGCAAGGGGTACCACAGGCACTACAACAAGGGATGCTGCAAGGGTTTCTATGCTGTTTATAAGGCTACTATGAGCAGATGGGATCGCTATGAGGGGCACTGCAAGGGTTACTTGGCACTGCTACAATAACGGCTACTAGAAGTTGTGCAAAAGGGGTAACGTCAGGTGCCGCAATCCAGCATGTGACATTGGAACCGTCCGCAAACTGCTCTGAGCTCTGTGTCCTCTGTGGTGGAGCAAAACGGATGAGACGGCGTTTCGCAACAATCAACGCTATCTTGCCTCACGGACCAGATAGCCCTTGAACAATCACGAAGCTCTGCATTTCCTACTACAGAATCTGTCTCTCTATACACTTTGTATATTATGTTGTTTGTACTGTATTTCATACCAACGTGTTACAGGCAAGTTAAGTCGTATTCCATGTTATGAAATATTTCAATAGTATATTATATTGTATTCTATTCTACTCTGTTATGCTACTATTCGCTATGGGATATTATACATTACACCTGACTACAGCTTATTGTATTTATTAACTTCTAGTCTATTTTTGTTGATTTATTGTGTTATGACAGATGTATGTTGACTTATGTTCTGTTACATCAATATCGAACCATTTTCTGCTATATTAGACTGACTATCCTATAAAGAATTTTCATGCGCCCATACTACGCGCATCTACATAGATGTGTATGTATGTTACACATACATGCATGCATGCATACATACATACATACCTACGTACGTACATACATACATTCATACAGATCACACATGTGTTCACATATATCTACATACATACATTGTATGTATGTAGATATATGTGAAAACATGTGTTATCTGTTTACATACACACATACATACATACATGCATACATACGTACATGCATACATACATAACATACATGTGTATATATATATATATATATAGTGTACATACAACCTTTTAGGCTCATTTGTTCCTTGAGGTAGGAGGGCGAGGCCAAGGAAAGCACCTGGTTTGTGCGGCTTTGAAGCTTACCTGCGAAACGGTGGGTCTGGTGAACAGCTGCTGGCATTTTGGGTGTTTTAGACCTAAGGGTTTCGGCGCAGAAGATTTAGGATTTGGAGAGGGGGGCATGGCTTTAGGTTTTAGGCTTCAGGATGGTTCAGGGTGAGGGATTTGGGCTTAGAGTTCTAGGGTTCAGGGTGTAGGCTCTAAAAACATGTCCAGTGCAAACATGCCAGGCAGCTGAGCGTATACTCGTGTTTGTGGTGGTGCATGACGCATACCTTTTCTCGTTCAGCTTTGGAGTCTTGTATTTTTGAGCTCAAAACCTGTCGCCCTTGAAGCGCACCGCAAGCGTGATGCTAACCTTTGAGCTGGTCGCACGTTGCAGAAGCCAGCAACGAAGCCCCAGTCGATGTCCGATCGCTGTGAAGGACCGGGTCGGAGCTGGGCAAATGTGGCGTGGTCATTCTGCTTTCGAGACCAAAGCTACTCTTGCTTCAAGCGTCTCGCCTTCTAGTTGCCTCCGATCCGTTTAGTTCAAGATCTCTGCAAGATCGATTCCACGGCCGGGTCAGACAGTAAAACCGCTGCTCCAGATCAGCTTCATCTAGACTCGTCCTTGATGCCGCTCGCACTGCAGCTCCCAATGCTCAATCTCGAGGAGACCTAGAGCGGCAGAGGTGGAACTGCCCATAGTCGGGCTTCAGAAAATAGCGAAGCCTCAAAGCAAAACATCTGGTAGGATCATTGGCACAGTGACCCCTTCAAAGGGAGCCCACATGTTGCAAAACCCCGAGTGTAGGGCTCACGGCCCTCAAGAATTGCACCGTCCTAAACCCTATATAAGCCCTGAAGGCTGCACCTTGAACCGCTAAACCCTAAACCCCTAAACCCTAAACCCTAAACCCTACACCTTGAATTTCGAAGGCAAGCGGCCTCACAAAGGCGGGACTTGCTTGAAGAGCGTGAAAGCTGCGCTGTGATACCTGGGGCTTTAGGGGCACCCTTTTTTTCGGTCGGGGTCTCTGTGATAAGGATCTTACCTTACTGGCTTGGGTTTTTTATCCGATATCCTATAGCTAGAGGGTGCATTATAAATGAATGTTCTGAAACTCCCGCCTGGAAATGATCGGCTGGAAGGAACCCATAGGCTCACTGCTACGAGTATATTTCCGTTCCACTCTTCGGCGCATCAGGCAACGTGAGGCTACACGCCTCTTTGGGTAATCCAGGGGTTCGGACGTCAGATCCTCAGTCTCATCTTCGCCGCAGGCAGTCCAAAAGATGCAGTCGCCTCTTCGCATCAAGACCGGGCGAAAGAGGTTGTAAGAAATTCCGGCATTCTCTGACGGAACACCTTTTGCTAGCTCGATCAGATTGTAAGGTAGCGTAAACAGCGGCCAAAACGCGGTCGCGTTTGCGCCAAACCTCGAGTGCCGCCCTTGAAAGCGAATATTGCGACCATGTGTTCGGAAGAGCACGAACTTGATCTGCTGCTGTCTGTTTGCGGCCGGGACGTAAAGAGCCAAGCGCAAGTGGATGAGGTATGCATTCGTAGGCGTACAGTACTGGGAGTCAGCCACCAAGTTGCAACCCACATCTGCGAATGCCTGGGTTCTTGCTATATATATATATATCTGAAGTTAAGTTTCGTTGCCATCATGAAGAAACCACATCGTCTACTATAGATCCCCATCATTTTAACTTCAGTACAGGTAGGTTCCTTAAGGAAAACCCAGATGCTCTTCCTGGGAGACCTGCCGTGATGTTCGACCACTCAGAGGCATGCTTCTGATCTTCGTTGCCTATGACAAAAGTCGAGTGGGGAAACAGGAGCTCTGCATTTTTCACATGCTGGCTCCATTGATCGTGATAGGTGTGAAAGCTATCCTCGATACTTGGCAATCTTTCGATGACAGCGTAGAGTCGCAAGTATCGGATAGGAATACCCCTCTCCTCACAGAGCTGGACTATCCAGGTGTCACAATTCCAAACGTCATCGTCGCGCAAGTTCTGCCTCAAGAGACACCGGTCCAAGATTCGATCAAAGAGGTCCTCCGCAAACCTGCGCGGCACAATTTGTACCGGATCTCGGAAGATGCCTCCGGGAGCCTTCACAAGCTCCGCAAAATACACGGCAGAGTGGGGAAGTTGGTGCAAGGCAGGCAGCTCCGTCTTGTCCGCGTGCCATTTCAGATCCGGTCGACTCCGCACCATCCAAGAGAATGTATGACCGGTGTCTTCCTCGAACTTCTTTACCAAAGAGAAACCTGGGCTTCTAAGTAACCGCTTCTTTCAAAATGGTTCCGCGTTAAGAAAAAGAAAAAATGTATATTAGTATTACTATGATTACTATTAACTTTACTATTATTACTACTTTAAAGTATTGTACTCCAAAGCCCAGAAGCAGTCACGGACTTTGTCGAACATGTGCACACATTGGAATAGGCAACCAGGATGGTGGAAGGAGGCGTTCCTCCGGATTCTAGGAATTTCCGGGTCCAAAACGAAGTCTGTAGCCGGCATCAGCTGCCACGCCGTAGCTCTAAGCGTCGCGACCTCGAAGTCATATCTCCCACCCTTGGAGGTATCAGACTCGGAGGACATGCCCAGCACGTAAAAGAAGCGAGCGCATCTCAAGGGCGAAGCACGGGATGCCAGAGTTTGATGTATTGAGCTGTAGACATCTCCTGAACACCTAATTACCTAGACCCCCAAAAGTAGGTAAAATCATGGCCCCAGACCTATAAAAGGCTGTTATTCTACATACTTTTGGGGTCCAGGTATACCCTTTTAGTACCTATGATAACCCTTGTACACAACGGCAATACGTACCCCTTATCAAACAGAAGATAAGCCTGAGAAACATCTCCTGAGTTGCCGTCCACTCTTGGCTCTTGGGTCCAGCTCTTCCAACGTACAGTTGGTTATATGGGCTTTGGGGATCTTAGATCCTAACAGGGCCAAGTCTCTCTGAGTAAAGCTCCGAACATGCCCCACAATGCAGTGCGCCACTGTAGCTTCGCAACCCTCGAACTCAGAGATTGCGAGCTTCAGTGACAACGCCAACAGCACGAGCCAAAGGGGGCCGCCCCGCATTCTTGCGATCAATAGCCGTAGTTCGTTCCATAAGTGTTCGCAACTCATTTGACTTGCTTTCGGTGCAGGTATCCTGCTATTGCAAGATCGGCCTACTATGCAGGATCTTGCAACTCAACATGGTTTGAAGCGCGCATAACAAGTTTCGAGCCAACGGCGGCTTAATGCGTTGGTGTTTCAAGACAGTTTCGTGCAAAGACATTTGACTCATACAAGTGAGCATATTGTCTCGGATCAAACTTCCTTCGGGCTTGACAGATATAGCCCACGAAGTACGTCGGAGCATATTACAAACGAGAATCGAAGACGACGAGGACACAGCCGCTGGTGATCAACATGCTCAAACTACGTGTACCAGACAGGACATGATGCATTGTAGTGCTCTCGGGCAGCTGCCTCTCGTTCTTACCATTATACCAGTACGTCATCGAGCTCCTTCCAACTGCTTTGCAACTACGTACAAACTACCATGACGGCCATGCGGGGGCCAAGAAAACAGATCCTCGTGCCCCAAGCCCTCCAAATCCGCATCATTAGCTCGCAAGCATTCGGGTTCTACCGATTCTAGCACTCAGGGCTTAAGTCTTCATGTGGTATTCTGGGGGAGAACGGCTGGCCATTCTTCACTTCACAACAGCACGACGTGCTTGGACTAGTTGCACCTGCTTTCACATTTTGCGGCTGGCGTGTGCAGCGTGGAGTGGGGAACGCGAGGCTCTCCCATAACGGAGGCACCCTAAGCCGTCGTGCCCATTTCCCGGTTTCTCATGCTCGACCTCTTTGCTGTTCGCTTGCGTGGGTCAGGACACTACCTGAGAATGTTACTCGAAAATCGTGTTCCAGTAGAGTTATCCATAGTAGCACTCCTCATTTGCGTAGGTCGTCGGCGTCGTCGTGGTAGCAGTAGCAGTAGCAGCAGCAGCAGCAGCAGCAGCAGCAGCAGCTGCAGTAGCAGTAGCAGTAGCAGTAGCAGTAGCAGTAGCAGTAGCAGTAGCAGTAGCAGTAGCAGTAGCAGTAGCAGTAGCAGCAGCCGTAGCCGTAGCCGTAGCCGTAGCCGTAGAAGTGCAGTAGCAGTTGCAGTTGCAGTAGCAGTTGCAGCAGCAGCAAGCAGCAGCAGCAGAAGCAGTAGCAGTAGCTCTAGAACTAGCAGTAAGCAGTGGTACACTGTGTACAAGCGGCAGTGACCGAAACATGTTGTGGTATTCTCATGCTTACCAAGACTATATCATCTTGAACCCTGCAAGAGCAGATCACAGGCTGGTTTGTCTAGGGCTTGGGAACCGTGGAAGCCAAGCTCTAATCCTGAAAACGATGGGCATCCCATGGGTGTGCAGGCAGGTCGCACTTGGAGGTGTGTTGCTTCAGCGTCATGGTTTCTGGATTCGTGTGTCGGCTTCGCCGAACAGCTCAAGCGCTTAGTTCAAGGACCGCCTGCTCAACCAAGGCAATGCAAAGCTAGCTCAAAGCAAGTTACTGTGTGGTTCCGAGCCACCCAGATTGGAGGCCTCCTTCACTTCTGAAGTACGGGTATGAATTGGTCCTAGTAGTAGGGTCCCTGATACTGCTGGTTTGTGTCCTTCGAGTCGAAACACTAGAAAGAGCAGTGAGAGTTCGTGCAGAAAAAGTACAGCCCTGCTACAACACAACCACTAAGAAAAAAAAACAATCATCCCCATCAGTAAAACCGCCACCAACGACCAGACCCAAACCAACCGGACATAAAACCAACTCCAACGAAGCCAGCAACGAAACAAACGACATGTGTACCTCGCATTCAAGCTCATTAAGACAACACGGATTCCAACAATCCACAAGCCGTGGAACCAGCTGCACTACTTGTACTAGTACTGAGTACTACCACCACTACTGCTGCTACTACTACTTCTGCTACTACTACTACTACTACTCCTACTACTGCTGCTACTGCTGCTGCTACTGCTACCGCTACGGCTTCGACTACGGCTGCAGCTGCGGCTACGGCTACTGATACTACTGCTACTGGTACTGCTACTACCGCTACTAGTGCTGCTACTGCTACTGCTGCTACTGCTGCTGCTAAAGCTACCGCTACCGCTACGGCTACTGCGACTGCTACTGCTACTGCTGCTGCTATTGCTGCTGCTGCTGTGGCTTTCACTGCTACTGCAACTGCCACTGCTATGGAGTGCTACTGCACGGCTACTGCGACTAGTAAGAACTTCCTATTGCAACTGCTACAGTTCTAGTACTACTAATACTAATACTGATACTCATACTATACTATACTATAATATACTATTATATAATATCCAACTTGTTGTTGCGTCGGGGGCCACTCCCATCTCAGCCCAGGAAGTTGCTAACTGGCCTGGCGATGAATTTCGCAACGAAGCAGCCTACTGGGGTGTAGCTCGGTTAACGGTTTTAAGGGTTTAGGGGTCTAGGGCTTAGGGTTTGGGGTTTAGGGTTTAGGGTTTAGCGGTCTAGGGCTTATGGTTTCTATCCCGTGCGATTCATTTTGAAAGCTCTGAGGTTTAGGATTTGTAGTCGTTTTGGGTTCCCTGAACCCGGATCGTGTGCCTCTCCAACTCGCTGAGTGCTGCGGTGAGCACCTCGCTGCGCTTGGACACCTCGGACAGAAGAAGCAGCCTAGTCAACCCTAAATCTCTCAAAACCGTATTTAACTTAACCCTAAATCCGAAAACCTTTGTTAATCCCATAACCCAAAAAACAAAACTACAGCCCCCCCCACTGCCCTCGACACATAGCTCCTCGGGGTTGAAGTCGGGTCTGGGGGCCCTCTGTTGCTCCAGCTACAGCACTATAGGGTTTAGGGTTTCGGTAGTTAACTAGCATAACAACTCAAAGAAGACATGACGAATCCAAAATTAGACAACGACCTTCAGAATTAGAATACGGTTTTGCGACCTACAGTCGAATGATCCACTACATAAAACCCGAAGCCCCGAACCCTGCGAGTTTCAAGCTCAACTCAAACCCTAAGCCCCCAAAGCCGTAAACCCTGGACACCACAAAGCCCGAATGCTGCAAGCTGCAAGCCATGAACCCTGCAAGCCCCAAATCCCCAACAGGCTGTTGTTTGCAATCTCTAGACCCGAGAGTAGCCTAGGAATAAAAAGGGTGCCCTTTTTGGTTTAAAGGGGCTTATAAGGGAACCTGAACCCCAAAAAAGGGAATAAGGGCCTAGTCTAGGTCCCTTGATTAAGGAATATACCTTAAACTATAGTAGGATCCTTAATATGATTTTTGGAATATTCCTTAATTAGGGACATCCGAGATTTTCTGCCAGGGCTTCCGGCATCGCCCTGGCCCCTCTCAGGGCTCGCGCTGCTCACCTGGCGGCTAATGGAGCCCCGGACCCTAAACCCTAAACCCTAAACCCCTAAACCCTAAACCCTAAACCCTAAACCCCTAAACCCTAAACCCTAAACCCTAAACCCTAAACCCTTAAAGCTTACCTTTTTCGGGAAAGGGTGGAGGGGTTTGTAACATTATAATATTTGGTTTAGGGTTTAGGGTTTAGGGAACTGTAACCGCGAGATAGATCGTAAACTTTACGGTTCTTGGCTGAGTGTTTTCTGTGCTTGATATGGAACTCAATGAGGCTCTACGCAGAGGCCCTGATACCCTGTGGTGAAGGCCTTAGGAACATTTCTCAAAATTAAACTGCGACTTAAGCTTGCAGGAACATGCAGTGATTGGATGGGTGTCGCTCTCTGAAAAACAGGAATCTCCCCAAAAGGATCTTGGTGCCCTGAAGACGTCTAGAACGTTAGCAAAAACCTTGAACTCGAAACCCTAAAGTCCAAACCGCAAGCCCTAAACAATGAACCTTAACTTAAAACAAAACTTCAACCCCACACTCCCTGAATAAACACAACAGTATATATATATATATATATATATATATATATATTATATATATATATATATATATATATATATATATATATATATATATATATATATATA
Source organism: Symbiodinium sp. CCMP2592 (assembly GCA_905221615.1). Classification (NCBI taxonomy): domain Eukaryota; class Dinophyceae; order Suessiales; family Symbiodiniaceae; genus Symbiodinium; species Symbiodinium sp. CCMP2592. The sequence continues at coordinate 555,934 of CAJNDT010005556.1, read as the reverse complement.
TATATATTTATTTATTTATTTATGTATACACACACACTGCAGTTTCAGCAAGGAACCTAAGCTATTTACAGGCACTGCACTAATAGTGAGGAGCCCCGAGGTATAAATACCATAAGGACCCTTAAATTGAAACCCTAATATAGGGGTCTCAACGAGTTTTTATACTATGATCATAATAAGGAACCACCAAAATGATTGTTAAGGTCCCTATAGTACAAGATGGGGGCCATAATACAGTACCCTAAATAGTAGGACCCTTATTCTAAAGACCTAACACAAGGTGCCCCGAATTTTCGAAATCTGCCCAGTAAACTCCTAGAATCAAGAGCTGTGCAACACCTCGGCTTCGGCAGCTGCTTGCCATGCCTCGCGAAAAGCAGATCGGTATGCAGAGCAGTTCAGGCCCTGTTGTTTGGGGGTTTAGGGGTTTAAGGCTTAGGGGTTTAGGCCTTGGGCCCCATACGTGTGTACTATAATAAACCTTTATTGCTGTTGGGCTATTCGTTGACGTACTTTTTGGGTTCGGGTAGGGTTTAGGGTTCAGCGTTTGGGGGCTTTAGGGTAAACCCTAAACCTCTTTGCTGCCAGCGCAAGTGAAGTTTCCATCGAGCTCTCTGGAAAACCCGTCCTGTCAGCTGAAGTGGGGTTCGAGTCGCAAATTGGAGCGTTTAAGGTTTACCTGCTGTCTCCATTGCAGTGCCAGTTGTAGGCTACCTTATAGTAGAACCCGAGCTATAATACATATGGACAAAAACGAAGGACAACGGAGATTCTAGGCGTAGTCGGTAAACAAGTCGGACTTAGGTCTCAGTGCTCGTGCAAACGATAAACATGTGTTGACAACGGTGCGGGGAGGGGCACAAAAGAAACGAGTCCGGTACCAACTTGACTGCAGACCCTGAGTGGTCGGATACCGCACGACATTTTGCAAGAGACCTTGGCACTTTCACATTTCTCAAGCCACACCAAGGGTCTAACCAACAAGTCCCAACACCGCCACGCAGCTGAGACGTTATGGCATTGTAAGTCATTTTTTAGCAACATGACAGCAGTGGAAATGCTGAAGCTACTTTCGAGCCCCAAACCCTGAACCCTAAATCCAAAAACCCTGATAACCCTAAACCCGCGAACAGAGAAGTTGTGTCAGAAGCCTCGTCGATGATGAGAAATTGAAGCCTGCGCCGTCGACTCTAAGGGCGCGCGCTTGACGATTTACGGTCTGCCGCTCGACGGTCGTGGGGTCCCATTGTTAGGGTTTAGGTTTAGGGTTTAGGGTTTGCCTAAACTCTGTAGATTTGGTGCTCTGAAGTCCAAGTGCAACCTAAACCCTCAGCCCTGACACACTAATATAGAAGCCTCAATAACTATAGTTATCATAAAGATCCCCAAAATAGTATTGGGAATTATTCAGGCCCCAATACCAGACATTAAACCCAATGTGCTTCAAGGAAGCCGGTGGATTCGTGAAGGCTCTAAGGCAGCCTTGAGGAAACACTGAAACCACATACACGGTGGCAAGTGAAAATGCAGGCCCGAAGCCTCTGTCCAACTCAACGCTGGGCGACTCTGCCTTCTTGCCAACGTTTTATACTGCAATGTTATTCCGGAGTGCTAAGGAATAGCTATGGAAAGTTATTCGGGTAACCCAAAACAAGCCCTGAACCTTGAACTCGAACCCATTTAATTACAGTAGAAGCCAGAAAGTTGGAACATGGCTTTAGGAGGATTAGTGCTCGGATCCCTTATACTGTACCTTAAGGGAATGAGGAGAATGATGTTCCAACTTTCTGGCTTCTACTGTATATGAACTCTAAAGCCTCAACGCCGAGTCAAGATTCACGGGATCGGCCCTTGCTGGGGACCCCGCGCCAAGAACTGGCGCGCTTGCGCCGGCAGCTGATACTGCTTTGCCTTGACAGGGCGATGAAGTGGGGTGGAGGGGGGGGGGGGGGTTACTTAAAGGATCATGTGGGACTTAGTAACTCGGGTTATAATGAGGGTAACTATCCTTATAACTACTTATAACCCCATTTAAGGTACTTAAAGCCTTACTTGCTAAGTCCCATGATCCTCCAAGTAGGTTTCAGTGTTTAGGCTTAATAATAGGGTTCATTGTTTAGAGTCTAGGGTTTATAAGGTTTTAAGAATGCTTAGGGCTTGAGGATATAGTTCTGTCCTCCGGCGTTGCACAAGCTATGCTCTAGCATGTGCGAGCCTATCTATCGATCCGGCTATGTTTCGCTTCCGATAACTACAAATCAAACAACTACTGCATGTCATGCTGGAGTTGGACGAGAGTGTCCGGCAGTGAACATTCAGCAAAACAGACCTGACTGCCTCGTTCTGGTCCCGCATTTGACTACCCAGATCATGGAAACATGGAAAGCCGTCCATGACTCCAACAAACCTGACACTCAAATGCCAAAAGACCCCGCAAACCCGTATACCGTATACCGACAATCCTGAAACCCCAGGCCCCCTCAACCCCGAAACCCTGTTCAACCCCTTCAAACGGTGTAAAGTCCTTGCTAGAATCTGCTAGAAAACCTTTCATTAAAACTCAAACCCCCAAGTCCAAATTGCTCCCGCGGCCTCCAGCAACAGCGACGGAATCATGCCTGGTGCTTGGAGAGGAACTGGGTTTTATACCGGGATTCGCAAAAGGTTTAGAAAATTGTCTATCGTGGAGGCGTGTGTTGCGGGTCTAGGATCTAGGGTTTCGGGGTCAGGGGCCCAGATTGTATTTCGGTCCTATTTCTGAAACTTGTATATTCGGCTGCTGCTGGGTCTATGGTAGAGTAGGTATACTGGTGACTGCATATCTGCAGTGGTATTCTGGGGATGCGGCGGCAATACCCACGGTCTGCATGCAACGATATATAAACTAAACTATGGGAATTATGGTATATTCCTTGTTATGGGTAATGCAGGATTTATATCCCTAAACCCTAAACCCTATCAGATCCCTTAAAGGAACCCCTACAGGTACCCTTCCTATAGAAACTTCGTTACACCTGCTAACTCCACAGCTCGAAGCCTTTCAAAGCCCTAAAAGCTTCAATCTCCCTAACTCCACTCTAGAAAATATGAATTCTGAACCTGAATCCCTATATATCTGGAGGATCATGGGTTATAAGTACCTTCATTGGTAATACTGGTAGTTATAAGTATAGTTACCCTGATTATAACCCTATAGTTACTAAGTCCCATGATCCTTCAACTTAAAGGCCCTGAGCGGAACACCTCAAACCCTACAGTAGAAGCCAGAAAGTTGGAATATCATTATCGTAACCCCTTTAAGGTAAATTATAGGGGATCCTACCATTAATCCATATTCCAACTTTCTGGAGTTCCCTTTAAGAGCCCAGCCCCAGAGAGTCCCAAACTCTCCGCTGAGATCCCGGGCTCGGCCGGATCTCCAAAAGGAGGGACTCGAGGGCAAAGGCCTCATGGTCTGGTTTAGGGTTCGGGGTTTTAGGGTTTTAGGGTTTAGGGTTCGGGGTTTTAGGGTTTTAGGGTTTAGGGTTTAGGGTTCGGGGTTTTAGGGTTTTAGGGTTTAGGGTTCGGGGTTTTAGGGTTTATAGGGTTTCAAGTATGAGGTTTAGGCGGGTTTGGGGATGTTGGTAGCTGTTTTGGGCGGCTGGGTTTGGGATATCGGGTTTTTGAGGGTTTTGGCTCTGTTTCGTTCGGTTAGGGGTTTGAGGTCTAGGGTTTGGGATTGTGGATGTATATTACAGGGTTTAGGGTTTAGGGTTTAGGGTTTAGGGTTTAGGGTTTAGGGTTAGGGTTTGGGGTTCAGGGTTTTGGAGTTACCGTTGTACGTGTGTTAGTGTGCGTGGGAGACCATTTGCCATTGGGCTGTGGGTTTCCAGATTCACGGTCTGTGTAGGGTTTTGGGGACTGCAGGGATCCGACTAAGAACTAGGATGCCTGTATTCGGAAACAAGAGCAGTGTAATGCAGCAAGAATATTAACACAGTGCCATGAACATGAGACCTAGTCCGTGTCTAAACGAAATGCCATACGGATGCAACGGCATGCCATGCTAAAACAAAGACATTTTGACTATTTGCAATTATTAAAGCCGAATCGCAAAACAACGCATGTCGTCTTGAGGTTCTACCCTTTCGTAGCGCTCGATACATCATGACAATGCGCAGAGTACGGACAACCACGTAGACACAGGAATCACCTACCAAAACATAGAAACAGAATAAAGCAGCTACGCAACGTGACAGCCACGTGTTACAAGCCTGTAGGTGGCCCGCCGGTTCAGCAAACAACAAGCACGTGACATTATGACAAAGCCCTAGGCAAAACGTTACGGCAAAGTATGATGAGACGAGGAGCAGGAAGTAATCAGATCGCATCAGCTTACGATCTTACAGCAACATGCACGTATGCTTGCAGGCCAATGACCGAACACCGTTGGTATCGTACCGCACCACAACAGCGTTTGGGACGACGTGCACGTCCTGCACCGAGAACGAGAACTATGACACGAGGAGCACAGACTGTGCATGCCTGACATATGGGAGTTTCCGAAAATTAGAGGTACCTTATTTTGGGGTCCTTACAATACTGATCCTACTATTTAGGGTAATTTTCGGAATCTCCCATATAAAGCGAAGCCACAACATGCTTCATGCCAACCTCTACACACGGAACACGGGACGAAACAAAACATGGAACAGCGACGAAGTCCACGCAATTAAGTCAGTTAAAGGTATGTAATCACGGATAGCACATGTTCAACATTTGTCTGCAACACCAGCCGTGAAAACAGGAGGAAGATTCGAGATGTTAGCAGCCCGCCAGGACTCGCAGGACTTGTTCGTCCAAGCCAATCCTGACAGCCTGTGGCGCTTTCGCCACACAGCCACTTTTGAAGCTGCGATCTCGATTGCCAATGGTCTGTCAAAGCGGCGGGATGTCAAGTAAACAGGCGTCGCGATTATGACATAGTCACAAAACAAGTTAGCATAACAGAATATGATACACTGTAGTATGAAAAAGTGGCTCCTGGGTGCACTGTTTCCTAGTTGCAAATGAAGGATTATGCCAGCCTGAAAGACTGGCTGCGACGAGTCCAAGCCAAAGCTAGTATGCTGCATGCACCATATTTGCATGATCAACACTCTGTGCATTCAAAACCACGGGAATGTGGGAAGAGAAAGCTGTACCTAGAGTCTCCATTGTAGTTCCTTTTTTTGGTTAACCAGTTTTATGGTTAGGATCCCATAATAGAGTTTTTGGTTATCCAAAAAAAGGAACTACAATGGAGACTATAGGTAGAGGCCGTTCCATGGCAGTATCCGACTGTCAACAGATTTTCCGTTGAGGCAGCAACACCATCAGGCACAGTTGGTGCTGGCAGCCGCATCGTGCGAATGTAGGCATGGTTTGGCATGACAAGTCAAGTGCAAATATGCATGTCAACATCTACATCTGTAGGGGTACAAGCAAGAAAAGAGAGGCAGGTGCCACCCATGTGGCGCACCGATGGCGGATGCTGCTTTGTACTGCTTGGCGAAAAGAAACTCATGGGAAAGTGAAAGTGTGGCTGTGGCAATCGCAATAAATTGAAATGCGTCTGTGCCTTCGCTTGTGGCCTCAAGGGGCAGAGGGCAGACGTTGCTGTCTCATTACTAAATAGTGTTTTTTGCAGTTACTGTTGTGTTTCTCAACCAACCAGTCCAAATTAGTCTTACAATCTGTCCAAACAACTGGCTCTTGAAATCTCGAGATTTTATTTGCACAGCCACAGCTCAATACTAATTCGGAGCCCAACGCTCTAACATCTTCAAGAAAAAGAGTTTGTAGCCGATCGAAGTCCTCTTAATCTGCTCGAATGAGAGGTCCCATGTAGTCATACGGAGTCCGTCCACGGCTGTCCCGCTGCGCGGGGTCTGCACCGAAGAACAGGAGTAGGCGAACCATGTGCCAGTCTCTCTCTTTTGCGGCGATGTGAAGCGGATAAGTTCGGCACAGCCCGAAGCAAGACTTCTTTGCCACATTGACATCGAAGCTGTCAGTGGGAATGCCATGGCCTTGCAGGAAATCGTGCACTTCAGTCTTGGCCTTCTGAAGGTTTGACTGCTGTATGTGGATTTGATGAGACCTTCTGCTTCTTTCCTGCTCTTGCTTCCATTTCCACCCGGCCAGTCGCTCTGCGCTGCACTGCACTGTTTCGTCTTCTTCCAGCACCTTACAGCGCCCACCGCGTTGATGGAAAGAGTGGCTGCACAAAGCCATGAGGAGAGCTGTGACTACATACGGGAGCCAGATAGCTTCGTCGTGGTTGCGACTTTACCACCAAACCAAACCTAAACGCTGAACACCGAACCCCGAACATGCCTAACCCGAAGCACCATCAAGAGTTCATCTGAGCCCTACAAGCCTTAAAGCACCCACTTTGTCGCAGAGAGAACGGGCGGCAGTTTCTGATAGACTAGGTTCCGTAAAGGTGCAAGATCTCGCCTGCGAACGCCGTTGGAACGGTTGGGTTCGGCATATGCAGAGCCAGACAGAGAACTTCTCTCGCCTTGCTTCCCTACGCAATGATGGCATAAATTTCTACTACAGATACCGATGACATCGGGTGCCAATGACAAGCTTGAGCACCGGATAAACATAGCATGCAGTCCGCTCTAGATTACTGGCCATAGGTTTGGCTATGTGATCTTATGACAAGCTGTGCCCCTCTTAGCCACTAGCGATTGTCGTCGTGGCTAGCCATGAAAGCAGCCAAATGGTATTCCGGTATCGGTATCTGCATGTATGGAGCACCATATTCGAAAGGAAGATGTGCACCACAACAACAGTTTCGGAGTCTAGGGGGGGCTACTGACTACGATGGATGCAAGGAATGTAGGATGGAACTACATCGTCGGATGACGTAGGCCATTGTCGCGTCTCTCCGGCGCTGGGGGCGGGTCAAGACGAACAGTGCACTGAAGTGTTCTTCTGTCGGACGCAGAAGAACCCCCAATGGCAATTATAGTTGTCATGACAGCAACAGCAGTATATCAGCATTGATAGAAAGAAGCAGCAGCAGCAAGCAGCAAGACGAGGAGGAGGATGAGGGATAGCAGTAGCAGCAAGTGTGTAGTAGTAGCAGGAGAAGGAGGAAGAGCAGGAGCAGCAGCAGCAACAGCCGCGATAGGTTTTTGCGCTTGTAACTACTAAGATACTCTCCGCACTCGTGAGCAAATCGGCAAGGCGTTGGTGCTCAATCTGCCGGGCTTGAGGCCTTTCAAAGGGGACTTTCCGAAAATAGGGGACCCTAAAACAGAAACCCTAAATGGTAGGATCCTTTTTCTCAGGACCCCAAAATGTGGTACCCCTAACTTCCGGAAACTCCCAAAGGGATCCTCAGTTCCGGGCCATGAGCACGGGAGGCAGCTTGCAGGAGTGGCAGAGCTGCAGGAGTTGCAAGAGCCTGGAACCCGGGGATGCAGAGCAGAAGGCGGCCATCCCATCCCGAGCTTTCCAGTGAAAGTGTCCAAGCCTGCGATGATGCTGCTTCCGCTGATGATGATGGGCAGGAGCAGGAGCAGGAGGAGGAGGAGGAGGAGGAGCAGGAGCAGGAGCAGGAGCAGGAGGAGGAGGAGGAGGAGGTCGAGGGTGGCGAGGATGAGGATGATGCTGCTGGTGGTCCAGCAGATGATGGCGACGACGATGATGGTGATGCTGCTGATGGCGATGTCGATCACAATGATGATGATGACAATGATTGTCCCGGTGGCTACATATGCCATTGCCAATGGAACTACTTCAACTTTTCTTGGACGACAAATCTCGCCGCACCTCTCCGCATCTTTCTGGAAGCTACCTGGGACGATGCATTCGCAGGCGACTTGGGGTTTGCAGCATCTTGAATACTCGGTTGGCACCCCAGGTTCCGGTCTCCGATTCCTCCATCCGTCGCTTACAGCTCTGCGTAATTACTATCCGTGAGAAGGCATATACAGAAGTTCTTGCAGCTACTTATGTAACACAGGGTTGTGCTCATCAACCGTACAGGTCAAAAGCAGTTTCATTAGTGCCAAGCTCTATACCAGAAACCCCAAATGACACATCATGAACATCCTGGGCGATGTCCTGCAAGTGCCAGAGCGCAGTCGATGCTGATACACATGCTTGAAACAGCCTACATGCATAGAGACATACATGCATACATACATACAAACATACATAAATGAATACATAGGTATATGTGTGCATAAGTATGTACACGTATGTATGTATATATATATATATATATATATGTATGTATACATACATATTTATGTACATATGCACACACTATCTAGATGAATACATACGGAGGTTGGGGGGGTGGAAATACACATAATGGTGTATGGTTTACGGTGCTAGGAGTTGCGGTGTTAAGGTTTAGGATCTAGCATATGTCAGCGGATAATGCAATGAACAAGTAAGTATGTCCACACACATATATATATATATATATATTTATACACATACACATGCGCACTTACTTATTAATTGTTAATTCGTTCGTATTGCTTTCACTTCTTTCTACACACATAGACATATAAGGGAGAAACAGAAAGAGGGTGATGGGGGAGAGCGATGGAGGGAGGGAGGGAGAGAGAGAGAGAGAGAGAGAGAGAGAGGGACAGAGAGAGAGCGAGCGAGAGAGATAGAGAGAGAGAGAGAGAGAGAGAGCGAGAGGGAGAGAGAGAGAGAGAGAGAGAGAGAGAGAGACAGAGAGAGAGAGAGAGAGAGAGACAGAGACAGAGACAGAGACAGAGACAGAGACAGAGACAGAGACAGAGAGAGAGAGAAAGAGAAAGAGAAAGAGAAAGAGAAAGAGAAACAGATAGAGAAAGAGAAAGAGAAAGAGGACGAGGAAGAGAAAGAGAAAGAGAAAGAGAAAAAGAAAGAGAAAGAGAAAAAGAAAGATAAAGAGAGAGAGAGAGAGAGAGAGAAAGAAAGAGAAAGAGAAAGAGAAAGAGAAAGAGAGAGAGAGAGAGAGACAGAGAGAGAGAGACATAGAGAGAGAGAGAGAGAGAGGGAGCGAGAGGGAGCGAGAGGGAAAGGGAGCGATGGACATACATAAATTGCCACAACTCGCCACACCCACCCCGGCTCCAGTTGTTCTTTTCACAAGTAACCTTATGCAGCTTTCGCGAGCTTGAATGCCAGCCAAGCTGCAGCCCTCTAAATCACCAGTATAGAGGTAGCCCAGTGCATAGGTCACGACCTGACAGGGGTTTCGGTTCAAACATCGAGCCCTGATATAGAATGCCCGCTTCTTGCAGAGGACCCGGAGGCCACTTGGGGCGTTTCTTTCTGCGACAATCATAAAGGTGTGCATGAGGGCTTCGAAGTTCAAGGGCCCTTTTCCCGGCACGCAAAGCTGGATGGACAAGAATGCTACACTCTAACCGAAGCCTACATCCTGAATCCTCTGCTTTGTACTGCCCCCACCCTGTAGCAGTCTGCTCTAGGGGTCATATTAAGGGCTTTGTTATAAACATATAAACATATATGTATATATATATATGTATATAGTAAACACCTTCTAACTGTTATTGTTACAGAGTGGGGGGAGTACCCAAGCTCTGGGATTGAAGGACCACTCACTGAATAAAAGAGGCACGATGTGCTGCGACTGGGGCTTTGCGTCAATGGCAGCAAGGGAAGATTCGTTTCGGGACGCCCTAATAAGCCCTTGAGGCCAGGTAAACCCTATAAGCCCAAGAAGCCCAGTAACCCGGCACAAAACGCTTTCACCATCGTATGAAGACGCTTTTAACTAAAAAGCTCCAAAGTTCTCGAAAGATCCTTTCCCTCCCTACCAAACTCCTGGAAAATCTATGAGCCTTCCGAAGGGGGATGATGCGAGTGCTTTCGCGAAACCTTGAAACATAGTGTGAACCCATGACACTCCAGGCCTATCCGATGAATCGTGCTCGTCTAGATTAGAGCATAAGGTTCCTGGCTTGGCGTACAAACATTCGCTCACGAGACCCTTGCAAAGCTCGCGCTAGGTTCGATAACCAATGCTTAGACCGGTACCTCCACGCTGGGGCACTCCACCTGCAGTACCTGCACAGATGGGCTGTTGTTTACAAATGGAAACTGCTGCTAGGGGTAAACCCTTCGGCAAGTGCACCTAACTATGGAGCAATATGTCCTTTTTGCAGGGCGGGATCCTCAACACATGGCCAGACTACATGGGTAAGGCAAGGTAAGACCGAATAGGATTCAGTTACATCAGTAAAACTTAGTGGTCAAGAGATACAAGCACAAGCCAACACAAATAACGACTGGTGAGACTACGCTGCGAAGTAACCGAGCAAGATGCGACACGACTGTATGAAGTACACGACACCGGCAGATGTGGCAGGATTTAGATTAGGCTAGGTGCACCTAGCGCAAGCACAGAAGCTACTAAGAAAACAAAAAGTGAAGCGAACAGTTTGTAAACATCATGTGAAGGTGAGGATGATGATGATGATGACCATGATGAGAAGTGAGAATTTGAGACGAACAACGCTGGAATAGCATGTTAACTAGAACATGCCACAATGACAGGATAGGATGTCCTGTCACCTACGGTGGCAGGACATCATATAAAGGTCTTAGTAATTACCTGTATTATTTTGGGGCTTAGGATAATAAAAGTATCATGGGCCCCAACACCCTATTCTTATTGTTAAGGCCTCTATATTCAAGTTTAAGCCTGAGGCCCTGCACTTCAACACCACATCACAAACACCTCAGCAAACCGTAGACCTTGATAGGACCCTCTGGAACCATCCAAAACCCTGCACCCTAAACCCTTAGAGAACCCATAAGGCTGCAAGTTTGTGAGAAAATCTTGTCATCGGCTTCTGGAATCCCTGTAGTAGGCCCCCTAAAGAAACACCTCTAAACCCTCAAATCCTAATCCCAAAACCCCCCAAGTCCTAAACCCTCAACCCTAAGCCCCCAAATCCAAAGCCCTATCAGCCCTAAACCCTCAACCCTAAGCCCTGAGACCTAAGCCTCTAAGCCCTAACAGCCCTAAACCCTCAACCCTAAGACCTCAAACTTAAGCCTCTAAGCCTCTAAGCCCCATCAGCCCTAAAGCCTAAGCCCTCAAACAAAAAGCCCCTAAGCCTCTAAGCCCTATCAGGGTTTAGGGTTTAGGGTTTAGGGTTTAAGCCTCAACCCTGAACCTTCTATCCGGTCAGCCTGAAGCTCGGAGTCCCCTTGCGTGCCGCGCTCCCTGCGCTTCTTTCCGGGTTCATTCTGGGCTCTATAAGGTTTAGGGTTTAGGGCTCCTTTAAAAGGGCTCTATAAGGGTTCCTATAATATGGGATCTATAAGGGTCTAGGGTCTACTTGGGGGATCATGGGACTTAGTAAGTAAGGTTATAAGTACCTTAATTGGGGTTATAAATAGTTATTAGTATAGTTACCCTAAATATAACCCTAGTTACCAGGTCCCATGATCCTTTAAGTACCCTAAGGCCCCAAGGTAGGTCCTTGTTGAGGTTCGTATGTAGAATCCTATAAAGTAATCCCAAAGAAGAACTACTTTGGAGCCCATGGGTAAAGGTTGCATCAGGGTGCTTGAAGGGTTTCTGTAAGGCTTGCTAAAGCGCCTCCATAAGGGTGCGATAAGGGCTCTACAAGGTTCGGATAAAGTGTAACAGTTCCATGAGGGCTTCCATGACGGACGTATGGGTTCAGGGCTTCGCGTTAGGGGTTTCGAACTGAGGATTTAGCTGCCATGAGCACCCTTTTGGATCCTACTCCCAGTTACAACGCGCAATCCAACCTACTTGGCTACTTGACAGGGACCCCTTCGCGGGGGTGGGGGGGTGGGGGGTCCCCCTCAATAGGTGGGCCACCTATTACCGGGTACATGGAATGCTGGGGGGGGTCTGAGCACGTTGCTGGACACACATTTCTTCCTCCAGGCCTTTGTCCGCTCAGATGCAAACCCCCTGTCTCTAGGGGACAAAGGTGTGAGACGAGTCAGGACCGGTCCCTTTCCACAGTACAGCGGGCTTTAGACGACGGGCAACACCGTGAAAGTTTCATCTAAGCCCGAAATTTAGCTAAGCCCCAACTTTAGCAAGGCATGTGAAGCTACGGCGGACCCGCCCTGACCCAGTAGTGACCCAGTGCTGCCTACGCGACTGACAGCACGACACTCGCAGCGGTAGCAGAAGCCACGCGACTCAGGAAGCCCACAAGCAGCTTCAGAGGAGCCTTGCCTCAGTGTCCGCAGAGTGTATTCACAGTGTATTACACAACACATGCCGCATCATGCCGCTGGGGCATTAGTAATGCATTGCAAGGCTCCATTCTTTGGCAAGAGCTCCGTCAGATGCAAGTACACCTGATGCGGCTAAGCGTTTTACTATGTGTTACTTTAGGGTCGAGGTCCAGTTGAGAATGGCTTAGAGGCACCTGTTGCGAGAACTTGTAGCCCTTCACGTCTGCACACGTCTTCTCGAAGTACGATGGCGCACGACTCACCAAGGATTCCCAGGACACACGTCCCAAAGCATCCTCCAATTTGACAGAGCCATCTGAGCAAACGAAGTCCTCGCCGACCTGGAGGTAGGCGGCCCGCAGGCCACGTAGGAAAGCCATGACATTCTGAGGCATCTGTCTCTTTGCGAAGGACCTGTCGTTGAAGTGCATCTGCTTAGATGCACCTTCGGACGTGCCTGGCATGTCAATGTTCTCCTCCGCTGCAGGCTCGGTCGGCAAAGGATTCGGCGGCGGCACTTTGGGATCACTCATGTGGCGGATGGCTTCGATGGCAGCAGGAGTCGGCATCACATGCAGTCGCGTGGCGGAGGAATGGATCTTTGCACCCACCTCACCCTGAACAATGCCGTTTGGATCCAGCAACATGGGAACGGCAGCACAAGAGCCAATCCATCGCTGCTGGTCCGGATGCTCTTCCAAGGGGACCAGATGCAGCATTCGTGTGCATTCCGCAGGAAGCTCAACAGATACAGGCTTGGAGACTCTAACCCGCCCATAGGACTTGGAGTTCATCTTCCGCACCACAGACCCGCGAAATACACTGAGCACGGCTGCTAGCCGGATTTCACTGCCCAGCCGGAGGGCCAAGATCTGAGGCTGCGAACCGTCCCGGTTTGGGCGGTAAGCGTTGACAATCTGAAGCCCGGGATCCTTGTCGCTGACCTGTTTGTTCAGCCCCTTGATGTGATCGACGTACTTGGCCTGTGCTTGCGACCACGCCTGTGCCCTTGACAACCGGCATTGAGACAAGTTCATGGCTTGTCGCGCTATGGCAAGCTCGTGTTGGCGCTGGTTCCATGAGTTCATGGGGATCTCGGCCTTTTCCAAAGCTGCCAGGCTGACCAGCCCTTCCTCCAGACGCACTAAGCGACTGAACTGGCGGATCCCGCCAATCAAGCATGTGACCCTTTTCAGCATCGCCTCCAAGCCCAAGGATTTCCGAGTTCCGAGTTGGCACACCGGGACTTCTTTTTTGAGGGCTCTGTGGACGATGGCAGCAAGTGTCTTGGGGTAGTCGTCGTGCTGTGTGGCCTGGTCCTCGGCATCGAGCGGGAAAAGCTTGTCAAACTGATCCTTGTCCTGCTTCTGCGGCTCGACATCATCAATGCTCTCGATCGCGGCCCCCGGCTCATCCTTGTCGATGGCATTGAAGAACTCCAGCGCCTCCTCCATGACGACGGCTCGATCGTGCACTCGCTGGATGGTGTCGATGTCCGCCTGCTGCTGCTCGGGCTCCTTCTCCTCCTGCAAATGCTCAGTGACCTCGACATCGCCGGGGACGATGCATGCATCATCCTTGTCATCCTCCTCCTCCTCGTCCTCCGGCTGCGCAGCCGATGCAGCCATGAAGATTCGGTGCCCTTCCTTGTCCCACCATTTGCGAAGGTCCATGTAAGCCTCAAGGAAAGCAGTGTGCAATGTAGCCCTACTTATGAGGGTGACGTGAAAACATGAAAAGTGGAAGACCTGAGTAAAACGCCACGGCCTCGTCGGGAGTCAGGTCGATGCTGATCATGCAGTAGAAGGACAGGGAGGCAGCCAATGCCTTCTCGGACAGCGTTTGCAGGGTCTGCTCCGTCAGGGGGGCCCGAGCCTGATCACTGAAGCGAGTCGGCAAGTCCTCCGCGGTCAGCTTCGACAACTCTCGAATCTGTCGTGCATGCTCGCGGGATGTGCCGAGGATGCCGTCCTTTAAAGTAGGAGAGCCTTTGAACCTGGACTTCACAAGGGCGAAATGTTTTTCTATGCGTGCTTCCTGCACGCCCAATGGCTCGAGATCAGTCAGAGTGGTTGCAATGCATGCGGCCGCCATCGAGGACAGGTTTCGCAAGGTTGCCAAGGCGATGGAGTGTTTGGCCCACTCTGGCCCGTATTTTTTTTGTTGTAACAGCAATGCAAGCAGCATATGTAATGGACACAGAAGCCGTTGATTGCATGTTGAGTTTTGCTAAAAGCATGTGAAGCTGTGGAGCACGAACTCGCCAAAGCAGCCAGGAGTGCGAAGATGTGCAATCCCAGGGCGCTCCAATCACGGGGCATCCAGCATGGCGCCGCCCGTGCTGCTGATGCCTTGTCGGATTGTGGCTCGGCCAGCAAGTAAGCACTAGTAGGAATGCCCGCCCCCAGCATGGAGGACATGTCGCACCACAGGTCGCCCAACATGATTTTTTTCGTGCCGGCAGCGAACTGCAAGGTCAGCCGTTTCTGAATGTGCCATCCTCCTAGCCAGCCCAGCAAAAGGTGGCCAGCTTTCCCGTGACGAACCCATCCATACGGCCAGCACTTGAAGGACGGCACCGTCACATCACAGGCCCGAAAGAACTCGAAGGCCTGAAGTGTGTCCATCGGAACCTGCCCACACAAAGCCTTGATCAACAAACGATTACAAGGCGCAGCGTCGCACACTGCCCCCCACGGCGGTATGCCCCCGTGGGCCTCCGTGGCCGCCTGGAGGCACTTGGCGATGAGCTCCATCATTGCCACCGCCGAGGAGATTCCATGTTCCCGGGGAAGCATGAGCATGTCCATTGCATACTTGTTCGTGTCGGTGCGCTTGAGAAGTACACTCAAGCTCAGCTTCGCCAGTCGCTCCAACGGTAGGTCGCGATTGCCTGGCTGCAAGAGCGCCCAGTTCTGGTCAGCATCTGGATGCCAGTAACCTCCTACCGTGCGGTCTGTTCGGCCGGGGCCGGCTCCTCGTAGCAGCTCGTACGACGGGCTATACACTGTTTCATCGAAGATCATCATGGGGCGCATGGAGCCGATCTTCATGTGCGACATGGACCGTACCACATTCCTCTGGAGCTGGGCCGGGTCATCGATGGCGAGGAAAGGCTGCGGCAGTGTGTCCTCGAAGGCATCGAAGCGAGGGATCTTCGCAGGGTTGACGCAGAAGGTCCTCATCAATGCATCCACCTCATCACTCTTGCCCAAGCTGAGCAAGGCCTCGCTGATCGCGTGGTACTCGGCAAACTTACCTGTCGTCTGGTACCTTTGCAAGTGCAAGCCCTCTTTGAAAGTCATCAAAAAGCTTGTGACCAGCGAGTTCACCACAGAGTCTGCCCTCAGTCGTCCACATGCCACTTTCGACGCCAGCCTGAGATCCAGGGATCTGGCTGTCCCCTGCTGGAGTGCCGAGCCCAAGGAGTTCACCAAAGCTGCATGTGCAGCAGCTTCGACGTCGTCGCCGTGGAAGCTCGGAGCCTTCACCAACCAGTTGTCCATCAAGCTGGCCATCGCCTTCCCAACCCGCCAGGCCGGGAAGTGGAACTTCCGATTGATCGCTCGGATCTGCTCCATCTTGTCTGGCTTCTTGAGGATCGCCTGCAGGTCGCAGCCTGCAAAACCAAGCTTCAAGTAGTCCCTGGCTTTCAGCTCCTCAACCAGTGCCTGGACATCACTCTCCGAACCGTGCTGCAGCTTGTGGGCCAAGGAGACCAAGTCAACTAGCCACGCCTTGTGGCACACGTACTTCCAGATGCTCTGCTTGCGTGATAGGTGCAGGCACTGCTTGCAGGCACCCAGCCTGGCTTCATACTGTTGCTCGCACTGGCGGCTGCGGAAGACAACTGCATCGTTGTCCAGAAGGAGCAGAACGTCGGCTAGTGGGTCAACTTCCTGCTCAGCGAAGTTTAGTGTCGGCTGGCCTGCTCGCACAAACATCTCGAAGGACTGGGCCACAGGCTTCAGGGGCAGTGTGCTGTCCCGAGTCGAAACACCCGGGCAGGAGGCCGGCTTCTGCTCAGGCTCTGGTGTGGCAACCTGCGCTTTGGGCTTTCCCAGAAGCCTCTCCAAACCTTTCACATGTGCAGCACACCTCTCATGGCTCTGCAACTTCTGAATACAAGTCTGCGACACGAATTTGATGTCACGGCTACATGCCAAGCAGTGGTACTTGTAGGTGTTGCGGGTGTAGCTCTCTGGAGTTTGTCGGTAGATCTTCGAGGCATTCATCTCTATGTGGGTGTGCAGGCTCCATCGCTGATCTCCCGTTCTGGGTCTTCCAGGCTTGTGGACTGCATCGTGTAGCACAAGTGGAGCCGGTGCAGCTGCATTCGCTGCCGTGGGATGCTCTTCGGCATCGGTGCCTTGCACAGCCGGACTGGGCTCCTTCATCATGCCGCGAAGGGCATCGCAGGCTGGGCACAGCAAGGGCTTGCTGTGATCCTCGACCAGGTCCAGGAACGTGGCCCAGTGACCGGGTCCCATATGCTGACTCAATGCATAGTGCTGCTTCTGGAAGACTGCATGGCTGACATCTTGCTCCTGGCACCGGGCGGCCACCGCCCGTCGGCGTTCCTCTCGAGACTTCTTGGTCTCCACTGGAGTTCTCGCCCGCTTGGCGCGGGTCGCGGGCCCGGCCGAGTCTGCTCGAGAACCTAGGTTGCGAGACACACGGGCTCGGGGTGTGCTTCTGGCAGACAAGGCAGGCGAGAGAGCATCGTCAGGAGGAAACCGGGGCCGCTTGCGAGTCGGTGTACATGGTGTGCCCGGGGATTTGCCTAGTGCATTCAATGCAATGTCCTCGTCATCTGTGTCGGCTTCTGCTTTGCATGGGATGCTACTCGGCCTGGCAGGCTGCCCCACTGAGCATCCTGTGCTGGCAGGCTGAGATGCTTCAGCATGCTTCTGCACTGAAGCTGCTGAGGTGCTAGGCTCGGAAACAGATGACTTCGCCTTCGGCTTCTTCTGCGGTGTAGCACTCTCTCCAATGGATGACATGGCCTTCTGCTTCTTACGCTGTCTTGCACTCTCTCCATGGCAACGGATGAGGAACTGGATGTTGTCCTCGCAGATAACCGCGGGGCTCACAGTCAGTGGAATCGGCTGCCTTTCGGAGAGGGCCGCCAGCACGCAGTCCGCTGACAGGATGACCCTATGGCCACACGACCAACTGTCGGCCTGTCGAGGCACGGTGGCCGTCTGCAACACCGGCTGGTGGCAGAGCCACTGCTTCTCGAGGAGATGTTGCAGGAAAGCATGTGCGAGATCGTTGCACACCATGTCTGGGAGTCCGCTATACACAATGGCGACAGGCTGATCGAATCGCCTGTCTACAGCCAGCATCCCCCAGTGGCTGGGGGAGTAAAGCACTCCGAGCACGACATTGGCAGTATTCTGCAAGGACAGCATTTCCGAGTGGGCCTCGCTGCCGCAGTTAAGGATGCAGACCTGATCCGGCCAGGACTCCGCAAAGAAAGAGACGGCTACTTGCAGCACACCTTTGATGACCTGGGCATAGTCCAACATGCCTGCAGTCAAGGGCCTTGGCACGGTGCCATGAAGAAGCTTCTGCCGAATGTCTTGGGACGTGACACTCGGACCTGCAGAGGCTGGCTCGACTTTCACTTTGGCCGGATGTTCGTGCTTCACTGGTCTCGGCTTGGCGGGGCCGGCAGGGAGCACATCTGGCTGCAGCTTGGCCCGCAAAGCATGCCCCCAGTCCTCCTGCACATAACCAGCTGCGAAGGCACGAGCGATCGCTTCCTCTGAGGCATCCAAGTTGACAGCATCCACTTGAACCTCACCCGGATGCAGGTCGGCTTCTCCGTAGCAGGCGAAGTGAGGCGCCCACTCAGGAGGGCGGGATTTCTCCAGGGCCTGTTGCAATGATCTCGGCACCCACCCTGTCATACTCGAGCGAGAAAGGGAAAGCCAGGGGCGGGTCTCACCGGCTGTGTAGTAGCTCATGATAGACAGGAACTCAATCATGGAGACCTCCGCATACATTCTGCGAATGTGCTGCGGCAAGATTCTGAAAAGTCTTTGCCGTAGATCTTCTGGCACATCCATCCTAGGTGCTTCATCCCTCAACTTAGGAAGCCCTCGCATGGGACAGTGCAGGGTGAACTGAAGAACCGAGTCGCACGACAGCATTCCTGGGCTTCGCTTCCAGCACCACATCCCACCAAACCAGCCACGGCTTCCGTGCCAGAGCCTGCTGGAGGAGGTCGGGCACCTGCCAGCCAGTGGCATCTGCAAACAAGGTTGAATGCGGTAGACTACAGGAACAATGACCATGCAGAAATAGGTGGCTGCCAGAGGGCTGGCTCTGGGGTTCCTGTAGCAGAGACAGCAGAAACCGTCGGGTCCCCCCCCTGGCATCCACTCAAAAAACACTCCTGGACTGCAGACCCTGGGAGTCGGACCAGGCCTGGTCACTGGGCCCCGTAGTATACTAGTAGGAGGAATGCCTTGGAAGTAGGTACAACGTGGTGGTAGAATCCACACGGAGAAATAGGTGGCGGGCCGGGCGCCAAGTCTAGGTTTGGTGTAGCAGAGACCACACAAACCGTAGGGTCCTCCCCCTGGAATCCCCCTATATCCGGAGTCTATCCCTAGTCCTCCCGACCAGTGTCTACGTCAAGGATCGCGGTATGAATATAGGTGGCTGCCAGAGGGCTGGCTCTGGGGTTCCTGTAGCAGAGACAGCAGAAACCGTCGGGTCCCCCCCCTGGCATCCACTCAAAAACACTCCTGGACTGCCTGTATCCACAGCGACAAGAGACTGCAGACCCTGGGAGTCGGACCAGGCCTAGTCAATGGGCCCCGTAGTATAGTCGTAGTATACTAGTAGGAGGAATGCCTTGGAAGTAGGTACAACGTGGTGGTAGAATCCACACGGAGAAATAGGTGGCGGGCCGGGCGCCAAGTCTAGGTTTCGTGTAGCAGAGACCACACAAACCGTAGGGTCCTCCCCCCTATATCCGGAGTCTATCCCTAGTCCTCCCGACCAGTGTCTACGTGAAGGATCGTGGTACGAATATAGGTGGCTGCCAGAGGGCTGGCTCTGGGGTTCCTGTAGCAGAGACAGCAGAAACCGTCGGGTCCCCCCCCTGGCATCCACCCATTGAACATCCCGGAGCAGACTACGATAGAGTGTACGTGAACTATCGTGTACTTCGAGACTATTCTAGACTAGATTGACTCTAGTCGCCATACACCATCATACACTCATGTCCTGGCCTGCAGCTCCCGCTTGACTTCGCTGCACACAGCCATGCTTTGTGTACACGGGTCCGGGGCCCTATCGCAGTGCCCGTCATGTCCAGGTTCCGCTGGCGATGGTGTCACGGCCCTGTCACAGTGCCTCGCTGGCACTGGGGCCCTATCACAGTGCCCTTCCTCTGCCCGCACCCGTGGCGACGGCACTGGCTCATGGGGTGCCTGCTGCAATGGACAACAAGAAAGAAATCAGACTTCGCACATGCCATGGCCGTCTTCTCCTGCAGAACCCTACCTCGGCCTGCATCGGCTGAGCTTGCTCTGCGATCACTGGCACGTCGGGTTCCAGGAGACGTGCAAGAGCCTGCCGAAGAAAGCAGAAACTTCCAGACGGCAAAGCCTCGAAGCCCCGGCCTGGCGAGCAGCAGCTTCCTGTGCCTGACCATGGGAAGTCAAAGCGAAACAGACGTGACATAGTCTTCTGCAGTCTCGGACATCGGCTCGGTTTTCCAGCTTGTTCGCAAGATCTCGCAAGTCTCCAGGGAATCCCCCCTCCTCTGGGTGTCTGCGAAACAATTTCAAAAGCGCTGCTACGGCTGATCTAGGCATCCCAGCTCGTGATGCTTGGGCTGTACTGGTGCTGGCGACGTCGGAGGACTAGGAGTATCCATGCAGGACCAGAAAGGAGGACCCTCGGACAAGGGTGTCACCTTGCGAGCCCTCTTCACCTTGGGCTTGGGAGGACTTGGTGATGTAGGAGTTGCGATGCCGGACCAATAAGGTGGACCCTCGGACAAGGGTGTCACCTTGCGAGCCTTCTTCGTGGCATGATCATCTGCAACTGCATGCTTCGCAGCTCTGCACGGACTCCTCGCACGTTTCGACGATGGAGGAGTTACCAAAGTGGACCAAAAGGATGGATCCTGTGCTCGCGGGAATACTGCACGTGGAGGGGTTACAGGAATTGTTGACCCTGCATCCTCTGCAGATGGCATGGCTTCAGCACCTTGAACCCCAGCACTGGCACCACATACCATCTCCCCTGTCTGGGAGTATGGCCTGAGCTGCAGTGGCGATGAAGCGGCCGTAGTAGTTGATCCAGGTGACCATGATGAGGCTGAGGACTCTGCCACCAGTCGACGATCGCTTGACTTCGCAGCTCGATCCATGGATGGCACCAAGACGACCGAGAAGAGAGGATTGGTGCTATGCTGCTGTGCAACCCAAAAATGAAACTGCAAGTGCATCGCGAGTCGCTGTGGTCTGCACCATGTACAACACCCAAGGCCCAAGCACAACGGAACCCACAACAACCCCCGACCCCAGGCCTGCTGATCCTGATCATCCTGATCCGTCTGAGCGAAGGCTCGCCGATCATCGAGGTCCTCACCGAAAGCGGGGCACAAGCCTGCCAACACACTGCTAGCCACCCGCGACCTTGGCTCCATCAGGACTCCTCCGAGGGGCCTGGCAAGGGAGTCACCAAGCCGAGGAGAGACAGCACTCAAGAACCGGCCTGCTCATCCTGATCCGTGCGAGCCGATGCTCGCCGATCATCAAGGTCCTCACCGAAAGCGGGGCACAAGCCTGCCAACACACTGCTAGCCACCCGCGACCTCGGCTCCATCAGGACTCCTCCGAGGGGCCTGGCAGAGTCACCAAGCCGAGGAGAGACAGAATGTGTGGCACCATCATGCACTCCCAGGCTCGCAGAGTTCCTTTTTGTCCGTCTCGAGAACCTCACCCCTCGTTGGAATGCTCTTTCCAGGCATTGGCTCTGCGTCCAGGGTCTGCTCCAGTTGTCTAGGCTATAACCTAGGCATAGGCCGGGTATCAGTGTACGAGGCCGAGTGTTGGACCTCCAGGAGGAAGAAGCAGACCCTAGACGGGTACTTCAAAACTCTCCGGCCTCCTGTTCCAGTGGCTGCTTGAACTGCTCATGCCGTGTGTGTTGCTGCTGTTGTTGATGTGGCTGTGTTGGTGGTGTAGCTGTGTTGGTGCTGTTGCTGCTGTGGCTGTAGCCGTGCCTGTTACTCCTCGTCACTGGCAACTGGCAGCTTTCGAAGCTAAGCGGTGTGCATTGTCAAGGCAGGCCGTAACCATTGAACCCCCCAAGCCCTCTAACCCCACAACCCTACCAGCCTGTACCAGCCTATAGCAGCCAATGCACGAGTTGCCGTGCATTGGCTCAGACAGATCTTATCCGGACCTCTTTCGCTTGCTTCCGGACTCAGTCTTGGCCTTCTCAGTTGACTTCGCAGTGTCCGGCACGGCCTGAGATGATAGGTACCGGGCGGACTCACCGGGACGCCCAAGTGTACTTGCAACTGAACGACTACTTGGGCCTGCACTCCTGGAGCACGAATGGGATCAAATGGCGATCTTCCCGACCGCTTCACATCCTTGGTTTCGCTACCACTGCAAACCGAAGCCAGACCTCAGACGGGCTCTGCAAAGGCACCTGCTCTAGCTTCGCGGACTGCAGGCTGTGCTCGGACGGGGGAACCTGCTCCTTGGATCAGTTGCCACAAATTCAAGCCAGGCCTTGCGCAACCCCTAGCTTCCAGCTGCGATGCCTTCACGCCCATAGCAGCCGGTTCCTTGTCTGCCGCTGCTCCAGTGGGTGCAACCCAGGGCATAGCCTGGGATGGACAGAATGTACAGGTTGCCAAGGCCCCTCCAAACTTGATTTCTAGCAGTTTCTAGCCGTTGAAGAATGCAACCTGGGCTCGGTCCCTGGAGTCCATGGCACACCTGTCGCCTGTCTCGTCTCAGGCTCCTTCATCTTCGCCTTGGATCAAATGCAACGGGTGACGGAACCACCGATGCAGACTGCCAGCACCTCCAATAATGCAAGCTGGGCACTGCCTTGTCCTCCGCCTTGTTCTCCAGGGTGTCTGCGACCGCAGCTCGCCGCTTCAGCCAAGCGATCTCCTGGAGTCCCGGGGTTTGGATAAACGAGGGGACTTTGAGAAGACAGCCAGGGGGAAAGCATGTACAGCCATGTGCAATCCAGGCCTTGTGGCCTAAAGACTCCTCGCGGAGTCGTTGGAGATCACGGATCTCGTTCATGAGGTTCTGGGAGACAAGACAAGCGGCTAGGGCCCGACACCATGATGCAAAGCCTCTCTCTAACTCCGGCCGCAAGGCCTTCTTGTCTGCGACCAGAGATGCCATCAACTCCTGAAGTCAGACACGAACCACTGCTACGACGCTACTGTGAGGATCTGCTACCCAAGGTGCCTTGTACTTCGGAGTGGATGCGATCTCCTGCTCGAGCTCGTGGATCTTGGTGTTGAGCTCCTGTCGACATCAACGTCCTACTCAACACCGCATGGCAAGGCCAAGCAAGGCCAATCAGGACACAGTCATGTCCTTTTTCATCTCCGCCCAAGCCCTCATGTTGTCCTGCCCAATGCAAGAGTATGCAAACTTGCATGGAAGTTTCTCGAGAAGTACCGCACATGATCACACTCCTGGTTCCGCTGGTTCAACGTCTTCCTCTCCGCATCCATGGACCGTCTGATGGCAACCTCATCGCGGAGCTTCACGGCCTGCTCCTGCAAGGTCATGGTTCAAGAGTACATCTAGGGAAAGACTGATCGACTGTCCTGGATCTGGTCGCGGAGTGGCTGCATCTTGTCTCGCAGGGCCTGGTTCTCGTTCTTTGAATCGGCCAACTCCTCCTTCACCACCTTCAGGCTGCCCTCCAGCTCCGCGATCTTCTTCAAAAGGGGAGCTCTTATAGCTTCCCTTTCCAGCTGGCCCTTGCCGTGGTGCTTTTTCTGCTTCTTCGAGGCACTCGGCTCCTCCTTCTTCGAGGAGCCAGCACCTTGGTTGCCTCCGCCACCCCAGGCACCCTGGTCCCACCCGCCGCCCCAGCCACCACTGCTCCACGAGGCTGCCATGGCCAGAGAGGCGCTGTGTGTGAAGCCGTGTGCTGTGTGTGCTGTGTGTGCTGTGTGTGCTGTCTGTGCCTGGTTTCTAATGCAGTCAGAGCTGTGGCCCCATGTGCCCAGGATGGGGGCTGTGTGCTGACAAGTGCCCCAACATGCGAGACTCACAGTTCGATCTCAGAATGCGGTAATGTGCAGCAACCGAGTCAGCAAGGCAACGCAGGTCACTTCCACACGAGGCTCCAGCAGCAAACACAGACAAGACGGCAGCGACACCTCGGCGGAGGATGCCACATCCTGTGTCGCCTGCTCCCCGGCGCCAGCCTGCAACCGAATACACACACATCCCGATCCACAAACAACAACTCTCCAACCTTGACCACATCAGCTTCCGGATCCTGCCAGAGTTGGCTTCACCGCTTCAACCAACACCAGCATACACACAGACCCGTCCTGCAACGGCTGCTCCCCAGAGGGCGATGATGTAATGGGAACCAGTTCCTCCCAGACTTCGCAGCTTCAAGCCGTGCAAGCTAAGTAAGCTTCGTGACCCGTCCTGCGGCAGCTGATCCCCATCAGCTGATGCAGCAATCGGAACCACATCCTCCCAGGGTTCACGGACAGAAGCAAAAGAAAGAGCCGAGACCCGTCCTGTGCCGCCTGCTTTCCAGGAGTCGATGCTGCATCAGCAGCAATCGGGACCACATCCTCCCAGAGTTCACGGATCAAAGCAAAAGAAAGAGCCGAGACCCGTCCTGAGGAGTCGATGCCGTGGCTGGGACCACATCCTCCCAGAGTTCACGGATCAAAGCAAAAGAAAGAGCCGAGACCCGTCCTGAGGAGTCGATGCCGTGGCTGGAACCACATCCTTCCAGAGGTCACAGCTTAAAGCATTACCAGCTAACAAAGCTTCAAGAATATACGAGACCCATCCTGCAGCAGCTGCACAATCGGATCCACGGCCTCCCAGAGTTCATAACAAAAGAAGCAGAGGGAGCCAAGGAAGAGTTGGGACCCGTCCTGTGCCGGCGGACCCACAGCAGCAGCCGGTGCCACCTCGGAACTTATCACAGCTCATCGCATAATCCCGTGAAAAAAAAACCCATGTGGGTCTCAGCTCTGCGGCAATCGCTTTTATCGGGCCCTCTCACAGTGCCCAGTCCTAGCTTTCCGTCCCCAATTTTATCGGATGGTCCCCCAATGCTCCCGACTCTAAGCGATGGGCCCTGTCACAGTGCCCATCGCATGACTCCGAAGCCTATGGTCATCCTAACTTTTGGGCCCTATCACAGTGCCCAAAAATCTAGCGAGCTCTAGCGATGGGCCCTATCACAGTGCCCATCGCTTCAATCTTAAGGTGAGCATGGGCCCTATCACAGTGCCCAGCTCCGTTTATCGGAAGATCCCCGAAGAATCCCAACAATCCCGACGGTAGCCAATGATCCGATACACTAAACCCTCAACCCCAATCTGATACGAGTGCCCTATTTTACCACACGGGCCCTCTCACAGTGCCCGTGCGCTGCGAAGTGGGCCCTCTCACAGTGCCCACTTCGCGCTAGTACTATCTCAGCTTACTTATCGGCTCCTAAAACTACCGATGGGCCCTGTCACAGTGCCCATCGACCCCTGAAGCAGCAATATCACCAGCACACTCAGCCCTTGACGCCAGTCGCTCGACGCTTCGAGCGACCTCCACGCCGTATCGCTGGATCCTGGAGCAGAAGCGGCCTTAAGGGCTTAGGGTTCAGGAAGTGTTCAGGAGTGGTTCAGGGTTTAGGGCTTTAGGGTTCGGGCATGCCATACATTAGCCTGTCTCAACCCTGAACCCTAAATCCTAAAAAAAAACTGAACCCTAAACCCTGAACCCTGAGCCCTAAATCCTAAACCCTGAACCCCAAACCCTGAACCCTAAATCTTAAACCCTGAGCCCCAAACCCTGAACCCTGTCCTGGCTCGCATCGTAGGTGCTCTGCAATGGCGGATTCTGCGACAAAGCACAATCAAGCAAAACCATGCAAAACCCTTTCCGAAGCTCATGTCTTCATCCAGCCCAGCCTCCAAGCCCTGCTCTGCAGCATACTGCAGAGCCATAGGATACGATGAAATGATTCGGCGGGACTTCTGGGCCGATGGGTCATCCACGACGTGCCAGTAAACTCAGATCGTACAATCGTAGAAAAAGACCCGCACAAAATCCAAAGTCACCACAACAGAGGTCCTAAGTGCCTGCCCCGGAGCAGTCTGTTCGGCCGTTCTTGCCGGACCGGCGCTCCAGCTGCCATATGGCCATGATGCGACACTGTAGAAGTGCAATTATGCAAACAATGTGCAATGATGCAGCATCAGGCCGCCCTCCCCCGGGCAGCTCATAGATGATGGATGCATGATGCTGTCCATGGACTCATGTGCCGCCGACTGCTACCGCATGCTACCGCCATCAAGGCAAAATGCCTGCACCGGATCGTCACTGGCACACGGCATTCACACAGCACACGGCTTCACACTCGAAACACGGATCCAAGCCCTCCAAACCTACCGATCGCCACCTATTTTCTCAACCCCACCCCACGGTGGAAAAATAGGTGGCGCGCCCCCAGGAAGAATAGGTGGGAATCCTACTCACGTCCCCCCACCAACCACCTATTCGAGGGGGTGGCCTTGCTACTTGGAGAATCATGGGACTTAGCAAGTAAGGTTATAAGTACCTTAATTGAGGCTTTAAGTAGTTACAAGTATAGTTACCCTAATTCTAACCCTAGTTACTAAGTCCCATGATCCTTTAAGTAGACCCTAAAACGCCTCTTCTTGAACCCCTATAGATCCCTTTAAAGGAGTCCTTTAAGGAACCCTAGTTACTAAGTCCCATGATCCTTTAAGTAGACCCTAAAACCCCTCTTCTTGAACCCCTATAGATCCCTTTAAAGGAGTCCTTTAAGGAACCCTAGTTACTAAGTCCCATGATCCTTTAAGTAGACCCTAAAACCCCTCTTCTTGAACCTCTATAGATCCCTCTAAAGGAGTCCTTTAAGGAACCCTAGTTACTAACTCCCATGATCCATTAAGTAGATCCTAAAACCCCTCTTCTTGAACCCCTATAGATCCCTTTAAAGGAGTCCTTTAAGGAACCCTAGTTACTAAGTCCCATGATCCTTTAAGTAGACCCTAAAACCCCTCTTCTTGAACCCCTATAGATCCCTTTAAAGGAGTCCTTTAAGGAACCCTAGTTACTAAGTCCCATGATCCTTTAAGTAGACCCTAAAACCCCTCTTCTTGAACCCCTATAGATCCCTTTAAAGGAGTCCGGTAAGGAACCCTAGTTACTAAGTCCCATGATCCTTTAAGTAGACCCTAAAACCCCTCTTCTTGAACCTCTATAGATCCCTCTAAAGGAGTCCTTTAAGGAACCCTAGTTACTAACTCCCATGATCCATTAAGTAGATCCTAAAACCCCTCTTCTTGAACCCCTATAGATCCCTTTAAAGGAGTCCTTTAAGGAACCCTAGTTACTAAGTCCCATGATCCTTTAAGTAGACCCTAAAACCCCTCTTCTTGAACCCCTATAGATCCCTTTAAAGGAGTCCTTTAAGGAACCCTAGTTACTAAGTCCCATGATCCTTTAAGTAGACCCTAAAACCCCTCTTCTTGAACCCCTATAGATCCCTTTAAAGGAGTCCTTTAAGGAACCCTAGTTACTAAGTCCCATGATCCTTTAAGTAGACCCTAAAACCCCTCTTCTTGAACCCCTATAGATCCCTTTCAGGAGTCCTTTAAGGAACCCTAGTTACTAAGTCCCATGATCCTTTAAGTAGACCCTAAAACCCCTCTTCTCGAACCCCTATAGATCCCTTTAAAGGAGTCCTTTAAGGAACCCTAGTTACTAAGTCCCATGATCCTTTAAGTAGCCCTAAAGCTCCAAGACTCAGCCCTGAACCTGCACCCGAAATAAACCTTACGGCTGATGATATAATGGTTTAGGGTTTAGGGTTGAGGGTTTAGGGTTTAGGGTTGAGGGTTTAGGGTTTAGGATTTAGGGATATAAATCCTGCGTTTTCGACCCTACACTATCCCAGAGGCTCCATATATCGTGCCATTATGGAACTAGGACCCAAAAGACCATCCATATCATGGCCTTGGGGACTTGACTCCATAATGGTACTACATGTGGAGCCTCTAGGTATGGGAAGTATGGTATATTCCTCATTATGCCCTTAACCCCAGACCCGAAACCCGAAATCCTTTCGGCATTCGGCAACCTGGAAAAAGAACCCAAAGCCATACCCTTTGGGACCAAATTCTATAATGGTCCTTATAATGGTAGTTCGATTCTTAAGAGCAACTCCTAGTAGGCGGCAGGAACTCGGGAACTGCTGGGATCATGCGCATCCTAGCCTCCTCTTTGCCGTTTAGGGTCTATTTAGGGTGTCGGTTTTTGTGTAGTTGAGCTTGCATTCCGGTCTGTAAAGTCTGCACACTCTAAGCCCTAGACTCTATGAGCCACTTCGACCTAGACTCCACAGTGGACTCCTGCTTGACACATCCTTGTCTTTGAAAGCCCGCAGCATCGTATCCCTATTATCATCATTGTAAAGAGGAGAGGGTGTTACAATTGGGGGTCTAAGCCCTAAGTCGGAGTTTGCCGCCTTGGTTCAGGCAACTCTGGTCATCGGATGAGGGGTCTAAACCCCAAACCACAACCCAAAACCCTTATATATATATATATATATATATATATAATAGGCACTACACCAAAACCCCAAACCCTAAACCAAAATCCTAAACCCTAAACCGGAACCGGGAAGGCGGTAACACTTACGCTTGATGAATTTAAACCCTGCATTACCTCAAGGACCCTAGACTATGGGACTATGGGAAGAAAAGGAAAAATATGGTATATTCCTTATTGTGGGTAATGCAGGGTTTACATCATCAACCGTATGATGAATCCCACCCCTCAAGCGACGAATGAGTCCCTAAATTATTTTGTCTACACTCATAAACACCCACCCAAATCGGTTCCTCATAATCACTTAGCACAAGACCCTTAACTTACAAGTCCTTCAATTTGAAACCGGGAACAACAAACTCTGAATTCTGAAGCTTTGGTGGCAGAAAGCTAGGCAGGTTGGACGGCACACGCCGCTTTAACCGAATTGGTTATGAAGTTGAAACAGTTTCCAGTGCCACGGCCTACTGCCAATTCACGAGATTGCATGTGACATTTACGTCGGAACTCGACCAAACCGAGCACGAAACCCTAAACTACTCACTCCGCGCCTTAGCTGCTGGTGCCACAAGGGGGACCCCGTGGCCAAGATGACGCGATGCCTTTGCAAGGCTGAATACTCTGACATCCACTCCGAGAAGCCCGTCAAAAAAAAAACACAAACTCTGCAAAATTAAGGAACAGCAGGTAAAGATCGACAAACCACCAGGAACACACGCACGCACACACACACACACACACACACACACACACACACACACACACTGTAACAGTCCATAAATCCCTCCAAAACCTTATAACGCCTCATGAAACCCGCCCAACCCTCAACCGACTCGCTCCAGGCTTTTTTGTGCTTACCTCGGCGAGAGTGATTAATCTCAATTTACTGTCACGTCGCCGGGGCCGTGCCAAAATCATGGCCCCGTTTACGATCCCCATCGTTTTGAATTGCATTCAGAATAGTCAACAATAGGTAGCTTCTAGCGAATTTTGCGTGAGAAGAACCCAAAATGAGAACTGGGGTCCAGGTCCAGCAAACTTCAGACAGCGCATGTCAAATGCCATGAGAGAACTCAGCAGCCTAAGGCCAAATAATAGCTTTGACGTGCTGGATGCTTCCTTAAGCCCAGCACGCATCAAGCTTGGTCACAGTGCCTTTCCACTCCACCTTAGAAAGATGTGGCGGTGCAAACGACGAATTCGACATGGACATGCAACAGTGCCCCACACATTCATCCGGCACAGATCTTGCATGCCTGGCCTGTTTGCTGAGTCTCCCAAAAACATGAAGCTACCGCCAGAGCCTGAACATCAAAGCGAAGCCCTTGAACATGCCAAAGCGAGGCACCAAGCATGCAACCCCAACGAAAGAAGTGTTGCACCCTCCCGCCCTTAATCCTAAACCCCTACCTAAACCCTGAACCCTAACATGCATGCCTCAACAAGAATCTCTAGTCCAACCTTGGCGGCAGAAGATGCTACATCCTTGACAATTTCTTGCTTGTTCCAGAATCAGCGATTCTGAGGAGAAGGGCCTAAAATCACAGAATCCCTATTGCAGTAACTGCTGTAGTACTTGTAGTACACCTTATAGTAAGGCTTATCAGTACTGCTAAACACCGACGGAATACTCCACCACTTACGGCTGACCCGGGGCAGGATTTTTCGAAGTTCCCAAAGCATATCAAAACAAAGGCTGTCATGAATCAGTAATGGGTCAGCAGTATCCCCTTGCACTGTGATCCAAAGTTCGAATCAAGTTCCAGCCAACAAGAACTACTCTGCGACCCTAAACCCTAAACCCTAAACCCCTAAACCCTGAAAGGAGCCCTTCAAGGAACCCTTGTCTGACTGCCAAATCCCCGATGCTACTATAGCGGCCTTAATAATCAGAATTTGGTCTTGGGGCCCAGTCTGCCATAGTTGCAATAAGGAACCCCCAAAACAGAATAGGTAATTATTTAGGCCCCTATATTACAGTACCCTTATAAATCCAGTAACCCTTATAGACCCCTCTAAACAAACCCTATTCTAACTATAAGGCCCCTACAGTACACCGTATTAGCTCCCTGGGCGGCACCTCCACGCAGACATCGGAGAAGGGCCGCGTCTCACCGGGGCTCCCTGGCCTCAAAGAGCCTGGAGCCGGCAGTAGGATTGAAGGTTTTGGGGTTTAAGGGTTTAGGGGTTTAGGGGGTTAGGGGTTTAGGGTTTAAGGATTGAGGGCTTAGGGTTTAGGGTTTCGGGTTGAAAGGTATAGGGGGTTTGGGGTTTAAGGATTGAAGGTTTCGGGTTTAAGGGTTTAGGGGTTTAGGGGGTTACGGGGTTTAGGGTTTAAGGATTGAAGGTTTAGGGTTTAAGGGTTTAGGGGTTTAGGGGGTTAGGGGTTTAAGGTTCAAGGATTGAAGGTTTAGGGTTTAAAGGCTTAGGGGTTTAGGGTTTAAGGTTGAGTTATGGGGTTTAGGAATTAAGGGCTTGAGGATTGAAGGGTTAGGCTTTAAGGGTGAGCCATGAACCATGTTTCAGGGGGGTTGATGTAACGTAGGGGCCTTGATAGCTCGAAAGGGTTCTTGTGTGATGTACATCTATGTTTATGTATATATATATATATACACAGGTACACATCATACCTACCTCTATACATATATATATATATACACATACATATTGTGCTGTAACCTTTGTGACGAACCCTCAATAATGTTATCGCTAACTATGTCGATGCCTACATCAAACCGTTCGGGCGGAAATGTTCCGTTCTTTTGCAAGGAAAGTCTTTTGCATCTTTATAACTTTACAAATTCTATACTTCGGGCCACGAGTGGTTCCGTGTCCCGCTTCTGATGCCAGCCGCAGAAGCCCCTTCTCCGTCATGGAGGCGGGTTAGTTTTAAGGCCTGAGGTATTACAGTATTCTAACCCCGAATCCTGACCCACGACCCACGAACCCTCAACTCTACCCCGTAGACTGACCCCAATAGCCTAAACCAATCTAGAACCGTTATGGAAACCCTACCCAAAAGGGACCCTAATATTGAATTATAGGAAAAAGCTCCAGTAATGGGGTTCGCACCAAACGTGCACCAGGTTGGCAATCGAGTGTCGCCTTCGGGTGTAGTTCAGAGGTTAAGATTTAGGGTTCTAAAGGTTTCGAGCTTTGGGTTCAGGGTCTGGTGTACGGGATGGGACTTGAGAGAAGTTGCAATGCATGGTTGATGTCAATACGCATGTACACATGCACAGACATGTGTGTGTGTGTGTATGTATGCATGCATGCACATATGCGCATATGTATGTAGATGAGTGTATGTATGTATGTATGTATGTATGCATGTATGTATGCGTGTATGTTTGCATGTATGTAAGTATGTATGTATGTATGTGTGTGTGTGCCTGTGTATGTGCGTAGGTAGGTAGGTATGTATGTCTGTATGCATGCATGTATGTGCGCATGTGTGTATGTGTGCATGGATGTCTGCATGGATGGATGGATGGATGGATGGATGGACGGATCTATGTATGTATGTATGTTTACGACTTACGATCTATATATATATATATATATATATATATGCAACTCCCCCCTCCGGTACCTACCTTTTCCTGGTTTGTGTGCTTTTGGATACAAGTTTTCGGAATCTACGTTGCAAAGAATACTGCACCATGTGGGTGCCAGTAAGCCGTTGCCACCTGCATTCAAATGCGTCTGCTGCATCATGCTTTCTCCAATATTTGTCACCTATGTGCCAGAAAGTGCTGTATTTGCTGCAGACAGAGCAGCATCAGACGTAGATGAGACACTGGTGCACATTGCCTACATGTGTATTTGCAGCAGAAGCAGTGGCATGTTCGCGCAGGCGCGAGCTCTGGAGGCAAAAAAGCCAGCAGGTGTAACACAGACCAGGATATCAAGGTTATGACACAGCTCTGACTAAAGTTGTTCATAAGAGAAACACTGGGGTTATATTATAGGTCGCACTGAGGCTACGATGGAGAGTCTGAAGGCTATATCAGGCCTAATATTCGGGTCAGCATTGACATAAGGGTTCATGGCAAGGACAGTGTTAGGGTTGATGTTGAAGTCCGACATGAGCATCTACAGTAAGAACGGACCTATCATTGTATATTGGGTCACGCAAGCATGCACAAGTATCATCCTTAAACCTACAGGCCATCAATAGAGCAATGCCACACCTTAAGAAAGTTGAGGCTCATGCTTAACAAAATGGTTGGGCGGCTCATATTATCATTAGTATGAATCTGATGGTTACCGCGGGGGTTAGTACTTGGGCCGTATCTAGCCTACCTGTACCAATAAATGCAATAACTAACTAAGATTGGGGTCGCCATGGGTGCCAACCGGGTTAGTTTATGATGTTAGTTAGGCTAATTTCCGATTTCTGGTGGGTATGCGAGTTGACATGCGAACGACTGGTGGGGTTATTAGTCGGCATAGCAGTTTTTCCATAATATATATATATATATGGTGTTGAGCTACAAGGCGCCTCTATCGAGTAAACATCAGTCAGAATAGCCGGGTTATCCAAGCTACTAAGGCAAGGTTTATACCAGGCTAGGCTGAGGTTCGCCAAAAAGATGAACATTTTTCTGTGTGTTGCTTTGCAATATTATAGCCCACACTTGGAGTGTTTTACGCTGGTACCGAGGTGGGGAGGTGCCCGATAAGCCGTAACTGTACAAACCTAAGTTCCCCAGTACTGTAGTACACTGTTTTGCCCTTGTTCCTTTTCGGGGAAATCCATTATTCATGATCAACATGAGTGTCGCAGGAAGCTAAAGGGGGGGCGTGATCCAAGAGAGACTGCGGGAGGAATTTTTGGTCGAATGCACTTGGAGCAGAGTCGGTCCGATTCAAGTTGATCGGCCCGATTCAAGCTGAATCGGGCCCCGGATTGAAGATTCAAGATTCAAGATCCCTGGAAGAAGTTTCCCAGGGATCTTTGAATCTTCAATCCGAGGCCCGATTCAGCTTGAATCGGGCCGATTCAATTTGAATCGGCCCCGGCAGCAAGTATCAGGAGTCACAACGGCGGACGGCCCAGGAGGCTAAATACTTCAATGCGGTGAAGCTTTTTCTCATAGCACTGTCAGTACAGATAGGGCGTGCGGGCACAGATAGGGCCCACGTCTTGTCGGGGACCTCCCCACCCTGGTACCAATCGAACCAGCGCACGTGTAAGCCTATAGTATTGATAACCACACCGAAAAGGTAGGTACCGGAGGGGGGGGTACCATATATATATATATATATATATATGTACATACCACCAGTGTGTGTGTCCATCAGAGTTCTGAAACAAAACGCACTGCATGTAACTGGAAGACTTTCTGTCCTGCTCCCTTGCTCCACCAGCTTGGCATTTCGGATCCTAAAACGTGACGGAACACAACCCCCCGAAATCTTAAACCCTCAACCTCTGACCCACAGAGCACAATCATAAACTTTACTTGGGGAGTATACCTTGAAGCACAAGCCTCAGCCCCTACAGTTGGAACTACATTCCCTATGTAAGCCCTTTGGGAAACCCCGAAAATCCAGCTAGCACCAGATATCTTGAGGCACATTGTCATTTCATCAAGGGTTATTGGTATCTCTGGGCAACCATAAACCCTAAACCCAAGCCCTACACCCGCAAAAACCCTAAACATTGAAACCCTTAACCCACCAAAGCAAACCCTAAAAACCCTAAACTCCAATGTCTGTCTGACTTCTCACTTTGCAGGCTGAGGCTTACACCGAAGGCTGCTCGCAGCCGGGGAGGTTGGATATGGAGTTGGGCCAGGTGCCTGAGGGCTTGGGTTTTAGGGTTTAATTAGGGTTTTCGGGGCTTTAGGGTTTAGGGTTCTAGGGTCTAGGGGTTTAGGAGTTTAGGGTTTGGGGGTGTAGGGTTCAGGGGTTTGGGGGTTAAGGGGATTAAGATTTACGGGGTTTAGGGACGCGTCTTTGCCGAGACTGCAGGGACGTAAGGCTTCGGGTTGAGGATGCATCGTCCTGAGGCGTTTGGCGTGAATTCAGGTGGCAGGGCCACCAAATGATTCGCAGATTCTGGGAACTTCTCGCACCTGTGTGCTGCGACCGGAAAAGCACCGGCAGTGATGAGCGAAGTACCAGCACTACAGCTGTGCACCCATCTGACGCCAACATGGTGTCGACTTTGGACTTTACCCGAAAGGGCGGCCGTCACGAGTGTTGGCGATGATGAGTGCCTGCTTGCTGGCCTACGCCGACCCAACGCTGCACATACGCATCAACAGCATGTTGCAAGAATGGGCCAGCCAAATGCGTAGCTGACAGTGTGCTCGTGCATTAGTGCATATGCGTGCATGCACCTTGAAGCCCGCAACCATGTCTCATTTCGTCAGATGTAAGAAAAGGAACCGCGACAAGGATATGGACAGACCAAGTCACTTGGAGCAACGGAACCAGCAAAACAAGGCAACAACAGCCTAAGCCACCGACTGATGTCGGACCTACCTTAAACCCTACAACCCGATGCCCTAAATGCCAAACCCTAGACGTTAAACCATGAAACTGTCAAAACCATACAACTCTAAATCTCGAAGCTGCAAACAACTTCTGAACCCACTTGTTCAAAGGCTCACTTCTCTGGGAACATAACTGCTCGAGCAGCTTCCGAGGTGTGTAGCCCACACTATCAGCCACCTGAGCTGTGGTATAGAGGGGCTTGGACTTAGGGTAACAGGTTCAGTGTTGAGGGAAAGTTAGGATTAGAGTTAGACTTTAGGGTTTGGGGTTGAGGGCTCATGGTATGGAGATTGTCCATGATAAACCCCACTCCATCAAGGGTGTACAAATGTAGGTGGGTGGCATTCTACACATCGTGCACCAGAGACAGGGCATAAAATCTGGCATTTGTGGCTCTCACGTTGTTAGTATAGATACATAACATAGCCACCCACCCCCCTGCATGCATACATACGTACATACCTGGGTACAGGCTGACGGATATATACAGACGCTGATCTACAAATACATACGTACATGAATACATACATACATACATACATACATACATACATACACCCATGCATGCACACACGCATGCCTACAGATGTTCATACGTACATGCATGCATACATACATAACACACATACACACACATACATACATACATACATACATACATACATACATACATACATACATACATACAAGCATACATACATACATACATACATGCACACATACATACATGCATGCATGCATGCATGCACGCATGCACGCATACATCCATGCATCCGTAATTCCATACATCCATACATGCATATGTGCATGCATACATGCATACATGAGTACGTGCATTTGTACATGCAAGATTGTGCGGACATAAGCGTGCTTGCTGTGCGCGCTGATGCATGCGCATAATGTATAATTATACATGTATGCCTGCCTGCCTGCTTGCATTGCATGCACGTATGTACCTATGTATGTGTGTGTGTATCTGTATACACCAGGATATTGTAACATAACCGAAGCATGCATATAATATAGTGCACACACACACACGCATACACAACGGTGCGCATGGGTGAGTGCTATGCATCAATCTCACTCTTTCTCTCTCTCTCTCTCTCTCTCTCTCTCTCTCTCTCTCTCTCTCTCTCTCTCTCTCTCTCTCTCTCTCTCTCTCTCTCTCTCTCTTGCTTGCACTCGGACAGAGAGCTGCAGGCAGCTCTCGCGCGCGTGCGCGCACCGGTCTCTGTGTCCGCCTGTGAAACTGTTCTCTCTCTCGCTTTCTCTCTCTCTCTCGCTTTCTCTCTCTCTCTCTCTCTCTCTCTCTCTCTCTCTCTCTCTCTCTCTCTCTCTCTCTCTCTCTCTCTCTCTCTCTCTCTCGCTCTCTCTCTTGCTCTGTGTCTCTGTCTCTCACTCTCTCTCTCTCTCTCACTCTCTCAGTCTCTTTCTCTCGCTCTCTCTCTTGCCACTTATCCCTATACACCTATTTCGACATCTAGATACCTATGTGTGTACATAATGTGTATATATATATACATAAATATATATGTATGATATGTATGTATGTATATGTATGTACATACATACATACATACATACATACATACATACATACCTACAACACATACATACATACGAACGTACGTACATACACACACACACATATATATACACATAAACACATATACACTTACGCATATGCATGCGCATCCACATACACATATACACATGCACACACACACACACACAAACACACAAACACACAAACACACACACACACACACACACACACGTACGTACACGTAGGCAATTGCGGACACATAAGAGGCATGTGCATAGACGTATGACATATGTGTAGATCTATCTTGCTTGCGGTGTGTGTGTATATATATATATATCTATATACACATACCAGACATGTAAACACACTTGCACCAGCGTTGATGGAAAGCCCACGTCACGACTCAACTGCAGCTCGTCCTGAGCGCCTTGCCGAGAAAAGGGAAGCCAGTCCCCTCGCCGCGGCGTATCTCAGCACCCAGAAATTCCTGCGGTTTTAGGATTTAAGGTTTAGGGAATAGGCCGCAAAGGACGTTGCGGGCACTGAGCCACGAACAAACCTCAAACCCGAACACCTTTTGCAAGCCAGACCTCCGATCTAAGCCCGGGGCGAAGTGGCGAAACCTGAGAGCCTTCTAGATTCTAGATGGGAACCTAAGCAAGTTGACTGGGGCTTCTTAGGTCTTAGGTACAATACAAGAGAGCTACGTGAGTTCGAAGGCGTCTATGTTACTATATAATTCGGCTTTCGGAAACTAGTAACTCCTAACCGTCCAACAGTCGGATCCTCCATGCCCCTAACCGTAAGAAGCGCGCGTTTGAGAAATAGACGACGAGCTAATCGGTATGCTGCCGACAGCCCCAAGCCTGAACCCTGAACCCTAAACCTCAAGAAGCACCTTCGCCCGGCGGCGACATGCAGGAAGGACTGGCCTTTCCTGAGAAAGCAACAGCAGAACTGTTCTACTGCACAGGAGGGGGTGCTCATGTTTCCAACCCCGGGCGCAACAGCTAATATAGGGGCCTTAATAACTAGAACAGAGTTTTGGGCGGCACATTACACTATAACTTAAACAAGGAACCCCAAAATAGCATACGTAATTATTGAGGCCTTACAGTACGACCCGGACTCGGTCCGATGCCATTCGGAGGCTTTCAGAAATACAAGTTTGTTGGTGGCATGCTCCGAGCGCCACGCAGGTTGCGGTGCATCCGTAATGCCTGGAAGTGTCGCCGATTTCGTCACATCAATCACAGCACCGGACACAGCTAGTCTAGCCAAGTCTAGTCCAGTCCAGTCTTTGGTGCTGGTGAAACGATGCAGCACTTGCAAAGAATGCTAAGCCGCTAAGCGCAGATGCACTAAGAGTCTCAGAAGTCCTCTGGGTCCTACAACTCAGTATCTCCTCTACGGTCAGATATCTCAGTCCCTCTTCGATATGAGCCTGCTACCGATCACCACAGGCTTCCAGAAGCTACAGTAGGGTACGACACCCCAAACACTAAAGGGAACTCCAGAAAGTTGGAATATGGTTTCAGGGGAGGATACCCTATAATTTACCATAGAAGGGTTAAGATAATCATATTCCAACTTTCTGGCTTCTACTGTAAAGCCAAAAGATGCTTGCCTTCGGGTCTCTAGTTGTGGTCTGGGCTGCATGGCTATGGGATGCAAGGCCTCATACCTCGAAAGCTGCGTCGCTCCACCCCAAGACTCAGAAAGCCACGACCCTAAACCGTCAACCCGAAACCTAAACCCCGAGACTTTATCTCGAAACCCAATGCCTGAGCCCCACATGCTGAACCGTAGTCCCTACAGGTCCAGCCCTGTTGCCTCAGGCATTCGTTCGAAGAGCATCGCAAAAAGCCCCTCCGACTGGGAGTCGAACTGCCTAGCAGTTCTACGGCTTAGGGGGTTTATAGGGTTTAGGCGGTTTAGGGTTGGTCTAGTGGTTTGGGCCTTGTGGCCTTTTTCCTTTCCTTGCTTCGGCCGGTTGGCAAGGGCTTGTCCAAAGGCAACCTGCGGCCCCTTTGAACTTCCTACGGCCTTAAAGGGAACTCCAGAAAGTTGGAATATGGATTAATGGTAGGATCCCCTATAATTTACCTTAAAGGGCTTACGATAATGATATTCCAACTTTCTGGCTTCTACTGTACAGTCAAGAGTTTGAGGGCTAGGATTTGTGACTCAGGGTCTAAGTCTCGGGGTTAGAGGTTCAAGACTTGACTCTTCATCATATAGGGAAGTCATAACAGAAAGTCCGAAACAGGCACGTGTGTTATAGGGTCCAGGTATGGTGTAGGGTTTCAGGATTGGCGCTGAGATTCAGGGTGTAATGTCTAGCGATCAGATGCCTGATACTGTGACACAATATCAGGTCACATGCAGGCAGTATTTCAAGCATCCAAGCGCGAGAAATTATCGTTGCATACAACTGCAATCTTCAAGCAGGCCATCTTGGCCGGAATGCGTACTGTACGCCAGCAACACCACAAAACTGCAGGCGTCTAGAACCTAGCTGGCTGGGCCGCTCTGCTGAAATGGTCCACAGAATGCCACTCTGCCTTTGCACAAGTTCTGGAGGCTGAAGCTAACGCACGGACTCTCCAAGCAGACCCGAGCTTGCGACTGGAAGCTGCTGACCAAGTGCAGGAGTGAATTACCTGGCCAACCCAGGGTCGGAGGTGGGGCCTGCTTCCCATACCCAAAACCATCCCTGTCAAGTAGTCAACAACACCCTGCAAACCAGCCTAAACCCTGAACCCAAGAACGAAAGACGACACTAGACTCTAGACGCCTACAGATAGTTCTCCTGATTCGGAGTTTGGGAGGGCCGCTGCATAAGGTCCTTCTCATTTTGGTTCTGGCTGTAAGGCTTGCCTAATATAAGGACCTCAATACATAGAGTAGGGCTTTAGCGTATGTGCTATTAGAATTCTCATGAGGAAGCCCCAAAATAGTATAGGTGATTTTAAAGCCCCCTAAATTATGAATAACAAAGCACCGTGGATCCCAGTCACACAACCAAAGCAGACGCAAAACCCCAAAGCCCTACCACTCGGACTGTTCACCATGCAGGACAGAAATTCGAGAGAGAAGCGACATGTGGGGTAAACCCTACGCCCCTACAAATCCTGAACCCTACGCCTACACTCCAAAGCCATGGGACCCTGCAAGTCCAAAGCATAGCTGACTCCCTACATGGCAAGAGCACCATTCCTCTGGTGCAACTCGCCCAGTGCCACGCCATGCAACCTTTGGGTCCGAAAAGGGCTGGCTTTAGGGTTTAGGGTTGAGAGCATCATGGGATGTAGTAAGGATCTATGTACCGCAGGTGGTGTTGTAAAAATACAGCAACCTGTTTATGAATAACCCCAGTTACGCCAAGAAGTCCCATGATCCGGGTTTAGGGTGTCCGGGTGTCGTTCAGAATGTTTAGCCCTTGCGTCCACAGGACTTACACAAGTAAGCAAAACCCAACCCCCCCACCCTCTTCTCCTTCAACCCTACCAAACCATCGTATAACCGGTGGACCCCTAAACCCTAAACCCTAACCCCTAAACCCTAAACCCTAAACCCTAACCCCTAAACCCCTAAACCCCTAAACCCTAAACCCTAAACCCTAAACCCTAAACCCCTAAACCCTAAACCCTAAACCCTAAACCCTAAACCCCTAAACCCCTAAACCCTAAACCACTCAACAAACCCTCATCTCCCTCAAGCTCTGGCAAGTCGCTGTCCGGGAACCCCTAGAAAAGCAACCGAGACAAAGGGTGTCCGCTGCAAGAGATTCTATGAGACATCCTACTTAAAGGATCATAGTAACTCGGGCTACAAACACGGCAACTATACTTACGATTACTTCTAAGCCCCAATTAAGCTACTTCTAGCCTTATATAGGGGTGTCCGAAACTAGCGGACCCTAAAATAGTACCCTAAATAGAAGGATCCATATTATAAGGACCCCAAACTACCCCTAATTTTATCGGAAACCCCCATATAGTAAGCCCCAGGATCCTCCAAGCACACCCTATGCCCCGAGAGCCCCAAGCTTCGTCGGCCCCTGTCTTCTCAGCTGGGCTTTCAGAAGGTGGGCTTTACAAACGCCTTAAGGGTGTGAGGGTTTAGGGGGTTAAGAAGTTTGGGTTTAATTCTATGTAAGAGTTTAGGTTTAGAGTCTAGGGGTTTGGCGAAAGTTTGGGGTTTAGGTTTACGGATAAAAGCACCATATTGTGAAGGCTGTAGAAGTTACCCTCAGCCATGAAGCGTTACTCCAGCCGCAAAGGCCGAAACCAACAACCTAAGCCGCCGAAATTCTATCCGTCCCTGGAAGCTGAAGCCCGAAAACTAAGAACAACAACAGTACTGAGAATAAGAATACTCAGAGTAAGCCGAATACTGATAGCGCTGTGCAGCCGGCATGTCGGGCGGAAAGAGACGCAAGAGAAGGATGGCCACCTCCCAAACAAATTTAGGGATTCAAGGATTCGAGTTGGGTGCTGAAACCCAGCCTGTTGTCCCTCTCTCTCTCTCTCTCTCTCTCTCTCTCTCTCGTTTACGATTTGGGTTTAGGAGGTTCTCTCTCCCTCCCTCCTCCCTCCTCCCTCCCGACCTCCGTGAACCTGCCTCTCCTTCGCATTTCTGAACTCTTCAGTGCTGCCTCGCCTCAGGCCGCTGGAAGGCCACTGCATTCCAGAGCACGGAATGTCCGCTTGGGTCCTCGTTTGCCGGACGAAGAAAGCTTGGAAGTCCAGGCGCTCGCGGGCCAGAAGGTTCCAATCAAGTGATGACCCTAAAGCCTAATTGGGCCCTATACGAACCCCATGCCCTAAACTGCGAAGATTGAAGAGGCGGCCGGTTAATTGGGCTTCTCGGATTGGGCTTTCGCAGTCAACACAGTACCAACACTGGCTGGGCAGAGAGCGGTGAACCAACTTAAGGAAGAGGACTTCTTCTGGAAGAGCCATAGAAGACGAGACCTGCATGCCCTTCCACACTTTCGGGATCTGTAGTGCATAGGTTTTTCAAAAAACCTAAAAACCTATGTTTTTACCATTCCTGCGAGAATACGATTCCGGAGTGACCTCTCAGCTCAGAGTCCCCAGATGCACAGGCACATGCAATCCAGTCATTCGGATGTCCTATGCCTTTGCACGCCTACTGCCTCAGGTGTGAGGTGCATTAAACGCTATCGGAGTTCTGAAGAAGCAGTATTGCTTATTGTTTACGCCTCCTTTCAAAAACCCTAAACCCTAAACCCTAAACCGGGGATACCTTTGAAGACATGCCTCGCTCTTCGAAGACTCACCCGAAAACTCGCCACTGCGACGACTGACACAAGCTGCGTACAACCCCCGCTGCCGAGGTTCAGGGCTCGGGGTATAGACTCGAGGGTGTAGGGCTTCGAGTTTTGAGTTCACGGCATGGGGTCTATAAAGTTTAGAGTGCAGGAGTCTAGTGTGCAGAGATACGGGACAGTGTCAAACCCCTAACCTTCAGGGAAGGTATTCATAAGGATCCCAGCACCAATCATCCTTAACCCATGTTCCAACTTTCGGGGGTTCACGTTACATCCCAGAGCATGCAAAAGTAGGGCGCAAGAAGCGGCTCCTGCGTTCGACCCGAAACCAGGCCCCCCTGTCGAATGATGGCCTCGACCTTGTCAGAACTTCTGGACAGGGTGATTTCAAGGTGTAGAGACGTTTAGAGTTTAGAGCGTGGTTTCAGGATGCACGGCCTGGATTTTGCGAGTTTGGGATCACAGTGTTTGGAATGTACAGCAAAGTCTAAACAAAAGCTGAGGGATCACTTGTCAAGCCAGCCACGGTTTAAACTTGAGCAACGAACGCGGGTACCTTGCACAATATCCACATCCCTGCGCCTTAAACACCTTAACTCGGGACTGGCTTGCAGCACCGAATAGCTCTGTGCCATGCCTGCGTTTATGCTGTACCTGTATCTGTGTTTGCGTAATGAAATCTGCTGCTTCGTAATAGGGGGTTCGTCTCATGAACGTACAATCCAAACGTCTGTTTCTGTGTCTTCGGCCACTTCTACTGCTGGTACTCGTTACTAGTAGTCATGATGGTGGTGATGACAGCGATGCTGGCGGTGGTGACAGTGACCTTGACGACGATGAAGTTGCAATGCTGTTGCTTGATGAGCCTAAACAGACGGTGATTGCCAGGTCGAGGGTGATTACGACAAAAGCGATCACTACCGTCACCAGCATCATCAACAAACAATAACATTGGCAACGACATCATCATCGTAATCATCATCAGCTTCAGCAGTACCACAAGCAGCAGCAGCAGCAGCAGCAGCAGCAGCACCACCACCACCACCAC
Source organism: Symbiodinium sp. CCMP2592 (assembly GCA_905221615.1). Classification (NCBI taxonomy): domain Eukaryota; class Dinophyceae; order Suessiales; family Symbiodiniaceae; genus Symbiodinium; species Symbiodinium sp. CCMP2592. The sequence goes on along the minus strand of CAJNDT010005556.1, from coordinate 513,443 downwards.
CACCACAAGCACAAGCACAAGCACAAGCACAAGTACAAGGACAACCACCATCATGACGATGGCCACCATCAATAACAGCATCAACATCACATCCAAACATCCTCACTTCGCATCACGAAAATGCTCGTAATCATGATGATAGTGGTGATGATCATCAGCATCGGGCGGGGTGCGAAGGAGCGAGCCTGATGATGCTGCAGATTTTCGAGCATCCAGGTGTATGTTCGCATTCTCGTCAATGCTGTTTGACCAGAACTGAATGCCCGACAGAGGCCACATCCCCGTTGACAATCGCTCGCCAAAGCACCTGAAATGCGAGTGCATCTATACACATGTGCGTGAATATATACATGCTTGCAATGTTTTGCAATACATACATATGCACATGTATATGCACATGTGTATATATATATATATATATGCATATATACATGTATGTGTATATTCATATAAACATTTACATCTGTATTCGTTTTCATAGTCATATCTGAACTTACAAGTGTAGAAGTACATGTGTTTACATATAAAGGTATATGTACCTACATATATATATATATATATATAGGGAGAGAGACCATAGAAAATACATGTGTATGTGTATGTTTGTATGGATTTATGTATGTATGTATGTATGTATGTATGACTGTGTGTATGTATATGTCTGTATAAGTTCTCTCAGACCGCAAGCTTTGGCTGCTACCTCGGGCGCGGAGAGCATTGTCCCGCCTGCATGACAGGGGCAAGGCTGGAGCTTAGAGCCTGGAGCTCACGTAGCTTACTGTACCGTGGCGATGACACAAAGCAGGCTCACAGGCCGAACAGATGCACCAAAGTCTCATTCTTTAGATAAGCCTGGGGATTAGAGCTTAGGTTAGGCTTGCAGCCCCCCAAAGAAGCTCGACTTTTTGCGTGATGACCACTAAGACCATCTGTGCATAAGGCATAAGGTCCATTAATCGACTGCGCAGTCCCCCTGGCTCCATATTAGGTCCTAAAATACTCGACTCAACCCCCAAACCCTGCATCCCAAATCCTAACTAAACCCAGTACCTTAATTGAGAAGCTGCAGCCTGATAGTGTGTAGATTGGACTGCGATGTTTTCGCTGCTACCACCGCGTTTGATGTCCTGGTGCTGCGATCAAGCAGGTGTGGGTGAAGATGGCAAGGGTGGCGATGCTGACTGCTGTGGCATCATGCATTTCGATGTTGATGACATTGATGACACGGAACAGTCCAGCAACGAAATCGACAGCAGTTTCTCTCCACACACGCAAAACCCAAACTGCCATCTGTCATCCCTGCACCCTGTTCCTATGCAAGCAGTTCGAGCCACACCATAATACAAACCATCTGCACCCTAGACCCTGGATTCCTGAACCCTGCACCCAAAACCAGTAAACCTTGTGTCCATGTCCGAAAGCAAAGATACCTTGAAGCCTTAGCCCTCAACCCTTGATTGGCCTGTCACCGTAGACTCCAGCCCCTGTTGGAGCTGCCGTGTGCCTGCATGGTGCGACTCTGTGTTGCCCCGGTGCAGCAAAAGGCATTGGCGAGCTAGAAGGTTCATTGGCATTGGTTTTCGCTTCAAGGTTTAAAGGGTTGTGTCTTTCGGTACAACTGTACATGTGTACCCTTCTTTCCAGGTTTGGAAATTAAATAAGCTGACGCCGCCCAAGGGGTCAAGCGCGCTCAGAATCGGGATTTGAAGCAGCTTTAGATTCTTTCGAGCAGCCACGTTCGATTTTAGGTCGCTGCGGTAACGCATCTTCTTGAAGTGGTCTCCCGAGGTTTCACTGTCGGGTGCTTCTGAACTCTCGCACATGTCTTCGGGACTCAGAGTGCTTGGGCGGCAACGGCCCGTCCAGTGTCTCAACTGTGGCACAAGGGCCAAAGTGACGGCGAAAGTTGCCGTTACCTCAAGCGTGCATTCCATGTGGTGTACTTTTTCAAATGCAGGAATTCAGGAGTCGATGCCCTGAGTGATTGAGAGCGCGAGGCATTAACCCGAAGACCAATTGGGGGCGCAGACCATGTCGCTCAGACACAGAAGTACTGGAAGTAGGCATGCAAGGCTAGGTTCAAAATCCTGCTGCGATGGCGAAAGTACTTCTAGTCGTTGAGAATCTCTGGCTGGATTACGAAGATCTTATGATGCTCGAAATGCTGTGCATCATAGAGCTGCTGATAATGCCTGGTTGGCTAGTGGCACCACGATGACTGTCATTTTTTCATTTTTTGACTTCAACATGCTTCGCCCGAGAAGCATATGTCTCACTGTTCGATTTGACCACATGCTCCTGTTTCAGTGATATTGGCCTTGGTGATGATGATGATGACGGTGATGATGATGCTGATGACGATGACGATGGTGCGATGAAGGTGATGATGCGCAGGAAGGTAATTGTCTAGAGAGTGACTACAATGCAGAGGGTGACGGATTGATGGCTTTAGCATTACCGGCGCTGTCATCAAACTCATGAGTATCATCTCGTCACCAAGGAGACACTAGCTAAACATCAGCATCGCCCTCCTCCTCCTCCTCCTCCTCCTCCTCCTCCTCCTCCCCCTCATCCTCATTCCCCACCTCCTACAGGTCTATCACCATCACCATCACCACCATCACACCATCACCATCATCAGCAGTGTCATCATCATCAACATCATCGTCGTCAGACTCATCGCTTATCATCGCTTTATTGCTCTTGCTCTGTTTAATCTTCATCTGTACCTTCATCTTTATCTTCATAATCTTCGTGTGTGTATTCCATCACCGTCAGCAGCAGCAGCTGAACCAACGAAACCAACATACATCGTCACCACTATCATCGCCGCCCCGGCTTTAGACACTGTCTGTCTTGCGATGCCCTCACACAGCCCAAGAGATCACCGCCTTGAAGACATTCAGTCAACCTGGCCAGTGCAGCAGACGGAATTCGCTGATGCTTTGTTGAGGGCAGGTGTTGCTTGCATTTTGGTTTTGTGACTGGGCGGGGTGATTTTGAGAATGTTCCAAGGTTTTTAGGCTTGTAGGGTTGAGGGCTTAGTGTTCAGAGCTTGGAGCTTAAGGGTCAGAGTCGCTCTATCCCGCCTATCTATCACCTTTTTATTGTCGCCACCATCACCGCCACTACCTCATTAAAAGCTGAGTCCCACCTGTCCCTACAAACTCGAAAGCCCGCAAGCCATGCAGGCCTTGAAAATGCACTAACCGCAACACTCGCTTCGAACTTCGCAGTTCGGGGTTTAGGGTTTCTAGGGTTTAGGGATATTCCCAGAAATTCCGATTTAGGGCTTAGGAGTTTAGGGTCTGACCTCCGGTGCCCTGAAGCCCTCAAAACCGTGAGCCTTTAACGCGACCCCCGCCAGCCCTTTGAGCCCAGAGCCCCCAAGCTTATGGAGCCCTGATCTCCCCCACCCAGAACCCGTCTAAGCCTCCTTACACTAATTCCTCAAGCCCTATCCCTGAGCCATACAGGCCCTCCCAAGACTCCGCGCCCCTGCAAACCTTGAAGTCACACTCAAACCTACATCCTAAACCCCAAACCCTCAACCCTAATCCCTAAACCCTAAACCCCTAACTTCCTAGAACCCTAAAAGCCCTAAACCCTAAACCCTCAACCCTAATCCTAAACCCCTATAAACCTAAACCCAAAACCCCAAAACCCCCAAACTCCGCCGACGCAGCTCGTGGAGCATCGGCTCCAGGAGTGGCAAGACCCCGAGCTCCGCCGCAGCAGACTTGGGGCCCAGGTTCACCTGCCCATGAGAGGGTACTATAATTGGGGTTTATGGTTTTGGGTTCAGGGTTTAAGGCTATAGGCTATAGGGTTCAGAGTTCCTCTAAGGGCAAGATGTGGGGTGACACAGGGTTCCTCCAGGGGTACTACGGGGTTAGGGGTGTTCTTGAAGGTTTAGGCTTCACGGTATTAGGGTTCCCTTAAAGGGTTCCATAAAGGATCTACCACGGCGTTGAAGGGTCTATAACGGACCTCTAGGGAGTCTCTCTTGGGGGGACACCATTAAAGGGTTCTGTAAGGTTTCTATGCGGGTTCTATAAGGGTTGCACAGAATGGGGGATCTGTAATATGGATACAATAAAAGGGATCCATAAGGGTACTATAATGAGAATGTTTCTTTAAGGGCTTTATGCGGGGCTGCTACCCTTCGAAACCCCTTACATATCCCAGAACTCATTGTGGATCCCTTCCGGAAAATGGAACCCCTGCATGATAGAACCCCCTAAGAACCCTCTCTTTATAGTGCTCTTATAGCATCCTTACTGAAAGAACCCTCAAAGGAGCCCTTAAAGGAGCCCTTGCAGGATCCCTTAAAGGAGCCCTTACATGATCCCCCTTAAAGGAACCCGTAACGGCTCCCCTTAAAGGAACCCGTAAGGGCGCCCCTTAAAGGAACCTGTAAGGGCTATCCCTTAAAGGAACCCTGAAGGGCCATCCCTTAAAGGAACAAGGGCCTGCCAAGCCAGGAGAGCTTCCATGCGTCGAACAGCCACGAGATCTGGCTCCTGGCTCACCCCGGGCTGCAAAGCGGCTTCAGGGTTTAGGGTTTAGGCCTTCGGGTTTAAGGTTTAAGGGTTTAGTGCTTAGGGTTTAGGGTATAGGATTTTGGCTTAAGGTTTACGGTTTATGCCTTCGGGTTGAGGGCTAAGGGTTTAAGGTTTATGGCTTTAGGGTTTATGGCTGGTTTATGGCTTATGGCTCAGGGTTTAGGGTTTAGGGTGTCTTAAAAGCTTCCATGAGGCCTCTGTGTAAGAGTTGCTTACAGGGCTCCTGTAGAGCTCTGAAGCGAAGGGATGTAGAAAAGTTCTCCTGGGTTGTAGTTTTGGGGCTCTGAAAAATATTTATGAATAGGTACCTCTATAGGAACCATAAGGGAGATTAAAAAGGTTTCCCAAATTGCCACCGAGTCTATACCGGCTCTACGATATGGACTTCATAAGAGATCATACGGCTTCTACAAGGGCTCCAGAAGGTCTGTAGGTGTTCTGCAAGACTTTCTTCAGGGCTCCTTTAGAGGATCTTAGCAGTAGCGGTTCAGGTTTTCAAGCTGGAAGCTTTCGGATTCAAAGTTTCCCTGAGTATCCCAAAACCCACTGGCTTAAGGTTAAAGTGTCATAACCAACTATTCTGTGGGGTTTGGGACTACTAGAAGGGCTTCCGGGCCGGAATGAGAGTGTCGAGGCTTTAGCATTCGGCCTAAACTGCAGTACCCCTGCAACAACAAAATCCCGAACCCTCAAATCCTGAAGCCTGAACCATGGTTTATCTTACGCACGAACCCCTAGCCCCGAAGCCCCGAACCTCGAATTTCGGACTTACACAAACCTGAGACATCCGAGACTCCACACCATACCTATCGACTTTCTAAACCGTGAATCTTAGGCTCAAAACCGGAATCCTGCATTCTGGTCTCCACACCCACTGGCCCACCCCATCTCGGATAGAAGCCAAAAGCGCTGCGGACGAGCCTCCCGGGCCTTGGCGATGGCCTCTCCGCTTTGAGGGCTCCAATTTGAAAGAGTTGAAAATCCAGGAAACGGTTTAGGGTTTAGGGTTTAGGGTAAAGCCGAAGTGTTGAGGGTTTAAGGGGATTGGAGGGTTTAGGGCTTGGGGTTTGAGAGAAGGTTTGGCGTTGTTTACAGGGGGTTGAGGGTCTGGCGTCAAGACTCTGCGAACAAGATCAACCTGTCCAAACAAGACAGAAAGAGAGATGCGAAGATGGAGAGGCCAACAGACAGACGAGGAACTGAACCCTTTCAACAGGAATCAACTGAATACCTGTGCATAAGCATAAACAGAGCAAAGCGTTCTGGACAGCACTTGAATACACAAACAGATCCGTCATACATGTATACCTACATACATACATATATGCATGCATACATGCATGCTTGCGTGCGTACATACACCTGTTACAGACGCCAGCATCCTTGGGTTGTGGCTTTGGGTTGCTGGTGCGAGGGATCCCAGTTAAAGGATCAGCCAGTCAGGAGAGGTGCTGCTTGGGACAGGTTCAACCGTGGTCTAAAGAACACCTCTTTCAAGTTACGCGTTTTAGGAGTTTGGAAAAAGCCCAAAACTCCAAAAACCCTCGAGCAACCTCAAGCACCCTGTACAACCTAAATCTCTCTCTCTCTCTCTATCTCTCTCAAGAAGACAGAGGTTCGGCCCTACAGTTCCGCAAGCCTTGTCGAGGAGGGCGGAGAGGAGAGCTGTGCAGGAGACTGACCGAGGCTTGATGCCTCGAGTTTGGGGCTTTAGGGCTTCAGGGCACTCATTATATTAGGGTTTAGGGCTGTTGGGGTTTAGGGCTGTAGGGTCCAGGGTTTAGGGTTTAGGGCTTTAGAGCTGTACGGTTTGGGGGTTTAAGGCTTCTGGGTTTTAGGGTTTTTTGGGATTAGGGTTCAGGAGGCTAGGGTTCAGAGTCCACGGTCTAAGTTCTGGGTTTTAAGGTATATGAGTCTAGGGTAGAAGCGGTTTAAGGGATACCCCCCGCCCACAACACAAAGAAACAATCTCCAAACCTAACATGTTGGGGACGCGGCCCAGATCCACGCAAATGCGCATCCCATGAGGATGGCCTCGGCAAAACACGGCAACAGTGACTCTGACTCTACATGGGTCCTGTGGCCTGGGACTTTCGTGTAGATTCGTACACGACGGGATTTGGTTGTGAGGCGTGGGGTTTCAGCCCCGCCGCGATTGAACCCACCACCTAGACCCCCCAAAGTAGGTAAAATAATGGCCCAAAACCTACAAAAGGCTATTATGTTACATACTTTTGGGGTCCAGGCAATCATCACAGCATGCCTTCCAGCTCTTTAGCCCCACCGCTCTTAGCATGCGAGAGCCTGCAGCTGTTCCGGCTTGAACGGTTCTTCGGGCTGTAGCAGCAAACCCTGAAATCCTCAATTGAACTCTGGAGGGCCTTGATAGATACAATCGCTTTGTTTCCATGAAGTTTGGAACAGAGGGAGTGGTATATTGATTCTGCAGTTATTGTAACACTGTAACTATGTACGAGCTAAGAGGAGGGCTCAGAAGACGCTCACCAGCGAGCGGTGTGCGATAGCTGTAGGCCCCAGTGCCCGCGTGGCACGTTTTGATCATTGGGCTTCGACGTCGAAGCCCCACCTGGCACCGACGAGCTCGGGCGACCCGTTCGCGGGCCCGACGTCGCACCCGCCAACTTGTGCGTTCTGGACTGCCGGCGAGGGCGAGGGACACTTCGCGGTTGGGAAGTCACCACTCAGCCCCGTCAATGGGCCGCCGCGGTTCCGGTTCTGGTAAGTGGAAAGACCAGGACTGGGAGCAGGGCCAAGACCAGTCATGGGACGATCGCAAATGGCATGTTTGGCGTGGTGGTGCTGCTGTGTCGCCCAAATCGCGGGCACAGAACCCGCGGCGTGGTGGTGGACCGAAGAAGCCAGATGGCAGGGCATTCCCGGCTTTCGACGACAAGAAGCCGGACGAGCTTGCTATCGTTCCCACGGCGGATGGCGCCCTGGCAGGCCCCAAGGCTCCCGGGAGTGCGCCCTCTCTGCTGAAGACAGTTCAGCATACGGTCAACATGACCAGGAAGCTGGACTCCAGAGTTGCGCGGCTCCAGAAGCAGCGCTCCGATCGGCAGCTGCAATGGAGCACCTACGTGGCGGATATGAAGGCCATGTTACAGCAGGAAAAGAAGCGCTTTGTCCAGGAGCAAGCGCAGACGGAGCACGACCTCAAGGTGGCGCTGGGCTTGCAGGCGCAAGCGTACCAGCAGCTGCAGAGTACAGCTCCCGCCCTTTCAGCAGGGCCTGCGGCCATGGATCTCTCCAGCGACCTCGACGAGTGGGACGAGATTGTGGCTTCGATGCAGGAGCCCTCCCCTGGGCCCGAGCATGTGGATGTGGCAAAGTTGGCGAAGGCGCTCAAGCAAGCTGGGGTGGATCCAGCCTCGCTGGCTGGGGGCGTACCGTGTACACCCCCCCGCAGGGGTACGCCTTTGCCTCCCATGACACCACCGCCATCATCCAATGCGGCCGCTTCTTCCTCGAGGTTGCTGCCTACAGATGGTGTATCTCCTGTAGCTACGCTACACAAGGACCCGTATATGGCCTCACCCAGCTTGGCTCACTTTGGTGTTTCTGTTCCGGTGGATGCGACCAATGGTGCGATGCCGACGGGCCCGGCTGCTCCTGGACCCTTTGCTGGTGCGGCCGCGGACCCTCCTCAGCAGTTGGCGGAGCGCCTATCGGAGAAGAGGCGTGCCACCAGATCCGCTATGGCGCCTTTTGGTGTGACGCGCCCTGTGCCCAAAGCGACGGTGGAAGGATCGGGCCCTCCGATACACGAAGCTGCAGCGGCGGACTCGCTGAGGAGCTCGCTCCTGGACGACGACGATTCGGAGGAGCTCACCACAGCGTCCCCTGGTTTGGGTCGGATGGAGTAGTGGCGCCTGGCTCTGAAGCACAGTTCAGGTTCCTGCTGTCTTCCTCTACCTGTTCTGAGGCACTTTGTCATGCTCATGGCTCGGATGTTTCTCAGCCCGCCCTTGGTTCCCTGGTGAGCCCTTGTCTTGTGAGTGCTGGGTTGCACTCCTCGACTCTGTTGCTCGTCGGGTTGAGCCTTGTGCGGTCTAGGAGCCTCCTTGCCGAGGAGATCTTCAATGAGTGGGCCTTGACTAAGTATGTACAGGGTGTACAGCTTCAGCCTTTTTGTAAAGATCTGTCTTGGTTGGCAAGGCGTGCTTTCTCCTACCCATTCTGCCCCTCTGTGGGTTCTGCCTTGCTCGGCGTCGACCACTGTGAGCTGCCTTGGTTTTGGGTAGCGAGCAGGTGTCTGTCGTCAGTCTCCTCTGCTTCCTTTGCTGGTGGTGCCTGTTTTGGCCTACCGGCTTGGGTGGCCCCGCCCTTCGCGCATTGCAATGGCGCCATTTGTTTTGGCTGCCACGGTGCGGCTCGGTGGCTTTTCGCGCCTTGTTACAGCCATCTGGTTTGCAAGGCTGCCCTATTTTCTAGCAGGGGCCTAAGAGAGGCATCGGTGGCTCAGGGGCCTCTCCCTGCTTTTCCTTACTGTGCGCCACGTGGACTTGGTACTGATCCGCCCTTTGACGCTTGGTCTCTCTTTCTCCCGTGGCTGTGTGCAATCGAGACCTTTGTGGTCGGGCTAGGAAGGAGTCTGTTGGGGCTGTTCTCACTTGCCATCTGCAAGGTTCTGCTTTTGGCCCTGCCGGGCAGGCACGAGCCTCTCGGCAGGCTCATCTCGCTCCCCTGCGCTGGTGTGCCTACTTCCGTTGCACTTGGCCTTGGAGTCTGTTCCCGACCAGCCCCGTCTCTCTGCGGCCGACCTTGTTTTCGGGACTCCCACATCCGCAGGCAAGGTAAACGAGCTGCTGGTCGTTGTGATAAATATGGCTCTCGCAATGCTGCCACCAACGGTCGCACTTCCCTGGCAGGGTCTTCTGGCACTGGCCTCGGCCGCGTTGCCCTAGGGATCTTACTAGGATGTTGTTGGTTTCCCGCCCCAGTTGTGGCCTTGGATTTTGGTTTAGGCCCCTCTCGTCATCCTCTCCGGTTTGCAGGCATTGCTCTTGCTGCCGCTATGCCTGGAGGTGTGGCTGTCACTGCCGGGCGAAGGCCGCATGATGTCGATCTGGAGGAGCTCGCCCATCATGTGGGCCAGCCTCTACTTTCAGGGCGGTTTCCTCCCCTTTCGCCATTTAACCAGGGTAGCGCAAAGGTAATTTCGTTGGATTATCTTTCAGAACTTCCTGAGCCCACTGGCAGCGATGATGCCAGGTGGCTGGGCGTGATGGTCTTTACACCCCACTTCAGACCTCTCAGGCTTGCTGTTCTTTGCGCCCCGCACCATGGGGTCGACTATGTCATCGATGCTGTTCTCCAAGCGGCACCTGGTGCCGGCGCGGAACTCTATGACAGGTGCGTCCCGGCATGCCCGATGCAGTTCAAAGGCTGGTGCACCCTTATCAGGTTTCCTTCCATTGCCTCCCTCTCACCTGATGGCATTATGAGGGCGGTAATCGTTGACCTGACTTTTGTTGGAGGGCATTATTACGCCTGCCTTTTGCCTGAGGATATCGACTTCGAGGAGCTATTGCATTTCGCGACCATGCAAGCGTCCTACTCTGATGTTGATATGCTTTTGCACCTAGGCAATAACCCCGCTGCGCACCCATCAGGCGCGCCCCTGCGGCTGTCTGACGGGGATGTCCTCACCTTCCGCCGGCCGCCTCAGGAATGGCTCTCCCACCAGACTGCGGCTGAGCTGTTTCAAGATCCTCTTTCCTGGCAGCCGCCGCTCGACATGCCTTGTTCCACGCCGGCTACTGGAGTGTTGGTGCACCACGGTACTGAACGTGTGTTCATGCCTAAACACCACCATTATGGGCAGCCGCCATTGTCTGCTATGGCTTCTATGTGGGACTATCGGGATGGTGAGTTCACTGTGTCCGTGTTCCTAACGCCTGATCTTGATTACCGGGGCAACCCTTGCTCACAGGCTGCGTGCATTGCCCAGCTGCCCAGCGCGCAACTTGATGCCCCGCCGGCGTACCGACGCCGTGACTTCTTCGCCCTTTGCGATTTCAGGAGCCTAGGATATGGTGTTCGCATTGCCCACAGCAACGTTCCCTGGCTACACCTCCCCTCCGTGGCAGCTATTGCAGGCGTGAGGGTGCCATCGGGCATGCGGCTCGTCGCCCTTGGCTGGGAGCCAATGGGCGCGGATGTCCGCCTCTATGGGCATGATGCCCTTGTTATTCGGGCCGTTCTGGATGCATCGCCTGAGGACGACTCACTCGACGGTCCTGCTGACCCTCCCGATGAAGATCCACAGGACCCCGGCCCGGGGCGTCGACGGGTTTTCCCCTTCTCAGTGACGCCTGGGGCCCCTGCGAGGCCCGTGCAGTCCCTTGCACTCCGTGGCAGGTCGCGGTCCCGCGACCGTACCCATGCAGACTGGGGTTATAATGGGAGCTTGGCCTCTGTCCCTGCACTAGACGGTTGTTGGGCCCCCTCTAGTGGTAGTGCCCTTCTTCCGGTGACCTGCCCCCTCGTTGGGTTTCGCTGTTGCATAGCTGCATTGCCCATCTTGCCTGTGCCCGCTATGTGCAAGCTCCTTCGCGAGCCCACTTCGCACAGTCTTGCACAGCGTGATCGCCTGGACCACGCGCGAGAATTTGTGCGCCAAGCTGGTCGCCATTGGGGGTACCTCCCGGCTGCAGATGACTTTGCCGATGTCAATAACACTGACGAAGGCTCTGAGTCTGGCACGGCGTCTATTGCCGAGGGAGAAGCAGAGTTCACGTTCTTTGTGCTGCGCATCGAATACGTGCCTGAAATTGTGACTCTCGTTTTGGAGGCACCGGTCACGGTGCAAGATGCTCTTGCCCTTGTCCCCCAGGTGCGAGATCCAGTCAACACCAGGCTTTACCCTTTGCTTGTCGAAGTTGACCCGCAGCCGTCCCAGGATTCGGGGCTTCTGTTGGCGCTCCCGGGCTGGGCTGCCACTGACATTGCGGTGTGCTGTGACCTCTCAGCATTCGATGGTCGGCTGTTCGCAGCTGATGCCCCAGCCGTAGCATCACGCGGAATCCTTCTGCGGCTCTGCGAGATCGATAATGGCGATGATGTCGACATCTATGTTGGCACTAGCGATAGGCCGCTAGGAGATAATGCCGTCCCACTGCACCTTGGCATCTGCATTTTCGTTGTCCGGCGCTTCGCGCTTCCGGGACCCTTTTTCTCGCTCCGGGATGTCCTGCAGAACTCAGCCACATGGGATGCTGAGCCTCAGCTGCCCATTGGGCCTGCCGGAGGCGGGTTTTGCGCCGTGTGTGAACAAGGCCACCGGCGCTTTCCAGTTTCCCCCGCGGCCTTCTTTGCAGACCATGCCGCTATTGCCCGTGCCTTTGACATCCCCGAGGCTGAGCTTACTGTTCAACCGGCGCTCCCGGTTATGGGTGATGTGGCGCTTCGAGGGATCTATTGCCGTAATGTGTGCGCCGTTGCGGCAACAAGAGACCCTGCCACGCTCCAGCTTGTACCGGAGCTTCAAGCAACGGTCGTTGACTGTCGCGCCCTGCTTCAAGGTTGGTTGTTGCTTACTTCCACTGACGGGCGCATTGATAGAAATGACCTTGAAAACGTCTTGTCGACCTTCGCACCGCCGGGTTGGTGCCTCCACCTTGAAGGTCTGACTGAGCGTGCCGAAGGGTGCTTCCTCACTGCTGGAAGGCCTGTCTATGCCTCGTTTGTTCCCATGCCTGACAGGGATGCTGGTAATGAAGGTGATGAAGGCGGTGACAGCGAGGCTCTATCTGATGGCGACATGAGCGTTGAGACAGCTGCAGCTGCGCCAACAGGGCCCCCCGCTGGTGTCTTTGCTGCCCCGCCGGAGCCTGCGGCAGCCGCCACTCAGGATCGCAGCCGCTCCCCTCGAGGGCGTGGTGCCCGTGATGGTACTACCATCTCCGCAGGCTTCCTTGTTGTCATGCAAGAATATACACCCGAGGTCGTGCGCCTTGAGCTTGAAGTTGGCCTGGCAGTTGCCGATGTCCTTAACCGTGTGCAAGCCAGTCGCGCGCCACGCGCACGGGCCAGGGCCTCTGTGCTGACCGCCGCCGATCCGCAAACCCTCGGACACTTTGGTGTTTTGCTTGCGTGTCCTGCGTGGACGGCCGATACCAGCATTCTCTTTGACTGCACTCTCATCAACGGTGGTGTCTTTTGTTGGGTCGTGTCGCCGGCCCTAGACCGGGAATCCATCCTTGCAATTGCCGGGGTGCCTTCACAGGAGTCCTACGACGTATACGTGCCCAACTCCGATACCCCCCTTCTCCCTCGGCAGGAATGCTTCCTTCGGCACGGCAGTTGTGTTACGATTGCCCCATCTCCCTGCCACTCATATGTCTCGTGCTCGCTCTTGGCCATGCTTGCCGCTACTGACGGCTGGGATGTTTCCGACGTGCCGCCGACAGCTGATGGTGCTTGGGCCTACCTCATTGGTGATGATGGACCCACCAGCCTCCAATGCGAAGCCGGCCGTCGACGCTTTCTTGGCCCACTTGTTGCGTCCGCCTTGCAAAGGCCACTTGGATCCTTTGCCATCCAGGTTGCGTGCCCTGATCTCTGCGACTACCTTGACGCCGGCAGAAGCGTACACACTGTCTTAGCTGTGACACAGGCTCACCTCCCTGATCCGGAGTTGCCCGAGGAAGGTTGTATTTACTTCCTTGATTTTCGGCCTATTTACTGCGGCCTCACATGGGCGTTCACTCCTGATCGTCAGGTGTCTGCTGCGCTTATCTGTGAGCGATGCACTCGTGCACTGCCTGCCGGGTATCGCACTCTGATTCGGGGTGGTAGGCCTTTGCCGGGGGATGATAGGCTCCTTACTGTGCATCCTGGGGAGGTCCTTACCGTTCAGGTCCTGCCGCTGGGTGGGCTACCTCCTGATGGATCTGCTCTCTCTGACGGCACGGGAGCCGATCACGCCGACTGTGATCACGATGCAAGCGGCGGGCCTTCCCCAGACGGATGCCATCGTGTCAATAGTGCTGCACAGGAGACGACTGGTGGTTACGAGGTTCGCCCTTCTGGTGAGCCCAGCCATTACGCTAAAGGCAGGCGCTGCAAAGTATTTGACCCGAGTCTGCTTTGGCGCCTCTTTGGCCCCACTTTGTTTGACTGCGCTGATCGAGTTATCACGTGGCCTGCGGCTCTTCAACACCACGCCCTTCCTGAGGGCAAGCAGCAGGATACCTCTGTACTCTCAGCACAGATTTCCTATATGCCAGAAGTACTCCGGGGCTTGAAAGCCCTACTTCCCGCAGTGCACTACAAGCTTCTCCAGGAGCCTACCGATGCTACCCCTGCGGCTGAGCGTAGCTTGGATGCTGCCCGCACAGCCACCCGCTTCCTCGGTCATCGCTGGCCCTTTGACCCTGCTTGGCTGCCAGTCATCCCAGCGCTTGACGAGGACGACGCTGAAGATCTCGATGCTGCTGCCGAGGGCGACACTGTTGTCGCCGCGGTCTTCTGCATTTTTGCCCCCGGGTTTGTGCCCGAAGTGCTGCCTTTGCACTTGATGATCCCCCAGGAAGCTCCGGATCTCCTTGATTTACTGCAAACCTGCCGGGACGGTGAGAAGGCAGCCGTGTTCCCGGATCTCGTTGCGGTTTGGCCGCAGCCAAGGCCGTCGTGGGGTGCCTTCGTCGCTCTGCCTGCCTGGCTGCATCGTCGCGCAGTTATCTGTTTAGACCTGACGCAGTGGGATGGACGCATTTTTGCGGCCGATACTGCAGGAGTCGTCGACAAATACTGCCTCCTGCAACTGGCGGGGTTGCACCCCGCGGCCGAGATCGAGATTTTCCTCCCGGATGCTATCGACCCAATTCCGGCGGGGGGAGACTTTCCTGTCAGCACAGGTATGTGTGTCACTTTCTTGCCTCCAGGGCGATTGCCACCGCCCACCTTTCTGCTCCAGGAAATGCTCCAAACGCCACAGCAGTGGCACCCTAACCCGCCTCTGCCTTTTGCTGGTATGTCGGAGCATTATCTAGTTGCCACTGACCAGGGTAACCACCCTTTCCGCCTTCTTCCTGAACGGTCAATTTATCTGCGTACTGATCTTGCGGTGCGTTTTGGCTTTGCCCTTCGGGAGTTGAGCATCCAACCTGCCCGACCCCAGCAGGGCAACGCTTCCTCTTGTGGGTATTGTTGCCGCAATGTGGTTGTGCTTACCCAAGGACGAGATGCCCCAGATGGGGCCGAGGAGGTCATGTGCCTCATTGATGGTCGGGCCTTGCTGATAGGATGGTTACCCTTGCGCACAGACGAGGGCCATGTGAGTTTGACCTTCATACGCAACTCCCTTCTGCACTGTGTTCCTGTCGGGTGGCTTGTATGTTTCTCTGGCGTGCCAAGCCACTGGACGTGGCTTTGGCTTACTCCAGGGCAAGTCTTGACCGTTCACCTTGTGCGTCAGCACGCTGCTCCACCTTTTCTTGATGCGGCTGGTGGCACGTCTGTGGAGCCGCCCGATGACTCCGACGGGGACAGTGTGTGGCCGCCGCCTCAGACCGCCCCGGCCCCTGCTTCTGCGCAGCCTGCCAGTCGACGGCCTGGTGCTTCGACTGCCCCTGGTGTTGTCAACGCTTCGTCTTGCTCTGGGCCCACTACACGATGTGCGGGCCCTGTGAGGCTTTCCCCCCGCTGCTGCTGGGGTTCTCTCGTGATCGTTGCAGCGGCGCTCGGTCTGCTTAGCACACTTAGCACTGTCCCTCACGTTGCTCGGCCAAGGTGCGTCAGCAATGCGATTGTGCCGCTCCTGCGCGGTGCCACTTTCCTTGGCGCCTTCGGTGCGCAACAACACCAGTTTGGGTTCCTAGCTGCACTTGTCTTAGTTGCCTCCGTGGAGCCTCCCGGTGTGTATGCTACTCCGGTGCTGCCGCCGGATGATGCGGCAACCCTTGGGCCTGTTTGCGCCCATGGCGTTGTTTCCCCCGGTACGCGACCTCTTCCTACGCCGTGTCGATCGGTCGGCCCATGGGGTGCCCCTGCTGTCCCCTGGGTTGATACGTCTGCTGTCTATGTTCCTGCTGTCGAGGCGGTCGAGCCGCTCGTCACCCTCCTTGACGAGTGTGTGCAGAACGATGACGGCCACGCCTTCTTTCTGGCAGCCACGCTCCTAGAAGCCCTCACCGAGCACTTCCTTGAGCGTAGTTATGGTGACCAATGTGGCGGGGATGCTGCTGTCCCTGTGCACCCTTCGACGTTGTGTCTTCTCGATCTTGTTGCACCCCCTAATGGGGTTCTGCTCCCTGCCTCATCGGCTTGGGACTTGCCTTTGTACCAGGTTCCCGCGACGTCGCACTGCATCGAGAAGGCCCTTGATGCGATGCCTGCTCAGGGCCCCCTGCACATAGGTCCCCTCAACCTGAACTTCGACTCAGAGGCTCTGCGTGGTCTCCTGAAGCCAGACATCCAGCTTGCACCGATCTCTGAACTTGCGGCTTTTGCCACGCGCTCTGATCGGGCAAAAATCGATGCCTCACGCAGTCTAGCTGCAGACCTATGTGGTGCGGCTCTGCACTGCTTCACTGACGGCTCTTTCACGCCTGAAGCGCAGGGCCATCCTGCGCTGTGTGGATGGGCCTGTGTGTTCGTTGATCCCCGACACTCCACTGTTGGTGTTGTCTCAGGGGCCGTGCCTCAGCTGTTCGTCGACAACTGTGACGCTTCAGCCTTTGTTGCAGAGTGCTGCGCGCTCCTGGTGGCGTTACGGATCTCTGCTTGCCGTCTTGCCGACGTGCCCCTTGTCTTTGGTGTTGATTGCCTCGCGGCCCTCGGGCTTGCTGAAGGTACCATGGTAGGGGCGGGCGCCGGTATTGCGGGCACCTTGTTCCGCCTTGGATCAATGGTGCGCTCCCTCAGCTCTGCCACCCGGACCTTCCGGCACTCACCTGGTCATCAGCAAATTCTGGCCAATGAGCTGGCGGATCTTGCTGCTCGTAAGGCTGCCGGGGGCCACCCTGTTGGCATTTATTCCTGGACTTCCGGTGCATATACCTCATGGTGGCGGGACGATGGCGCTGCCCTTGACTGGGCTGGCCTCGCGGTCCTATGCCAGCTTGGACACCACTCTCTTCCGCCCTTGAGACCAGGTCCGCTGCCCCCGTCCGACTCCGATGCTGGGTTAAGCCCGGTGCAGCTGCTTGCACCTTTTCGGCCTTTGCAGGGTGCTTCCGACACTCAAGAGCGTGCAGGCGTGCTGTGTCTTACGGTTGGCACGTACAATGTCTTGTCCCTGTGTGGGAAGTCGTTTGGAGATCACTCTTCAGGCGGGCTCGCCTTTGCCATTGGGCGGCCCCAGCTCTTGGCCAACTGTCTGTACGATGCTGGAGTTGATGTCCTGGCGGTCCAGGAAGCCCGAACGGAGAGCGGCATGGTGAACACCGGCGGCTACCTCCGGTTCTGTTCGGGTGCCTTGCGAGGTAACTTTGGTACTGAACTTTGGTTTAGGACTGACGCCCGAGTTGTTACCGCGCCGACAAGTAGTCAGGCGGAGATTTGCTTCCAACGGCAGAGCTTTGTTGTCCTGCATGCCGACCCACGCCGGCTCTTGGTCCTCTTTCATAACGGTGCCGTTCGTATCGTCTTTGCCTCCTTGCACGGGCCCCACAAAGGCTCCGAGGCTGGCCTGCTTGACTCATGGTGGCGTGAGACAAGTCGGCTTCTTGAGGGCGTCAGCTCCCGCGGGGTTTTTGTCCTTCTGGGGGACTTTAATGCTGATCTAGGGTCTGTTGAATCGAGCGCCGTCGGCGCACAGCACGCATCTGAACAGGATGTTGCGGGTGAGTTTCTCCATGCTATGGCTCATCGTTTTAGACTCTGGCTCCCGTCCACTTGGCCGGACACGCAGCATGGGCCTGGTGGCACCTATGTGCAGAAACGCAATGGTGCCATGAGCCGACTTGACTATGTCTGCATGCCCCAGGCATGGCAGACTGCCCAGGTATGCTCTTGGGTCGACCCAGCCATCCACGCCGGTCAACCCGTCATTGACCACCTTGCTGCCTTGGCCTCTGTGAAGGTCTCTATTGCATTCCAAGCCGGACGCCGAGCTTCTGCTGGCCGCCGTTTTAACGCCAAGGCCATGATGACTCCTGATGGTAAAGAAAAGATTGCTGCCATCCTGAGCAATGCCCCTCTCATCCCTTGGGGTGTTAGTTCTGATGCCCACGCTGCGCAGTTGGTCTCCTACATTCAGGAAGAGCTGGGCCGGGCCTTTCCCATGCCGAAATGCGGACGACAACACCCGTACTTCTCTGATGCCACCTGGGAGCTCCACGCACGTGTAGCTTACCTGCGGCGGCGGCTTGCACAACTGCGGGATGCCATTCGTTTCCATTCCGTTGCGGCTGCCTTCGCTACGTGGCGGGTTGCTGGCCGCACTTTGGCAGAGGTGATGCACTCCACCCGGTGGATGAAGCAGGCACGCACTCTTGAGCGAGATCTTGGCACTGCATTACAGGACGCAGCCCGGAGCCTCCGCCATGGGTGTCGCGCCGATCGTGCCCGCTACCTCTCCGATCTCGCCGACCAAGTTGGGGAAGGTCGTGATGCCTCCTTTGATGCCCTCAGGAAGCTGCTTGGGCACCGCAAGCGCAAGCCGTATGCTCCCGAAGTCTTGCCACAACTCCTCGATGCAAAAGGTGAGCTCTGCAGCACGCCAGCCTCTACGGTTGCTAGGTGGAGGCAACACTTTAGCGACATTGAAGGCGGCTACGCGGCTTCCCCTGAGCAGATTGCTGCCCTGTCGGGCCCTCCTGCGACGATGCCGGATTGTGTGCCGCTGGCTGACTTTCCGGCGCCGGCAGATGTTCTTGCTGCCATTCTTGCCGCTAAGGTTGGCAAGGCCAGTGGTCCCGATGGAGTACCAGTGGAGTTTGGCAGATCCTGCCCCACTCAGTGGCAGCTCCTCCTTGTACCACTCCTCCTCAAAATCGGGCTGCAGTGCCACGAGCCCATTGGGCTTAAATCAGGCATCCTCACGTGGATGTACAAAGGTCGGGGCAGCAAACTTGCCTGCTCCTCATATCGGGCCATCATGCTTCTGTCTACGGTGGCTAAAACTCTGCACCGTGCTTTTAGGCCGGCGCTCTATCGCTTCTTCGATCACCAGTCGCTACCGGTGCAAATTGGTGGCAAGAAGAGTACCACGGTGTTGTTTGGAGCCCACCTCAGCCGCTCTTTCCTTGCCTGGCGAGCCAGCCTCTCCTTGTCTGGTGCGATCCTCTTTGCCGACGTTGCAGCTGCGTATTACAATGCTGTCCGTGGCCTGACAGCACGCGACCCTGATGCCCCGCCTCGGGATGAGGGTCCGCATCCACCCGAGGTACTGGACAGGCTTGGCGAGCCCAGCGCTTTGAGTGCCGGGGGTGCAGATCCGTGGCTTGAATCGTTGACGCACGATTTCAATAACAACACTTGGATGACTCTTGCTGGTGACCATCAACACATTGTCACCACCAAGGGCAGTCGGCCGGGGTCCTCCTGGGCTGACCTGTTCTTTGGGGTCACGGTCCCTGATATACTCGCCCTCCGCGACCAGCTGAGGTCCGAGGCGCAAGGTGACTCAGGTGTTGAATCGGTTCCGCAGGTCCTATGGGACGGCGTTCGCTCCTTCACTGCCTCCGTACGGCCGTCCATTGCTGCTCCCCTCAATGAGGTTGTCTGGGCGGATGACATTGCCTCTTACCTTTGCTTTGCTGACCCTTCAACCGTTGCTCACCGGCTTGGCGTCGAAACGTCGGCCCTTGTTGACGCCTTTGCCGGTTATGGGTACAGCCTGTCATTCGGCCCCGGCAAAGCAGCTGCTGTTGTTGCCTTGCGTGGGCGAGGTGCCAGGCAAGCTAGGCGTTGTGTGTTCTCCGGCGGTGCATCTGTGCCAGTCCTAGCGGAAGACCGCCAGGGCGAAAGCTTGCCTCTCGTCGAGGTGTACAAACACCTGGGGGTCAAGGTTGCCGCAGCTGGTTCCCTGATGCCGGAAATCAAGCAGCGTATCTCCCACGCCTGGGTTGCATTCCGCCAAGGCAGGACTAAGGTCTTCAGGTCCAAGCGCCTCACGGTTGCAAGGAAGGGCTGCCTGTTACGGTCGCTCGTCATCTCAAGGCTCACCTTCGGCAGCGGCGCCTGGGGCACTCTTAAGACTGGAGAGTTTCAGGCTTTCAGCCGGTGTCTAGGAGCGCTCTATCGGCAATGCCTGGGTCTTTCGCATGATGCGGACCAGGAGGTGAGCACTGAGACTATGTGCTCCCTGCTATGCCAGCCGGATGCCCTCACAATCCTTAGGGTCGAGAGGCTGCGCTATGCACGCCAGCTTGTCTCTACTGGACCCGATGTGCTATGGGCGCTGCTTAAACAAGATGGCTCATTCACAGGGGCCGTTCAGGATGCCTGTGCATGGATGTTCCGCTGGGTTGCAGACACTTCACCCCTGCGGGATCCGGTCAGCCACTGGGACAGCTGGGTTGATCTCATCTCTTCCAGGCCCCGCTTGTATCGTGGTCTTGTGAAGCGTGCGCGTGCCCTTGAGTGTCTCCGTCTAGGTGCCTTCGCAGCCTTTCAAGCTGTCCGTAAAGCCCTTTGTCTGACTGGATGTGCCGCCCGCCCAGACGTCACTGACCCCAATGCCCAGGTTGAATTTCGGGATGCCTGTCTTCTCTGCCGGGTCGCGTTCTCTACGCGAGCCGCATGGGCGGTTCATGCAGCCAAGTGCCACGGCTATCGAGCCCCCGCTACGCTCCTCGCGCGTGAGCAGGCCGCTCCGCTCTGTTCTGGCTGTGGGCGTCTCTATGCCAATCACAGTCGGCTGCGACGGCATCTGCTGCATTCCGCTACCTGCCGTACTCGCTGGGGTACCTTCAAGCCATCTGGGCCTGCCGGCGAGGATATTCCCGCACTTCATGTGCAGCAGCCTCCGTGCCAAGTCGAAGGGGCTCTCGGCGCTGGTCCTGATTCTTTGGATTCTGCCGTCGTGCATCCGGGTCTCCTTGATGCCTTGCTGGGTCTTCCCTCGCTAGAGCCTGATGTCGTCTGGGATACTGTGACCGATTTCGTCGAGCCCCTTTCGGTTCTGAAGGCCACCATTGAAGCTTGGGCTGGCCACGTGCAGGCGCAGCCGGGCTCTGATGCCTGCGCCGCTGACACTGTCCTGCTCCTCGATCCGGAGCTGTGGTGCGAGGACTTTCGGCGCCCCAAGACTGGCCGTAAGAGCAGCCCTGCTTGCGCACCTCTCGTACCTCCGGTTGCCTGCCGCTGCTCTTTCGTCATGACGGGCCCTGAGGCCGTGTTTCGGCTCGATGAGCCGCCGCTGCCTTCTTTTGTCTATCCGTTCCAGGCCAGCCTTCCTCTTGCTCACGTGCGCCGGCATTGTCTTTGGCTTGAGGCTGCTTGCGACAGCCTTGGCGCCTTTATTCAGGCTTCAACCTCGTCTCCTGCCAGCCTCCTTGCCTCCAATGTCGCGCTCCGTTGTCTGGAGCCCTTAACGACGTGGGTGATTGAGAGCGGCTTCGAGAAACGCTCTAACGGGATCTTTACGGCCCGGGAGTAAGAACTCGCCGCTCTCCCCTCTTCGTTCCGTTTCACAAGAATTTAGACACGCATGAGGCGCGTCCTCAGGACCCCAAGCCACCGAGAAAGAAAGAGCTAAGAGGAGGAACCACAATCCTTGGGCACGCGGAAGACTAGGCTACAAGGTGTCCGGGTCATGGGAGTTAGTAACTAGAGCTATAAACAAGGTAACCTGATAACTTTACTTACCAAGTCTCATGGTCCTCCAAGTACTGAACCTGAACCCTAAACCCTAAACCCCTAAACCCTAAATCCCTAAACGCCTAAACCCTAAACCCCTAAACCCTAAATCCCTAAACGCCTAAACCCCTAAATCCCTAAATCCCTAAACCCTAAACCCCTAAACCCTAAATCCCTAAGCCCTAACTAAACCATGAAGTTTCTTTCAAGTGTTTGCAGAGCCCGAAGGCTTCAAGCGCCCCGAAGCCACAGCCCGAGATACATCCCTCTACAAAAGCAGAGCTCTCCTTCACTCCCCTTTCTTCGACGTCATGGCGCACTTTCGGTACCATGGGTGAAACAGCAGGGAGGGGAAGGGTGCCGAAACTAGCTGCTGTACTTTTCGCGCTTCTTCTTGGCAGTCGCCTTCGGTGTACCTTTCAGCCAGGAGGAGCGTGACAAAGGCTGTAGCTTGTTCTTCATGTGAGGCGGCATATCCACATCTGAACCACCTTGCGACATCATAGCTGCAAACATTCTGGCTCTCAGTCGCTGAACCTGTTTCACAGCCACACTCTTGCGATAGGTGTTCTGGATGCTTACAATTGCCTGCATCTTGATTTGCTCCAGCCGTCTTTCAGCCTCTTCTTCAGCCACCCTCCGCGTTTCACGTAGCACAGTAACTTCTCGGCGAGCTCTGTTGGCCCTGACGATCGCTTGTATCTTGGCAGCGGCTCCTTCCACCATGTCCCTCATTTTGGCTACCTTGCCATACATGGCAATGATCTTCATAATCCTCTTGGCCAGCACTTTGCGCCACCACCTTTGAATCCGAACGCATGAGTTTTCACGATCGGCTTCTTCGATATGCAAATCATGCACACAGCGCCGCAGATCCAGGAGGTTTTCCCCTAGACACTGCCGGGCGCGAAGCAGCCGGTGATGCTCTAAGATCTCATTCAACGGAAAGGACTTCGTACCGTACATGACCACGCGCACCCACCATTTCTGAATACGGCGGGCAGCCTCATCTCGTCTTCTTTCTCTGCTTTGTATGTCCATCCAGTGACGCTCCTCTGCAAGGCAGTCTGCCTCATGCTGCTGCACTCGGGATATTGCTAGTTGACGATTCGTCTGTGCCTCATCGAACTTCTTCTTGGCATTCGCGAGCTCTGTCTCCACGAAGGCGGTACCAAGTGCCGAAAACTCGGACTTGGGGAGCAACGCAGCCATCTCGCGAAAACGGGAGGGAGCCTTTCTGATTGTAGGTTTTGGGGCTGAAGGTTGGAGGTTTAGGGACATGTATATGAATCGATCATCTATGCCACTGCAGCGTGAAGTTGCGACAGTTTGGGCAGATCTTTGGTCCCATGTCGCAAACCTTAAACCCCATACTATACTATAGCAGCCGTGGTACTTAGAATTGAGTTCCGAGATATACTATACTATAATAAGTACTACTCTGGGATACTGCAACAATCATTTTTCCGACCTCTCCTTACTACACGTTTGGAGCCTGCCTTATTGATGCTGCAGTGCTGTTCCTACACACTTGAGCATGGGCCCGTGCGAGAGCCGAAAGAAAATCCGGATACATCAACATGCGCCGTCCAGCCGAAAATGCCATCATTGATGACTGTAACTGTAACATGCTAGGCCCGCTATTCCACGCTAGTTTTGCGTATGTATATTGGTAGTTGGCTAAGTCTGGGACCTTTGCTAAACCGCATAAAACCCCAATTAGTAACCCTTTGCATACTCCAACACTCTCAGACTCTGAGCCCTAAACTCTGCGCCGAGTTATAGTTCCATTGGGCTGTAACCAGTCATTCCGTGATGGGTGGCTCCTCAATGGGCTTGTAGCAGCGATTATCAAAGACCCTACACCCCAGAATTTTGCGATTCAGAAAGGATCTAGAACCTGTGGTGGTCGCGTACTGCCAGACGTCCCAACTGTCCAAGCCTGTTTAGGGTTTACATCAAGGCTCATGGATAGTTGTGCATGTGAAGCTATTTAATGGTAGCGCCAGAACTACCCTGAACCCTAAAACGTACACCTTGGGGGACCCGGCCATTCAGACCATTCAGCGAATGCGTTTTCTCCGCAGCAGCCTGGGTGAGCTCCCGCCACGCCGTAAAAGCCTGCTCCAAGATGGTGACCACCTCGGCTTGTTCAGGGTTCAGGGCTTACCGGTTACAGGATTCTCAAGGGTTCCGGGAGGGATTGTTTACGGGTTCTTCAAAAGGTTCCATGATTGTAGCGGCTTTTATTTGTGTTCTTAAAGGCTTGCAGGTTTCGGGGCTTCAGGATGGTGACCACATGTGGATCAACAGCTAAGGCTTGGAAGTTTCTTAGGGTTTTGTAAACACTTCTTGATCAAAGGGTTGTATCATCATTCTTTAAAGGTTTCGCTCGAATCTAAACCTGAGAAACAGGGCGGGAGCTCAGCACCCTGCCTCGTTGAGGGAAGGATCTTGCCTCGCCAAAAGACTCGGGCTTGGCGCATTCAAGCTTAGCATTGAGCTCTTTAGGCTTGAAAATCTGGGTTGCAGGGTTGGAAATTCAGCACTCATAAACGGTAACATCAATTATCTGTTCGTCCGTCGACTTTGGGAATGATGCGATTAACACCCCCCACTTCTGTAGGGAGTATAAGGGGCTTCAATATGCACATCCCGCTTTTCAGCCTGATCATCATAACGAGAACATGGCTTATTCAGTCTATTCATCAAGAGTCTGCATTCCTCACAAAGTCTTGTAAGTTGCCGACAAATGGGCAAATCAAAACATGTCCTGTGTGTCCTTGTAAGGTTCAAGCATCCATTGTATTGATATTCAAACCTTCCGGCTTGGGTTCCCAGCTTATGATGCATCCAGGCACATTGCAAAGTTTCGGGTTTGGGTTTAAGTTTTAGTAGATCTGTTAACCACAAATCTCCGGATTCTAAGCTCCATGCCAGAAGTATCCTCCAACATACGTGTAGCTAGATAATTAAGCTTTCAACCGTAAGACTTTAGACCGTAGTTGCGCAACCAACACCCCTAGTTCGTAGCTTGCAACAAGCTTGGATCCGTGAATCGACAAAAGCCACATCGTGGTCAGTGCTATGCACGTACCGCCGGGATCCCGTAGTCCCCTAAACTTTAAACAGTAACACTAAATACCAACCCAACATAACAGAACCCTAAACTGAAGACCGTAACGATGGGGTCGACAACAGCAGGCTGACCGGAAGAAACTTGCAGCTTGCGGACCGAAGACGGCCACTGCAAGGGGCCTTCCCGGGACCGGAAGGTCCACGCAGCTGATTCGAAAAGGCCACCTTTACCCTGTATAAAGATAACGCTAAACCTCGCTACAAACGACCGGGGCCCCTGAAATCCTTCTCTGGGGCTTTAAAGCAGAGACAGGACTGTTGTGGCGTGTGAAGATAAGCATAGTTTACTTTTCTGGGCCCTGCAGCGATACATGTGACATGTCAGAACAAGCATGATTTACTCCGGGCGGGCTCTGCTGCAACACACGTGAGTGACATGGCAGACTACGTGGACGCACATGCGCGTGACATATGCTCATGAGGATTGTCTTGTGTCAAATTCTCATACGAAAGCTCGAGGCCTTTCTCTTTGAGAATAACCTGAAGCTTCTTCAGCTCACTAAACTAAAGATCTCCTCATTTTGCGTCGTCCCATTGGGATCGGCACACCACGCCCTCCAACTCCTCAGACTCGTCAGTGGTCCGAGTCATCATGAGAATCTTGCGCTTGGGGCTTTGCTTGGTCCCGCGGTCGTCGCTTGGAGATGATGACACTGATGACGGGATTTCCTTATGTGGGGACTGAGTATCACTGCCCTGTGCGCGCCCTTTGCCTCCGTGGACCAGCTAGACGCTTCAGGCTCATGCGGCCTGATGTTGGCGATCTGCGTCTGCAGGTTACGCACGGTCATTGTCATCTTGGAAGCATGTGCCAAGATGCTTCCGTCTTGAATCTGTTGGCACAGCGTCCTGCGTCGCAGGAGGGATGTCGGTGGAGGCGGCGGACGCCAAGGTCGAGGATGAACTTGCCGCCTCCTTCCCTGGACATGTGGCCAGAGACACCTGAACCAGTCCGAGGATTGAAATTGGGGATGGCGTTGCAGCTCATGCGCCGAACCCTCATCACTTCGTTGAGGGGGTGGAACGTGCACTAAACCTCAACCCTACGAAACCCTACAACCAAACCCTCGAACCGACTGAGCCCCGGGCTTTGGGCTCTGAGCACCCATGGCCTGCTGCAATTTGGTATTTGGCTTCAGGTTCGGGGTTCCGGTTTGGAGGTTGAAGTTCCGGGTTCAAGTTTGGGGTGTAGGCCTTCGGTTCCGGTTCGGGTGTAGGGCATGGGGTCTAGGATTCCGGTTTCAAGTTCAGGTGTTCGGGTTTAGGGATTGAAGGGAGTTTGGATTGGGGGAGCTCGGGCTGGGAGTTGGAGTCTATGGGCTCCATCTTCTGGGTGTTATCAGTTAGTGTTCTGGACTAGAAAAGCACACGAGAATCATCTCAAGCTTCTTCTTTGCCATCACCTGAACCTGCCAAGTCGCCGCCGGAAAGGACGAATGTCAACGCACGAGTGCAAACACAAATAAGACAGCAGCACGTGTCATTGCAAACTAGCAAGTCAGCACCATCCTCGTCCCGACTATAGTAACCGTCATCGTCTTACGCTTCATCACGCGCAGCATCATCAGTGACGCCATCATCATTGCCATCATCTTGGCCATGACCATCACCTTACAGTTCAAGACAACAGCAAAGAAGGAGGAATAATGAATAACAGGACAGACTTCGTCGGCAACTCATAAGTAGAATCACCCTGAAGCTTAAGCCACAAGCCCTTAACCACGAATTGGTCTAAACACCCTGCAGTTTAATCCCCACCGCCAAAGCCCCAAAGCCCTAAACCATAAACCCAAAGCCCTAAACCCTGGACCCTGAAGTCCCAAACCCTAACAACCCATAAGCTCTAAACTTATCCCGAATCTTACAGGGCTGTAGGGCTGTCTTTAAAAGCAATCTAATCATGGTCTACTTACCTACAACTCTTCAGGGTTCATAGGGGCTTCGGGCTTTGGGGCTGGGAGTTTAAGGGAAAACCTATACCCACAAACCCTAAGCCCCTAAGCCCCAACCCAACCACTCAGCCCATCTAAACTCTAAAGGTCTGAAGAACTAAACCCCAGACCCCAAAACCCCTAAGCCCCTAAACCCCAAAACCCAACAAGCGCCAAAACCCCGAAACCCCTGACCCGTGAAGCCTTTTTCGGCCCTTTTCCCGATTGCCTGCTTCGCGGAGGCCTCACAACTCTTCCATTTCTCGAGGCGCGTCACCAATTCCTGCGCCAGGGCTTTCCTTGAAGAGTGTTGCAAGAGATCCCTGGAAATCCCTTTAAGGGCTCTAGTCTGAGTGTAGGGTTTAGGGTTCAGGGCTCTCCTACAAGGGATCGAAAGGGATCCCTTTAAGGGCTCTTCTTATAAGGCTGTTATAAGGGATTCATGGGAATGCCTTCAAGGGTTCTATTCGGGTTTTGGTTTGGGGTTTAGGTCTTTAGCACTACGGGGCATCGGATTCTGGGGCCACAGCTCCGAGTCTTCGTGGTGAGAGTCAGGAGTGCTGCTTCTCCGGGATTCAGGTTTTATAAGGGTTCTGTGGGGTTTTAGAGGGTTATGTAAGGTTCTAAAGGTTTGTAAAAGGTTTTACCGGGTTCTATAGGGTCGTGCAATAGGGTGTTATGGGGTCTTGTAGGGTTTGATTAGGTTTTGTAGGCTTGAAGCTGAACCCGGAGCTGGATCGGAAATCAGAGACCTGAGACGCAAGTGCAGAACGGGGCTTGTGTGTTGGAGTGTTTGAATTTGCAAATGTGTAGGCTTTGGGGCGCAGACAGTCTGCAGTTCAAGAATAGCTGCTTGAACCGTTAACCCGAACCTACGAGCATTTTGGGGTCGCGAGTTTGCTCGTTGTTGCTTTGGGCAGTCTGGGAAGGGACAAAGACCGGACAAGGGCTCAAGGATTTAGGGTGTACAGTGGCCACATGCCGAGATGGTTCGCAAACTGCCCTGCAGTATCAAGTTTCAAAGGCAACACGATCACGATAATATGTTCTCGCCTTCCTTCACAGTAGTAGCATCTGGTACAGGAAATGTTGATGGACCGTCTAGGATGATGATTTCATAAGCAATAGTAAGTGACACTACGATCATGAAAACCAAGGCACTGGTGAAAACCGCAATCAAAACAACATGATGGTGCATGAACACCGCAGGATGGCCCAGCCACATGCAAAAGAGCGATTTCCACGTACTACAGGCGCCTGTACAATTAGAATCGAGTTGGGGAACATGTCAGTATGGGCAATATGAGGGGCTACTCACCGACCCTACCTTACTTATGCTAAACAACATACCTTCTTAAGGACTTATATGGGTGGTTGTCAAAATTATGGTCCCTTTTTGGGTCCCTATTGTAAGACGGCACCTATTATTTAGGGTACGCAAAAAGGGACCATAATTTTGACAGCCACCCATATAATAAGGAAACCATCATAGGACATCCCAAACAGCGTCGGTTTTCTACGGCCCAGGTAAACCATCGATCCGAAGTCGAAGAGACTCGGTCCCGGATCAGCTTCAGCTCTTGAAAAGGCCAGTTGCTGCCTGGATGTTCAGGGAAGGCTTTTGTTTCATTTCTAAGGGCTCCTTTTCGATCTGCAGCGTGCGTTACGAAAGCCCCTTTGGGCGAGCAGGGAAGGTTTAGGGTTCAGGATTTAGTTTTCAGGATTGGGATTTTGCAGCTACAAGGTTCCTTTATGTAAGGCAAGAAGTAAGAAGTTTTCAGGCTTGAGGTTTAGGATTCAGGAGTTTTCTGTTCCGGGAAGGGAGGCCCCGAATACAAACAACAACTGATTGATCATGCCCGGCGCTTGTGGCGAGTCTGGCATTACCGAGGACGTAACATCTACGTAGGCTTAATTTGAACACGCAGGCCCTTGTTGGGGTCTCGAGAGTAGATGACTCCTCTAAGATCATCATGCGCAACACCTAAACCTCGAACTCGACAATCTCCGACCCCATGGCCTTCTAGACCCCAACAAGACCCTCATAAAAGTAAAGGCCAAAATTGAGAGTTTAGGGTTTAGAGGGAAGCGAAACCAATACCCAAATGTCTGCACTTCGACCTCAAAGGGCCTTAACCACCGCCTCAGAGCCTTAAGCAGTCCTGAAATCAGACCCCTGAAACCTGCAAGCCCTACACCCTAAACCCTACACCTTAAACCCTAAACCCTAAACCTCAAACCCTAAACCCTTACACCCCTGTGAGGAGCCCGCCCTCCAGGTCCTGATCGGAAAGCCTGGAAGCACGGCCATTTGAGGGTGATGTCGGGGTTTCCGAACATAGTAGGATACCCTACCATAGTACCCTAAATAGCAGGGTCCTTATTGCGGTGATCCCTAATTTGCGGGAAACTCCCATGTGGGGCCGCTATAACTACAAAATTGTACGATTTTGGTGTTCCGCTTAGGTAGAATATATAACCCAAGCCCTCAAAAGGCCCCTATACTGTGCGATCGCGAGTGGAGTAGAGGGCGCAGGTTTCAAGGAGATCGGCTTTTGGCATGTTTCACGCTAGGGTTTCGTGGGTTGGGGTGGAGGGTATGTGCTCACCGAGATCGGGGTAATATATATATATATATATATATATATATATATATGGAGGCCTTAATAATTAGAATCGGGTTCTGGGGTATAGTATACTATAAGTACAGAAAGGAACCCCAAGGATGGTGTGGGTTGTTGTTAAGGCCCCTACAGTCTGGGGTTTGGTGCTGTGTGGAGAGGGGTTTCCATGCTTTTGGCGAGCAGTAAAAGCTCGTGATTCGCGAGTCCACGGCTTTTGTGAGTAGGGCACCGTTGCTTTGCATGCATTCAGTGTTCAGGGGGTTTAGGGGCACCTTCAACTTCCCTTAGCTCGGAAAGCACACCACACAGCGCATCTAGCCCATGATACTCCCTGGCTTGGAAGTACGGGTTTTGTGGCATTTGTGGGTCTTATGCACAAGTTTGATTTACACTCAGGAACCCCAAGGAATGATGTTGGTAGCCAGGCATCTATAGTATGCTCAGATCTTGGTCAGTCCCGATCTCACCAAGACCGACGGCCTCAAAGCCCCAAACCATAAAGGACCTTATGGCCTGAACCCTGTAATTAAACCCGGTGAACCCCACAAGCTTTACAGACCCTATACAACCCTTCCTGCCCGATAATCCCGAAACCCCAGACCCTGAACTACGAAATCTAGGCATCTCGGAATATGCGCATTTGTACAGCCCCCAAACTCCTATGAAACCCTCCAGAAATCATGCTTCTTAGTTTAGGATTTCCGGTTTAAGCTTTGGGGATT
This sequence comes from Symbiodinium sp. CCMP2592, assembly GCA_905221615.1. Classification (NCBI taxonomy): domain Eukaryota; class Dinophyceae; order Suessiales; family Symbiodiniaceae; genus Symbiodinium; species Symbiodinium sp. CCMP2592. The sequence goes on along the minus strand of CAJNDT010005556.1, from coordinate 483,690 downwards.
CTCAGAAAAACCCTTGAAGAGCCCAAACTCTGAATCCTTTGCCTGGAAGTCTGCTGGATTTCTGCTGCCCGCTCCAGAATCTTGTCCAACTCTGCTGGATGGGTGGAAGGCTGTTCCTGACAGTGTTTATAGGGTTTAGGGTTTGGGGTTTAGGGTTTAGGGTTTGGGGTTTGGGGTTTAGGGTTTGGGGTCGGCGGCTCAGGGTCTAGGACAAGTTTAGGGCTAAGCGTTTGGGGATTCGGCTACGGCTTAGGCTGCAGAGTTTCAAGACATCTTGGCCTTTCAGGCCGGAGCCACAATCCCGTTGCAGTTTACGGTTGAGCGCCGTGAACACGCGAATGAGAAGACGGTCTTAGGTATCGCAAGCTGGAAGATGCCGCAGCAGAGGCACTGAAGTTTTGGGGCTTTGGTGGTTTAGGGGTTTAGGGTTTGAGGGTACAGGGCAGCTCCTTCCCAGGCTTCTCCACGACCAGCGACACTTGCGACACCAGCTCGGCAACCTGCACGAGGCCACGCACCGCCAGGGCTGCAGCGTGCACAAAAGAAGCGCAGTGGAAGACCACTGGCCCTAAGCCCCAGAACCTTACCTGTAGACCCCTTATACGATGCACCTTTCTCAGAAACCAGAAAAGACCATAACCCCTAAATAAACCAAGATCACAGCGACGATCGTCGGCTACTGTATCTGCCCGAAGTCGAACTCCCCATTCCGAGCCGTAGAGGTCTGCCTCCTTAGCAACGTCATCGAGGCGGCTCTGCCTCCGAAATGGGGGTTGTCTCAAAGTTGAGGGTTTGCCTATGGTCTTCATTGTAGTCCTGCTTGGGGTCACCTTATAGGATCCTTAATATATGATTGGTTAAACCAAGAAGGCACTACAATGGAGACTATAGGCAGGGTTTAGGGCTGAGGGTCGTGTCTTTTCTGTTGGAAAGGGGTCGTAAGTGGAGGGGGAGGGGGCCCTTCTTAAATAAACGATCATACTACAATTAAAAGTAATCATCGTGGAGTCTGCATTTGGGCTGCCAACTTTCTGATGGAAATTTAGTAAGGGTTCAGTGTATTCCTTCTCCAGAGGTCTGGGAATTATGCTTCAGGGTTTGCAGTTTGGGTTTAGGATTGCTGGCTTCGAGGTCAGGGACGCTCGGAACTTGCCGATACTTCTGATTGCCAACAAAGTGGACCTTGCCGTGGATGGTACTTTTTGCTTGTCATGTCGGGTCATACGGGAAGGGGGTTAGAGTCTTGGATGCAGCCCATCCTGTAAGCGCCGTAACCGAACCTCTGTCTATAAGAGAGCGCGTGAGAGGGACACAGAGAGAGAGAGGGAGAGAGAACGAGAGAGAGAGAGAGAGGAGGGAAAGTAATGCTTCGCGAGCGGTTCCGATAACATTGCCAACACGCCACGCTACTACCCTTCGCTGCGGAATTCAACGGGCCTGACGACACCTCTCGCTTTTGGAAAAGGCCTTAGTTGCTCAGCAGAACGGCTTTTCTAGGCAGTCACGGTGCCAATGATGTTGCTACAACCACGCAAACTTTAGTATAGCAGGGCTGGCGATGGCATTGAGACAAAGCTGTGCGAAATACAGAAATGCCAAGCCACATGTCAAGGTGTAAACAGCAAGCGCAGAAATCATAAGCGGTAGCTAGCACCAGCAATGCTCCGAACCTAGTCCGCAAACCCCGAAACCCAAACCCTGATTTTCAGGTCCCACAATACAACAGCCAAAACGCGGAGTCCCCCAAATCCCAAACTCGACGATTCCGCTTTCGAAAACGAAGCTCATTGGCAATGATGCGCGTGCCACAAAACTCCCCCCAAACCCTGAACCCTTAACATGGGGGGGGCGCTAGCAGTTAGAGTAGGGTCGAGTTATAGTATGGTATACTAACATGATTGGGGACTTACTGCTTCCAGGCAGTCCGATCCCTAGACCCTAAACCCTAACCCTTACATAAACTGACATACACCTTGGAAGGCTAACCCTATAGATCCCTTGTAGATCCCTTAAAGGTACCCTAGGTATTGCTGAATCAAGGGATACTCAAACCCCAAGCTCAGTGACCCTAAACCATAAACCTGAAACCTTATAAGCCCTAAAAATTAAACCTGAAAAGCTAAACGTTGTAAACCCTAAGCTCAGTGACCCAAGACCCCATAGATCGCTCATAGACCCCTTAAAGGAACCCCTATAGGCATTCTTAATTAAGGGAATCCTTAAGCCGAAAGCTCAGTGACCGACTGCTGCTGCTGCATCAGCTCTGAGTGCTGCTGCTGCTGGATCCGCTGCAGGGACTGTTCCAACTCTCGCCTCGTCCGCGTGCGGTTAGGGTTTCCAAGGTTTCCTGGGAAAGGGCGGGGCTAGGGTTTAGGTGTTCTTTTAAGGGCTCAGGGTTTAGAGGGTTTAAGGTTTCGGGTAGGGTTTAGGTTTGCTTTTAAGGGCTCAGGGTTTATAGGGTTTAAGGCTTCGGGTAGGGTTTAGGGTGAAGGTTTAAGGACTTGGGTTTCAAGTCTCAGAGTGCAGGGTTTAGGGTCTCAGGTTTGGGGTTTACGGCAATTGGCTTGCTTCGGGTCTTTGGGGTTGTCGGGCACTCTTGCCGTCGGTTTAAGGCTTAGGGCTTAGGGTTGAGGGGCCGAGGATGATTGATGATGTCGCATCCAACGAAGCCTTTTTAGCTTCGAAATGGATTACTTGAAGTGGTCTGGGATGTTCTTGCAGGTGAGCACAGTCTTCAGGCACTTTGGAAAGCCTTCTGTTCAAGGTTTTGGAGGTTTGAAACCTCGCTGGGGTCAGATTGGTCTCATACTGCTCAAGCTTTGGCAAGTGAAGCTGCGTTCGGAATCTGAATCCGGTTTGGGGCAGCCGGCAGCAGCATGCTTTTCGCCGACAAGAGCGGCGGTTGCAGCCTTCGGCTGTGCTCGGCTGAGCCTCCCACTGCAGAGCCATCTGATGCAAGCGATCTGCTTCCTGCGACAAATCGCTATACACTGTGCTCGAACAAGCAGGGTTGTGATCTGAGTCCATGGGACTGCGATTGCGTGTGTGTGTACACAATACTCCACGGCTGCATTTCTCGTTTAACATGCGGTGTGCAGTCTCACGGGCCACTCGTGCACGCAATTTAACACACTTGCTCCCTCCAATGCCAAGCGAGCTGGGGTTTACCTGAACCACACTCCCCCTTCAACTTACCCCTTCAAGGACATGTGTAAGGACTTTTGCTTGCAAGGAACCCTAACCTGCCCTAGAACATCACAAGGACCCTAAACCCGGAGGGTGCTGAGTTTTTTGAGGCAGAGTTTAGACAGCTCCTCCGCAGGCGTAGCTTCTTGCCTCGGCTTGCGAAGGTGTCTGCTGACAGGATCGTTCGCATTCACTGGTAATGTAGTGGCCTGAGTGAATAATTCGCCTCGGCCCCGGCCGAAGCGGTCAGAGGTTCCTATTCGGATTCTCCTATTCCCCACCTCTTAATCCCCTCCCCAGTGACCCCACCGGAAACGTGTCGATGAGCCCCAAGGTCCGGCGGTGAATTTCGCCTACTCCAGTGGATTTCAATGTAGCATCTTTATGTGCGTCTCAGGCTTGTTTTAGACGCCCTTTCGTTGGGATAGGCGGAGTAACGTGGTTGCAAAGGCTGTGATGCTTCCCTAATCCAAGACGCCCACGAAATCCACAGCCTCAACGGCCCATACTTAAGGCATCCCGCCGCTTGCGAGAGTCTTGGTATCCAGTGTTTCGGAATGACGACACCAAAATTCGTACTGATACTACCACTACTAATACTACTCAAAATCATCCTGCTTCGTGTTGCTGTGAACATTACTTTTACTATAAGTGCGATTCCAACTGTTACTTTTTTCCTACAAGAGCTTGCTGCAGATAGTAGCCACTCGCCGCATGCGCGTACAGCCGGGCCGAGGCGGACGACGCGCAGCGTTTCAAATAAATATACCTGCATAATGCCCAACTTTACTATATAGACATAGTCTGAAATGTCTGAAATACTCTAAAACCCTACTCTGAGAAGTAAGGGCTCTAAATTTCGTGGAGACCAATGGCTCTCATGAACCAAGAAGATGAGGGAGACTGGCCTGTGTGCTCTGCAGAGAGCAAGGATTGCCTTAGCCAAGTACGTAAACCCGAACCCGCACGCCTAACCCAATGCAAGCAACCACGAAGCTGCAAAGAACGTTCTCGAAGCCAACCGCTGAAACCCTTCTCCTGAAACTCCCAAACTCTGAACATCCTAAGAACCCTAAACCCTGAATCCTAAATGCTCAAGCCTAACCTAATCTAAACCCTATAAACCGTAAGTCCCTTAACCCTAAACCTATCCCAAGAACCCTCGAGGACTTAGTAACTAGGGTTATAAATAGGGTAACTATACTTATAACCCCAGTTAAAGTACTTATAACCTTACTTACCAAGTCCCATGATCCTCCAAGTACTCTTGGAGGACTGGGCCCTCCCGCCGGCTGTACGTTCGGCTGCTTGTATTCAGCAGGTCCTCCACGAGGGCTCTCGAAAAGAAAGAAGCCCCCAAACCCCAAACCCTAGGTTTGGGAGTAGGTTTAGGTTTTAGGGTGTGTGCAGTGTTGAAAAGTTTAGGGTCCAGGATGTACGGCCTTGATTGTGGGGTTTACGGCTCCCGGTTAGGGAGTTTCCAGACTCCTACGGCCAGAACCCTCCACCTCAGATCCTCCTGAACCCCAAACTCCCGAAACCATGAATACAAGTTTAGGGTTTAGGGTAATCCCCTATCTCCCTAAACTCGAAGCCCCGGACCAAAGAGACCAAAGAAGCTCGACAGGGCAATGCATTACAGCGCCTGACACCCTGCGAATTCTCGTCCTGGAAGCCTTTCACCCTAAACCAAAACTCCTGTGAACAGAAAAATCTCAAAGCAAGGCACACAGAGCTACTGCCTTGGTCGCAGCCAAGCGGAGGGTGGCCTTTGCAAGTTCCGATAAGAGTTCCCACACAGGGCTCCTTTAAGGGTTGCTTGGTTCCTACCGTTCCTATGGGTTTTATCATGATGTCTTCAGGTACCCTCCTGAAGGTTGCCTGAACGGGTTCCTGTGCTGGCTCCTTGCCGGATTCGCATGATGTATTTTTCATGAAGGCTCCTTGTGCTCACCTTTAATGGTTTCGGTATCTTGAAAGGATTTAGGAGCGTGGCTCCTGCGCAGTCAACAGACATGTACGGTGGGAAGCCTATCTCGCTGGGGTTTAGGATCCTTATAAGTCAACCCTCCACCCCTCAAGCTGTGAATACCTAACTCCTCGTGGAAAGAGGACTTGATAGCACCTGAAAATGCAGCTCAACATCAACGTTTAAGGAATGATAATACGCCGAACAAGCGGGAGCTGGCTTACAATGATACAAGGGCCTTACAAACAGACCAGACTTTGGGGGTATACTATACCACAATCATCAGGCCCTCTTCCCCGATATTACCCTAAACCCTAAACCTCGGGTACCTATTTGGGGCCCTGTTGGAATCATCTCGACGTTTGCAATCCCACGCCTCGGCCGTGAGGTCACCTTGCGGAACACGGTTTTTTTTGAATGATGGTTAATAGCGGTCAGGACTTTAAGGCTTTCAAGGCTGTAAGGGCGTTGAGGGCCGTAGGGCTTCATCAAAGGCGCCTCCGCATCAATTTCAGGGATCCTGGGGTTAGCTTCGCCCAAATGCATCAATGAACAGGCTTTGCGTGGCAAAGTAGTCTCTAAGAGCCAACCACTGGCCGTAAATATCTCTACCTGCAGCAACACATACGTTTTGAAGGATTGATTCCGAATCTTACATCGATGCCAGCTTCGTTCAGCTTCCACTGCTTCAACGTCAACCGAATGAATACGTGATGGCTTTTGGCGATGGCGCTGCACTACGAGTGGTTGTGATACCATATTGTGAAAATTGGACTAAACTCTGAAGCCCTACGCAAACCCAAAAACCTAAGCCCTCACCAGTATAAAAGCCCTACACCTTGAGCCGCAACCGATGGCACCGAAATCCCTTTAAACCCCAGCCCCCTAAACCCTAAATCCCCAACCACTAAACCCTAAACTCAAAAACCCTGAACCTAAGCAGGCGCCTGGCTCGAATGTGCTCACCGGAACAGCAGCAGGAGCCCAGGAAAACCTGGCTTTAAGGTTTAGGACTTAGGGTTTTTAGGGTTTTAGGGATCAACGGGTTTAGGGTTCAGGGTTTAGGGTTTGGGGTTCAGGGTCTAGCCTTGAAGGCTTAAAAGCACGGTGATTTAGTTTTGCATTGTAGCTGCTACCCATGTCACTCCTACATGACCGCTGCCGAAAGCATTTGCTGTATACAAAGAGAGCAAACCACAGAAGCGTCAGTTTGAAAGCCAAAACCCTGAACCTTACACCTGATCCAAAACCACTAAACCCGAAACCTTCAACCCGAAGCCCTAAACCCTTATGAAAGCCCCGAGAGGAAGCGGGCCAGGACAGCTCTAGTGATTCCCTTGGCATGGATGGAGGCGCATGGTCGCCGCCTTCTTTCGGAGGGATGCTTGGGTTTAGGGCTTATAGTGCTACGGTTGATGATATGAATCCTGCATTACCCATAATAGGGAACATACCATAATTCCTATAGTTTAGGGACCTTGTAAGGTAATGCAGGATTTATATCGTCAACCGTAAGGGCTCAGGCCTTTACAAGGCATCCTACGGAGTTCTACAAGGGTCGTTTCAAGGTTCTACAAGGGTTCCGGTAGGGTTCTAAAATAAGAGCTTCGAAAAAGGGTTCCATAACCCTAAGGGTCTAAGTGCCTAAGTATCTTACACTCTCCCAGATAGTAGCCTACATAACTACGATCCTAAACCTAAGTACCTAATTATTGGGTCCTTTGGACCCTCAGGGTAAGGGTTCTACTTGGAGGTACATGGATAGTTATAAGTGGAGTTATAAAATAAGGTAATTCTACTGATAACCCACATAAAGGGACTTATAACCCCACTTATAACTACCCATGAACCTCCAAGTATGGCAGTGTTGCATCTTGTGGCTGCGGGCGGGTCTTGGGGAACCTTCAGGTCTCAGGGGTTCTCAGGCTGGGGGGGAAAGCTTGGAGGATCAGGACACAGTAATATAGGGGCCTTCATAATTGCCAATACTATCTTGGGGGTTCCTTGTTATAATTATGGTATAGTGGGCCCCAAACCCCTATTCTACTTATCAACGGCCCTGTATTAAGCCAGTTCGAGTCGCAGCTGTGCATGCCCCGAGCCCATCATCATGACCTGTTGCGAATTGGCGACCTGTGACCCACGTACCAGTCTCCCCTCCTCCGAGTTAGGGATTCAGAGTAAGGTAAGGCTGAGGGGCTGTCACGAATATACCGCGTATACCTACTTTGCTTCTTCATAGTGTTGCTACTGCCGCGTCCGTCCCTGGCTGCAGGTAATATTGAGGTGGCTCGTAACCGTAGCAGGGGGCTCGAGTCGGAGTAAGCAACCGTACTAGTTTAATGATGACCATGAAACGCAATGCTGCTGGCATTACCAGGATGATAGTTGCGACAGTCGAGCTTTGGGGTTTGGGTTTCGGGCATTAGTGTTTCGCTGGGGCGCTAGGGTCTGCAAATCGGGTTCTTGGCAAGTTTAGATAACTTGATGTTGATGTTATCAGACGTGAAGTTGGCACCTGATGGGCGCATACTTAAAGGATCATGGGACTTAGTAACTAGGGTTATAATTGGAGTAACTATACTTAGAACTATACTTATAACCCTAATTCAGGTACTTACAACCTTACGTACTAAGTCTCCCATGATCCTCCAAGTACCGCATAACTCGTTCTCATTGGTTTCAAACCGTGAGGTCTTCGGCGTTTAGATCCCGCAGACTAAATTTGAAACTCAAACCCAACATTGCACAGCGTGTCAATTTCAGGTGCATTTTCTGTATGCGCATTAGGTCACAAGGTCGTTGACGGTAAGCAATTGGGTGAATCCCAAAACCTGAAACCCTAAACCCCGAGCCCAAAAACCTGACACGAAAGCCAAAACTCCACAGAGCAAAACTCTAAACCCAAAAACAGTACGCTAAAGCCCAAACCCGGACCACCCAAAACCAAAACTCGTTTACCCCAAACTGGTGGTGCAAAACCCTCGCATAAACCCTTTTATGCAACCCTTTTATGCAAAACCAATGCAGCCGATAGAGAACCCTCCAAGAAACTGCAACATCTGAATCTGTAGAAAAGGCCTGCTGACCCAGCAGGGCTTGCTGGCTGCGTTGGCAAATCCTGTGAGCCGGTGGCACTTTGGCGGTTTTGGCTGTAGGGTTTGCCGTTTGATGTGTTGGAGTTTGCTGCTACGGGGTTTGGGGAATACATAGGGGCTTCGTTTAGGGGTTAGAACTTCGGAGTTCAAGGCTGGTTTGTTATATTAGCAAAAGATTATGCTATGGTCATATGTCGCAGGGCTGACTCATTACTATTTCTCTTGCACTGACCTTAGTAATGATATGTTTAGGATCTCGCAGTGGGCCCGCTGGGGACTGAAGTACTGGCCTCAAGGCTTTGAATCCTCGAGGCTTGCTGCGGCGCAGGGTGGAGGCATTGATCTGCAATCTGGATTAGGTTCTTTTGGGACGTAGACTGTAGCCGATGCTGTCATCATAATCGTAGTCGTTGTCGACACTGCAGTACTGGGAGGGTGGGCATACATTGTGAAGTTCAGAAGTGCTCACCATGACGTTGTCGCTGTCCTCCCACTCATCGTCATTGACGTAACTAGACCAATGGCGACTACGACGACGACTGCTACTACTGCTGCTACTGCTACTACTACTGCTGCTACTGCTACTGCCACTGCCACTGCAACTGCCACTGCCACTGCCACTGCCACTGCTACTGCTACTAGTACTACTACTTCTACTACTACTACTACTACTACTACTACTACTACTACTACTACTAGTACTAGAACTGCTGCTGCTGCTGCTACTACTACTACTACTGCTACTACTAGCTACTACTTCTACTACTACTACTACTACCACTACTACTGCTACTACTACTACTACTACTGCTGCTACGACTGCTACTGCTACTGCTACTGCTACTGCTACTACTACTACTACTACTACGACTACTACGACTACTACTACTACTACTACTACTACTACTACTACTACTACTACTATAACAACAACAACTACTACTACTACTACTACTACTACTACTACTACTACTACTACTACTACTACGACTACTACTACTACTGCTAGTACTACCACTACTACTACTCCTACTGTCCTACTGCTACTGCTACTGCTACTACTACTTATGACTACTACGACTACGACTCCGACGACTACTAGTACCATAACTACTGCTATTGCTTTTGCTGATACTTTTGCTCATACCACTGCATCATGCTGCTGCTGCTGCTGCTGCCGCTGCTGCTGCTGCCGCTGCTGCTGCCGCTGCTGCCGCTGCTGCCGCTGCTGCTGCTGCTGTCAGACAGCGACGTGCAGTTGAGCAATTTTGCGGCCAATCAGCCTAGACACGTCAAGATCCGCGGTGGACCCGCTTCTGGGTAGATGTAAACCCATGTCTAGACAGCTAGGAGTTCCCGAACAGGAAACCCGACAAGCAGAGTCAAGTAAATTTGTCAGGATCCTGCTCAAGGGCGTTAAGGTAGCTGCAAAGCTGCTGATTCTCAGGAGCTTCTGCGATGCAAAACATTGCAAAGAAAGGAAAACGAGCACATTGCAAGCTTCGAATTCATCCAAGCCTGCTTCTAGCAAGACAGGCGGGGAAGGAACTTGATTTCAGAGGCGGCACACCGCCGGGCTGTTCTACATGTCTGCGCTCCGCGCGAGCTCATGGGATGTACCCATCAGGCCCTTGCATCCACAAAACTAACCATGACCATGCTCGCTGAACATGTAAGAAATGTAAGCCTTTTTCCAATACCCGATTTCTTACACGTACCCATGACTACTTAGACGTTTACATGTGTACATATAAGCCTGTGCAGGAATAGACAATGCGGCCTACTTCACGTACATACAGAAACAAACCAATGCTCATATCTGCAAATACACAGAATGGAGGGACGTACCATGCATGAATTTATCCATGCATGTATCACGCACATGCCCGTGTGTGCTGCGTAAACAATCCGCTTTTTTGCATGTGCACATGTGCATGCCGCGTGTCTTTATGTCTTTGTGTCTGTCGGTCTGTCTGTCTGGCGGCGTCTGTCTGTCTGTCTGTCTGTCTGTCTGTCTTGTCTGTCTTGTCTGTCTTGTCTGTCTTGTCTGTCTTGTCTGTCTTGTCTGTCTTGTGTGTCTTGTCTGTCTTGTCTGTCTTGTCTTTCTTGTCTGTCTTGTCTGTGTTGCTGTGTTGTCTGTCTTGTCTGTCTTGTCTGTCTCGACTGTCTTGTCTGTCTTGTCTGTCTTGTCTGTCTTGCTGTCATTCCGTCTGTCTGTCTGTCTGCTTGTCTGTCTGTTTGTCTGCGTGTGTCCCTATGAAATTACCTAAGTACGCAGGTATTTACCTATGTACGCAGGTATGTAGGTATGTATGTGTGTGCGTAGGTATGTATGCATGCATGCATGCATGCATGTAAATACGTGTGTGCACCTTGTTTGTGGAAGTGAGTAAGTAAGCAAGCAAGGAAGGGAGAAAGCAAGTGAGTAGAATTGCATGCACTAAGCCTGCATTCATGTAGGTGTGCAGGTACGTAAGTAAGTATGTAGGTAGGTATGTGGGTTTGCTTGGTTGCTTACGTGTTTGTTTGTACTTACATGCATGCGCATGAACTTTTGTGTGCATAGCTGAATATGTCTAACCGGTATGTGTGTGTGGTCGGATGAGCTTGAGTTTACCATAGTTTTCCTTTGTGTGTGAGGAGAGTATTTGTGCATATGTATATATATATATATATATAGATACATATATATATATATATATATATACGTGCGGGCGCCCATGCTGCAGGCAAGCATGCATGTGCAGATGGCATGTGCACACCAACGCGGCTGAGCAGGTACGTATGGAAGCGCATGGTGAATGGTTTGCGTGTGCACATCGCTGGTGAGATGCCACATGTGTACCAGAGAGCCTACAGAATACAGAGCATATATGATTATTCATAACCTCATTATGTATACACGTGTATACGGTGTGTATATCTACCCATACATTGACATTGTACATACGTTTTGCCTACCTGTGTGCTTGTACAAGCGAGAGAGAGAGAGAGAGAGAGAGAGAGAGAGAGAGAGAGAGAGAGAGACAGAGAGAGAGAGAGAGAGAGAAAAAACAAAAACAAAAGTGTGCGCAAGTCTGCTTCTGCATGCGCAGAGGTGCTTTTAGGTAATTCATTAATTCATTTACAGGTACTGACATACACGCGGCTGTGCTTATACACCTGCGCTACAAGCGAAGCACTGTGTGCATATGCAAACAAAGACGAAGGCAGTACCTAAAATAATGAGAGAGCACGAAGGAGACTGAGAGGGAAAACTGAATGAATATATGCACACCCACATCCGAAGGACAAATACATGCACATCCGCATCCAACTGTGTATGTAGTATGTATTCTATGGGGACGGTCAGGAATTACCACGATCTTTGCCCGATTTCCGTTACTGACTTCTCTGGATTGCAAGGAGCTCCAGTGGAAAAGCGGGTCGAGCTGACAGCCCAAGAGACGACCTCAACCGATAGGCCCTGACAACGAAGCGAGCTCCACCAGTTCAATACTCGCTACTGCATCACCGCAATCAAACTAGTCCAAAGATGCTCTTCTGATCATCGCATTACTCATTACGCTTGCCTTTGGCTACTAGTACGAGCTCTTTTGATCAGACGGTTTGTCTTGGAACTTCTTCAGGAGGAACATCATGTCTGTATTCGAAGAATTTCATTGAAAAATATGATGAAGCTGATAACGCGGGAAACTAAAGAAAAAGCAAACATGCTGATACATCTCGTGAAGGTGTAGGCTTTGCGGCTTCAGAATAAAGTCCTCCTTGAACCCCAGAACGATAAAGTCCCGTGTAGGCCCGCTTTTCATTGTCGGGTGCAGCCTTTGGCTCGGAGTCTCACTGAATCCGCTTTTCGCTGAGACAGCAAAATGATAAAAACTGCCTGGCCAACCTCCGGCCCGAGGCATCCTTAAAGGTCAGGTTTAGGGTTTAGGGTTTGGGGTTTAGGGTTTGGGGTTTGGGGTTTAGGGTTTAGGGTTTAGGTCCTTGAAGCGATTGCTCTCAAGCGTTCAATGAGGGTTCGCAGACGGGAGTAGTATCGGCAGTATAGCCGCCTTCAGAATAAGGCTGAGGTTTTTGTGGTCCACTATGGTATATGTAGTTGTATTTCGGACCGGAATCGTACCGTACATTATTCAAACGTCCGATTTTAGGGGTTTAGGGTTCAGAGCTTCAGGATAAAACCATGCAAGTACCTCTTCCAGCAAAATTTGTATAGGGTTTAGGGTAGTATACTTCAGAGTGCGCTTTCTGGTCATACGGTTGATGATATAAATCCTGCATTACCCATAACAAGGAATATACCATAATTCCCATAGCTTAGGGACCTTAAGGTAATGCAGGATTTATATCATCAACCGTAGCATCCCCTTGAAGTTCTGAGAGTCCCTACGTAGGATAGCTTGCGGTCGACGGATGCATTTCAGGTTGGCCAAATTGACACCACAGATCGACGTGTCCCAGAGAGCCCAATACCACTTAACTCTGGAGTCTACCTTCTTTTTGGAAGATTTTGAAAGTCTTGATGAGGATTTCCATAGTTGTCTAGGGATCTTTTCATGAGGAATATGCCTTCTATATAGGGGCTTAATTTGACGCTTTCCGGTCTATTCCTTACTTGAGGATGGAATGGGCTCGCTGGGTTCGGCGTCGGATCTGGTCTAATGTTTGAATTCCAGCACTCGTCACGTAAGCGTCGGGTTCAGCGCTACCAGCAACTGTTCTATCTGGGCATAAGGGTACAAGGGCTTTGATAGAAGCTATTATGCTACAAGGATTTGGAGTTTGGTTTATTATTTATAATAACATTACATCATCAATTAACTTGCATGTAAATTTTCCAAAAAAAAACAGGGTTGTTGGGATTGCGGAGTTTCAGGGAAAGATCTAAGGGCCCTGCCCAGCTAGACCTCACGGCTACGGCGGCTGCAGGTTGAGGCTGTGGGGTTGATTTGGGCTGAGGCTTGATGTGAAGATCGCCCCAACCTGGACCCCAAAAGTATGTAGAATAATAGCCTTTTATAGTAGGCCTTGGGCCATTACTTTACCTACTTACTTTGGGTGGTCTAGGAAGACCCGAAGCCGAAGTCGCCGAAGCCCTAGGCCTACGTTGAAAAGCGCCGAGCTCAGTTTGCTGACACTTGGACCCGATCGACCCGATCAGCCATACTGCAGCTGCAACAGAAGGAAAACCAGGAGGAGTGTGTTCGCCCCGAAGCCTCATACTGACAGGATCATGGGACTTAGTAAGTAGGGTTAGAATTAGGGTAACTATACCTATTACAAGTTAAGGTACTTATAACCTTACTTACTAGGTCCCATGATCCTCCACGAGTTGCTTTAGGGTTTGGGACTTTTGCGTACAGGGCTTCTGGAAGATAGGAGATTCGGTTGTCTGGGGGGTTGGGCTCCAGGCTCCATCACAGATTGCTACTCGTAACTAGTTTACTAATACTTATTCAGTTTCTCAATGGGGATCGATCCCGGAACATGGCGGACCTGTGCTGCAATGCTAGGAAGCATTCGACCCTAAGCAAAAGCGGCGAACACTCAGAGCGTCAACCCTCAACCGACTATCCCAACAATCCAACAGCCCTCAACTCTGAGCACCAAAAACTTAGAGCAAACTCCTGAGCCATCCACCCTAAACTCGGGTGTGTTACACAACTCTATCTAAATATTTACGACTAGGAAAACGACAGCGAGTCAGAACTAAACGAATTGTAGCAAGACTACCCAGCTCCCAAGCGGATGGTGGGTTGTCTATGCCCTACTCAAGAACCAATACAGGAGCGCCTCTGATAATCCTCCATGACTCCGAAACTCGAAACCCAAAACCCAAGACCCCAAACCCAAACCGTACACTCTAAATTCTAAATCCTACACCCAACACCCCAAAACCCCACAGGCCCAAAACCCAACAGGCCCAAAACCCAAACCCTAAACTCCAACCCCTAAAAGGCACACAAAACAAGAACAACACTAACTCCTAAACTCTGCCCAGGGACTTGCTCCAAGGGCTTCACGTGCCGCGGTTTGACGCCAGGAAGTCGCAGGCCGCCTCGCGAGGGTTCGGGCTTCTTGTTGGGAGTTGAGTTTCAGAGCTTAGGATGTAGGGTTTAGGAGTTAGGGTTTAGGAGTTAGGGTTTAGGATTTAGGGTTTAAGGTTTAAATTAAGGATTTCGGGTTAGGGCTCTTGTTCAGAGCTGAGTTTGAAGGAGTTTGTGGACTGGGGCTAGCTCTTCTATGTTTCAGGGGGTTTAGGGATGTAGAATTGTTTTGGTTTGCCCCTTCAAAAGCCGGCACGAACCCCCAAGAAATCCTTTTAAAGGAACCCCGGAGCTTAGGGATTTAGGTTCTTTCGCCTTCCTGGCTATAACTGTCAGACAGTGTAACATACACACAAACCCAAATTATTCGACTCATCAAGACCCCCATATTTAGACCCCCCCCACCTAATTACCCTCTAATACACCCTAAATGCCGGCTGTCAGGCACCATCAGAGCTCCATTAAAAGGGCCATTGGGGGAAGGTGGGTCCTGGCACTACTTATCCCATCCATAGCAAAGCTGCCGAGCCTGAGAACCTACAGCCGCCGCTCCCCTGAGCTTCATGCAGGCATATACATTTCAAGGTTTAGGGTTTAGGGGTTAGCATAATATTAGGGGCCTGAATAAGTAGAATAGGGTTTTGAGGTATATTACAGTCATAACATGGATCCCCGAAAATAGTAAGGCAAGTACTAAGGCCCCTGTTACCGCATACTGGTTAGGCTTTCCATGGCAAAAACCGGCTCAAACCCTGTACTGAGGCTCGCTGGCAGCTGCTGCGACTCTCAATTGCTTATTGATGTGGGAGTTTCCGAAAATTAGGGGTACCTTGTTTTGGGGTCCTTGCAATACCCTATTTTCGGAAACTCCCACGTGTGTGTTATGATTAGTGTCCTGATTGTCAATCTGACTTTTGATGCATTGCTGGCATGACTGTTGTCCTTACGAACCTTGCCACTAGCATTATTCAACCAACTGTCATTATGAGAATGTTCAAACCTGGTCGCTATGCATTCTTGACGCTCCTGGGATGTAGACCTGAATCCCAAACAACCTCTGTCCTAAACGGAAACGGTTTTCGTGTATAGGCTTTGGCGATCCGCATCCCTGAACCCGGAATCCCTATGAACCCTTCAGCCGAAACCCAAAACCCTAAACCTTAAATCCTAAACCCTAAACTTTAAACTCTAAACCCTAACCTAAATCTTAAAACCCGAACGTTAAACCCTAAACCCCAAACCCGATGGTCGTGCCTGAAACACGGCTGGACACATGATCCCTCAAGAGCCGCAAGCAGCTGCGCCCAGGCAACTGGCCGTCGGTTGAAGGGTTTAGAGTTTAGGGTTTTAAGGTTTAGGGTTTATAGGGGTTTAGGGTTAAGGGGTGTGGGTTTGTGGGTTGCGTTCAAGGCTTGAGCGTTCTTTGTCAGGTGCATGGCAGGGTTCCTGGGTGTGGTGTAGTTTGCTGGCTATGCTTTTTCCGTCAGAGGTAACCGAACCGAAAAGATCGAAAGCAGCCCGGATACAGAACGCTGTCCTTGACCAGTGCATTTTTGGCAGCAGATTCTGATCCGCACGAAACACCATGGCTAAATCAGCAGGTGTGAGCATGATCTTGTGATCCTGCACTTTCGGAGCTGCTATCCAAGGGTAAAAGGAGGGACCCTTAATAAGGACTCGTAGGTATATATTATATACCCTTAATATAGCCATTATATACCCATTATATAGCCCATTATAGGGTAAGGGTCCCATTAAGGGTCCCTCCTTTTCCCCTTTGATGCTATGGAAAAAGCATGGCCGGGTTGCTGTTGTGGTCGCCGTCATAGTGGTAGCTGTAGCAGTAGGAGGAGTGCTAGGAGTGATAGGAGACGGTTTTGATGGATGGCCGAATTCATCAAAGCTTTGCCCACAAACCCTAAACACCATCCTAAATTGTAAGCCCTCAAAAGCCCTAAGCCCTTAACTGCCCCTGGCCTTTTTAATCGCGGTCTTGTAGTGGCTTGCAGAAAGGGGGCGGCGCTGAACTTTCCCGAAGGACTTCGCACAACACCTTCACCGGGAGCTTGGGTTGAACTTTAAAGAGGTGGGAATCAGCGGTGCCATGAAACGTTACGAAGTTGATGAAGTTATACAGGAGTCTAGAAACTATAGAGTGTTGTGAAGTTGAGGTTTGGGGTTTACAAGGACTGCAGCGGGATTGGGGCGTGCTTGCTTCAGATTGGGACATGACGTAACCCCTAAATTATACGCCCTAAACACTTAAAGCCGTCTTGGAGGGCACGATTCAGGTTCGGGGTTCGGTGTGGTTTGGCATTCAGGCTTGATGGCAGCCTTCATATGCACTTGCTCCGTACTATAGTAACCTTGAAAGGAACCCTTACTCCACCCTGAAAGGAAGCCTGAAAGTGAAACCGCCCCGAATTCCGACTCCCCACATAGTAACATGTTGTAGCCCTTATAGCAGCCCTTGCACCTTACAGTAACCCTCATGCATTCTGGACCCTTAGAGTAACCCAAACCCCAGAGGGAACGCGAAACATTAACCCCTGTTTGAAGATCATAGTTTATTTCCTGATAACCCGAATTAAGAAGATTATAACCTGACTTACTACGTCCCAGGATCTTCCAAGTAGCCCCTAAATCGTGGCCCCAAAACCTGCTCTCTCCCTTCAAGACCGCCTGCAGAAGGCCGTGCAGGAAGCCACGCAAGTGGAAGGATCCTCCCGGGCAGTCGCGCTCTAAACCCTCTCCCCCAAAAGTACCGGAGGATGGTTGTCAAAATTATGGTCCCTCTTTGGGTCCCTGTTATAGTACGGCACCTAATATTTAGGGTACCCAAAAAGGGACCCTAATTTTGACAACCACCCCGGAGTTGTCCTAAAACCGTTGTTTCGAAACTACACTGGCGCGCACACGCTGTGTCGTTGTAGGAGCGAGAGTTTGCCGGTGGGAGTTGGCGCCGCGAAAGCTGCCCAAGGAAAGTCATGACCATGCACAGCGAAAGCTGTGGAGAAAGCGTCAAACTTGCATGCGATATAGGTGTTTACAGTGCGACTTCCACTACATGCACGAGTCCATGAGAACTTTGTTTCATCGTCTTTGCTTCTGCTTGTAGTACGACGGCGACAGCCAGTCGTTCTGGTCCTAATTGTAGTGCTCGTCGTCGTGGTAGGTGGTGCTAGTGGTGCCGGTGTGCAGCAGCTGCTGCTGCCGGTTCTGGTGCTGATGCTGGTGCTGCTGATGATCAGAATAACAATAACAAGAATGAGAAAAATAGTGGTAATGATAGCAATATCGGAATGAATGCCACTTCTACAATATACTCAAAGTACCCTGTCCCTGAACCCGAAACATCCTCAGAACCAGTACGAAGACTCTACAGCCGAAACCCCACGTCTCCTGCGCCATCGCCTTGAGTTTATGGAAGTCGGCCTCATCTTCAAAGGATTTTGCTTTCTGAGGGTTGGGTTTAGGGTTTAGGGTTTAGGGTTTAGGGTTTTGGGCATTCAAGTTTTTTTCGTGGAGCTCTTATCTTAGGGTTTAGGGTTTAAGGGCTTGGGGGTTTAGGGTTCAGGAGCTCGTTTTTCAGGGCTTCTTTTCCTAGGGCCTTGGGGCCTGTAGGCCTTTCAGATATCAAGGTAAGCCGAGTTGCCAGAAGCTCAGATAAGGCCTCATACTGCATGAACTTCCCGTGATGAACTGGGCAGACAGGGACGACCAAAGCTTCCACTTCCACCATGTTGTTGAAGCTGACGCTTCCCGCTGTACCGGCTGCATCCTGTCGAGACGTTTCATGCGCGTCTGCACGAGAAGACAACTGTTCAGACAGAATCTTCGAGTTGTCAGGCATTCGTTCGGCTGCTGACAGGTATGAACTAGGGCAGCGATCGCTTGTTCCTTCAGGGCATTGCAGTCCTTCCCCACCAGGATCTACATGGATCTACTATGGAAAGGCTCTAGCTCGAAATCCTGCAGCAGACCGCTGCAACACCAACACATACACCCTGCATCCCAATCCTGATCTTGATCTTGGGTACTGCCCCCATACAGTAACAGTGTATAATAGCGCTGTTTAAGGTAACTGTTACTGAGTGGGGGCAGTACCCAATCCTTGTCTTATATATATATATATATATATATATATATATATATATATATATACATACATATATATATACATACATAAACAAATATATATATATATATATATATATCAGCCTGAGAACCGAACCCTGAGCCTGAACTGGGATCCTCGAACCCTGTTCCCGAAACCATCCAAACTCGAGCCCGAAACCACATCCCGCAGGCCTTCTGCGCCACAGGAGACAGCGAGCTTTCCTTTCGCTCAAGTCTCTTTGGGCCCGTCACAGCAACAATTCTGAATCTAGAGCTGCTGCCTTTCGTCAGCTGCTGCCTTTCGTCTGGAACGGTTCCCAATAAATGAGCAGAATCTGATGCATATATGCATACATATATGTACATATATATATATATATATGTGTGTTTATTCATTTGCTGACACATATATAAGGATGTATGTATGTATGTATGTATGCTATGTGTGTACGTTGTGTGTCTATGTCTGTGTGTCTCTGTGTGTATGTGTGTGTGTGTGCATGTGTGTAGGCGTATAGGTGTATGTGTGTATGTGTGTACTTGTGTGTACTTGTGTATGTGTATGTGTACATGTACGTATGTATGCATGCATGTATGTGCTTGCATCTGTGTCTGTATCTGTATATGCATATGTATGTGCATGTGCATGTGTATGATGTGTATTAAGTATATTATGCATGCATTTATATGGTACGTATTTCATACAGATGTATATATAGTTATATATATATATATATATGTACACAGGTAGAAATTACGTGCGCGATTACATAACATAAGTACATATGTGTCGAATACTTCTGTCAGTCTAGTCTCATTGTTAAAGCTATGGTAGCAGTCGCAGTGGCAGCAGCAGCATCAGCGCCAGCACATGCAAAAGGCAAAAGTAGTATACGGCACCAGTGCAGCAGCAGCAACAGCAGCAGCGGCGGTAGCAGCAGCCTAGCGTCAGTAAGTCGCAGTAGCAGTTGCCGGTTTAGTTGGAGTTGCCGCATGGCTTGGAATCAAAAGCTTTGCTGGCCTAGCCGTTTAGGGTTTAGGGGTTTAGGGTTTAGGCCTTTGCAAGCCTGGGTTGTTCTCTGACTGTAGGAGGACTCATCGGGCCTGCTACACCGGCCACTTCAAAATTCCAAGCCCTCAACTTCCATCCTACACTCCCAGACGCCTGGGCTCAGGTCCCTGAACCCGGAGGTCTCTTAAACCAGCACAACCCTCAAAATCTAACAAAAACACGTTGCAAAGCTCTCCTTCGACATTCCATCGGAGGTTATGCCCGCATGGCTGGAAAACATGCGGCGGAAGCCTCAAAGTCAAACGGCAAGAGCTTTGGCTATCTGAGAGTGTAGGCTCTGAGTTTAGGGCCTCGGTCTTGTGGGGCTGGTATAGGAGTTTGCAAGTCCTAGCTGGACTGATGTGGCGTATGTGGTCCAGGGAGTCTAAGGTTACGGTGTGGTGGTGCTCAGGTTGCAGGCGTGCTTGGCCTATAATTCCGATACAAGTCCAGAAACGAACATGAAGAAGTCCCGAAAAGACCTGCCAGCATTTGCGATGCCTTTCCAGGGCCTCACATGTGTAGAGCGCTAAGCCGGGCGTCCGAAAACCAAACCCCAACACCGAAAAACACTAGCGACCTCTGCCCTACTCAAGACCCAAACCCAAGATGAAGCTGAATGCTGAAGGCAACTATATGTATCGCAGTTCGATGTCAGTGCTGCTGACAGTGTGGAAGGCATTGAACGACAGAGAGAGATACTGGGCAGTGTTGTGGTTGCTGCTCTTACTTCCACAAACCCAACCTCGCTATCATGTGCCCCTACTCCAAAAGCCCTATCAAATTATGTGGTACACTACTTTCATGCATATCATTTTCTTATTATAACATACCGTTAGACTGTCATACTCTACCATGTTAGTAAAATCCTCTACCAAGCCACGATCAGGCCGTGGCTTGCTGCTGTTGAACTCCAGCTGCGACAGAAGCCCGGCGGCGCACAGGGACTGCACAAACTCGTGGGATGAGATCTCGCAGCCTCAGCCATGAGATTCGAGTTCAGGAGTTGGGGCTTAGGGGCTGCTTTCAACGTCGGCCTTGTGGCCCAGCGTTTAGGGCTAAGGTTTAGGGCTTGGACTAAGAGTTTAGAGTTCAGGGCATGGGTTAAGGGTTACAGTTGAGGGTTGAGGCAGCCGCAGAAGGAAGTGATCCCTTGGTGGCCTCCTGACACTCAACTGACCTGGTCATGTCTGATACTCGGCATGGGGGTTAGGGATTTCGGGTTTGGGGCCTTGGGCTACATGTTCGCGACGCCATGGGCGTTGCCGAATATAGGGCTCATATAGCACCCTAGATCCTTATAAGGACCCCCAAACTTAGGCACCCCTCATTTTCGAAGACTCCCCCATAAGTTCCATCCTCTGGGAGACTTCGATCTCTCGAGGACAAGCAGGACATGACTGCTGTCAGTATTCGGGTAGATACCTAAATTAGGAGCCCTTTTTTTAAGTCCGCAACATCAGGATCCCTAGCCAGGTCCCCACAGATTGGGATCCTGTCTTTGGGCCCCCAAAAGTACGGCACCCTGCTAAACAGAGCCCTAAACGATCGAGTCCCTAGTTTTCACAATTGCCCATGTAGGAGAGAGTCTGCTTCATGACTGCAACCTCTTGAGTTGAAGGCTTTAAAGGACGGAGCCCCCCTTCTACCTCCACCACTGCCACCACAACTACTACCACTGCCATTACGGGGAGTCGTAGGAGCAGCTGCTGCTGGGTTGTGCTGTAGCGTACCGTGCTTGCGCCTTGTGGACTCAGTTATTACCCAAAGACTCCATGTACCCATATCGTGGATACTTAGGCCTTAAAGTACCTATACAGGGACCCCTTCAAGGCCCAAGTACCTGTATACTATATGGGCACATGGAGCCTTAGGGTTAGCCTCTGGGTCTTTGTATTGCAGTATTGCAGCTGTTCCAAAAGCTGAAACGTCGGCTGCAAAAGATGGGCCCAGGGTGCAGGCTGCTAAAGAACTACCAAAGGCTAAGCATAAACTGGAAAGAGAACCCGACATCCGCTTGAGGCTTTCAGTACCGAGGTTAGAGCAGCATAGGGGCAAACAATTTACCGATACTGTACTAGTCTGGGTTTCTTAGCATAACTATACCGGAAAAGCCCACTCAATTTATGAAGAACCCTATATTTCCTGCGGTTGTGGTGCATGGGTTGCGAAGCTGCCGGTCGTTTGCCTCCTCGTAGACGACCACGTGTCGGAACGGACCTCAGCTGATCCGAAGGCCTCGAAGTGATCTATTCGGGGTTCCTCTAAGGGTCCCTTTTATGGGATCTGTGGGGGTTCCATGAAGGGTCCTTTTTATGGGATCTGTAGGGGTTCCTGAGAAGTTCGACTGCGGCGATCTCTGGAACGTTCGCCTCTTCGAAGCACGGCCTGATGAGCGTCTCGCAAAGCTGCGCTTTCTCGACGTCGACTGCAACTTTTATGGGATCGCTAGGGGTTCCTTTTAGGGTCTTTTTATGGGATCTGTAGGGGTTCCTTTATGGGCTAGGCGTGAAGATCGAGGGTCTAGCAGGATCTTGCAATGTCGTGCAGTCGCACGTGCATATCTTGGCATCGACTATCAACTTGCAGCAGGAGGAGGAGGAGGTGTAGCAGGAGTAGTAGGAGCAGCAGCAGCAGTAGTAGTAGTAGCAGCAGCAGTAGTGGAACAAGTAGAAAGGTATGCTGCAAGTTTCGCTAGGCCACTGGTGCAAGCCCGTCCGATAACTTTGGACAACTTCTCGTCCAGGGAGACTTTCGCAACGGGCGCTTGACTTCGTCCATCGGAATTTTTGCCTCGGCGGCCGCTGTCAGGGCTTCCTTGTTTCAAACTCCTCGTGACGAAGCTCGATCTTTCAGGTGGCAAAGCCTCGAAGCCAGGATCTGTTTTGGGGCTCCGACTTCTTGAGAGAATTTGGGGTGGGAAACCCCAAACCACGAATGCAAACCTCCAGTCGGATTTCCCCGAGGATTTTGGGGATTAGTCCGTCGGAATAAATCGCCTCCATGCACCGGATGCTAGGTATCAGGGCCTCCTGTGATGTCTTGGGCTTCGGGGTTCTCTGGTAGAACAACCTAACCTTCTCTCAGGGAAGTTCAATGGATGAGGTCGTCACATTTTCTGGCTCTTGCTACGACAACAACCAGTTGTATGCTTACTGTTATGGTTGATATGCTGATGGTGACGATGTTCATGAAAGTACTGGTGGCTGGTGATGACAGCTGCCACAATCGCTTGCTGGCAATCCAAATAACACCGTGATATCATTTCTGACGATCTTGATTTGTGTATTCACAACTTTCGTTAAAGGCCCGAAAGCCCTGATTAGGCCAGAAATCAGCACCCAAGCTGCGGCCGAACGCCAGGAAGTCGACGCAGGAATGCAGAAAGATGTTCGAAGGCACATCCTCGCTCTCCCACCACCACTGCTCGGACTCATCCTTGTACCCAAAAACAGCCCACAACGCCTTGGACAGTTCAAGGTTTTGGTGCTTCTGGTTGATTTTACTTCGATGTTAGATGAAGGCATTTGGTATAGATGAGGATTTGGGTCTAGTCGAAGGAGAACATGGGAGACGACAATGCAGAGTGAAGCAAGCTTGCGCAACGACATCGCAAAATGGATCTGACATATTTGTCTCGGGATGCCTACCGCTCGGCTGAGGACTTGGATTTTTCGGGATTTCTATACACAACCAGCTCTGAGTATCATGATGTTGGAAGAGGATGAACCGGAGCTGGAGGAGACTGGCAAGAACCGTGCCACAGGCCGTCAGGCCTCATGTATCAAAGGGACCAGAAACAGAAACTAGACTGATGACCATCAACATAGCGGTCACAACAGCGCCCTCCTTTCTTTATATCATCACCACCTTCGTCAAATGCAAGGCAGCGGTGCGAAGCTCTGGCAAAGATCATGACAATGCTGATGATGGGCCGTGGCAGCAACTAGTTGGTACAAGAAAACAGCACAATACCACACATGCTTGAAATTCTTGCTGCCAGATTCGCCAACATGAGGAATGCTGAACTACTTCCTCCCTGCCATGGCACGGCCAGGTCGAATTGCGCCAGAATGCGGATTCGGCCCGACGTCCTGTGTTGGCGCTGTGGGTTCAGGGAGCAGGGTCGACCCCAAATCCAGCCCCTTATACTGGTCAAAGGGTTGATAACACGGCCAAACTCGATGGCGACAACAATCTCCAACATGACTACCGTCGTGTTCATCAGGATCGTGAGTGCCATTATCATCATCTCATCGTCATCACCACCGTCCCGAAGCGCAAGCTGAGGCCCACCAGACAGCCTTACTTGTCTAGTTTACTACGGGGGACGCAAAACTTACCTTTGGGAGCATCTAATATCGAGACTTAAAGTGATCCCCAAAAGGCTGAAAGGCTACTTAGACTTACTCTACTACCCTAAAGGGTTTAGGGTTTAGGGGTTTAGGGACCCTAAACCCTAAACGCCAAGATCTCCTGTAGCTGGGCGTGGGTGCCTCTGGCTGGGCCAAAACAGGCACTGCTCGACTGGATGAGTCCAGCAGCCTCCGGTTTCCACTTACAACTTGCTTGGAGCTTTAGAGTTTAGGGTTTATATAGGGCTTATATAGGGTTTATATAGGGTTTATATAGGGTTTATATAGGGTTTATATAGGGTTGAGGGTTTATAACATGTTAGTAGTAAGTGCTTTGTGAGGGTGGCATCTAGGTGCTTAGAGTGTCTTTGTGATCCTGAAAGTCATGATGCTCTGTACGGTTTCATGGTGGCTTCATCCCGGTTATATATGGTCTTTGTATCACGGCCCAGGGTTGAGGATTCAGTTTCGGGTTCAGCGTAGCGAATGCTGCAGGTTCCAGCTCGAGAGGGTTCAAGTTCTTCGCGTTCGTTGTTGCTTAGGCTTTTGGATTTTGTGGCTCAGTCAGAAAATTGGGTGGCTGGCAGCTGAATTTCGGAATGAGATGTTGTGGGGTGCCTGGTTTCAAGGTTCAGGCAGGCCGGGGTTGCAGCCTGGGGAAACCGGAGCCGGCGAGCGATCGCCCCAAGGGTGTTGTGCTACTGTCTCCGTCACACTTCTACCCGAAACTTAAACCCTACACGGTAAGCTCTGGGCCTTGGGTTTAGGATTTAGGGTTTAGGGTGCACTACCCCTAAGCCCTAAACTCTAAACCCACAGATGTTCTCTGGCTTTTGTGGCCGTGGCTCTTTTGCATCACTTCCAGTGCCGGAGTGTCCTCGGTCGTGTCGAGCTCGAAATCGCTGAGCTCTTTGGGTAGAACACTCCTAGCAGGAGGGCTGGGTTCGGAGTTTAGGGCGTAGGTTTAAAGTTTATGGTTTACGGCTTGGGGTTGAAACTTCATGGTTTACTCACTGGCCCAAAACCCAGGGGAATAAAAGTTGAAACTTTCAGAATCGACTACCTTTTAAGAACCCGAAAAGTTGAAAAGTTGAGTTTACAGCCACTAAGTTTAGGGCTTGGAGTTTAGGGCCTCTTTCTCTGCCTTGAGGTTCATGGGCCTCTGTAGCTAGGGTAGAACACATCTTACTCGATGATGTAGGTGCAGCTGCCGTATACATATACATATACGTACATATATATATATATATATATATATATATATGTGTGTGTGTATGTGCATATGTATACACGGGTACTTGCCATGAGGCTCCAAGTATGAAAAGAATTGCAGAACAAGTCGGAGACAAGGTCGCAGATGCCCCCTAAACCCAATCGTTGCACCCTTGCAGTAACCTTGTTGTGACCCGGACCAAGACCAGGACCTGAACACCCCGCGATGATAGGGTTCACTACAAGGGTTCCTATCGAGGTGACTATAAGGGCTACTACAAGGTTACTACTGCTACAAAGGGCTACTATTCAACCCAAAGCCCACAGCTTGGAACCCTCAGCGCCCAAACTACTCTCTCTCACTCTCCAGAGTTCGATGCCAAGTGATGCGAAACTGACAACACACAACCTCAAGCTGCAGTAACTTCTACAAATACGATTATAGGTCCTTAATCACTCACTAGAATAAGGTTTTGGACAACAAACTAATCTATTTGTATAGAGATCATGCGGGGATAACACTACTAAATACTCACGCAACTTTTTGCTTCTCTTGCCACGATCAAATATTACTATGACCATGCCGATCAATGGACTGTTTACAAGGCTTGTAGGGCTACCATTCTTACCAACAACACGACCACAGTTCGCATCCCTAAGACCTGTGTTCTTACCATCATGCCACTATTTCGCTATCGGGCCCCAACCACAAACCCTAACTCCCTGAAAATCCCGAACCCTATACTGCCCACTTTTTGGCTATCGGGCCATCGGGTCCTCAAAGTCATGCTCTCCAGCATTTCCTTGGAGGACTTGGTGACGCAGCCCCCGCAGAGCTCCAGGATATCGTTGGCTGTCACGACCTTAGTATGGTTAGGGTTTAGGGTTTAGGATTGGGTCTAAGTCTAAGGCTTAGGGCTTAGAGATTTTGGATGATTTAGGGCGGGTCTGAAGTATTCCATTTGGCGGATTCTCGTTGGGGATCTAGGACCATCACGAGTCTCTGAACTTGTTCACCTGTGCAAGTGTCTTTGCAAAGTCTACCCAGACAAAGTGCAAGGAGAGAGACAAAGGGAGCGAGAGAGACAAACGGAGAAAGCCTTGCGCACCGGCTGGGAGTTTTGATGTCGCAGGCGCCTACTGTAAAGCTGTCGAAACTACCTGCGAGTTAGGGTTCAGGCTGTAGGGCGGCTTTCGTGTTCAGGGTTACAGGCTTGATCCAGGCTGTACGGCTGCACATACATCTGCGAAAGCCTTGCACACCTTGAGCGTTGAGGAGTTTGGTGTTTGGTATGAGGAACATCACGTGTCGTATCATGTGTAGGAACCAATCACAGTACAGTACCGAAACACATGTTGAAGAAGTGCTCCATCGTAGGGTGAGGCCTGACATCCTCATGATCATCATCGTCATCATCATCACCATCATCATCATCATAATCATCATCATCACCATCATCATCATATATATATATATGTATAAATATCACAATCGAACGAGTAAATCAACACACCTAACATTGGATGACACCGAAAGAAACATGTGCTGAATTCAGAAGCGCGTCAGCTCTAAGCTGTCCGGCAGCAAAGCACGGCACACGACGTTGCCTCTTGGTTCTTCGTGGGTCTACGGCTCGGGTTGGAGCTTCAGACTTTAAGGTGGGTTTGCTGTGGGCGTTTATTTACAAGCCCTTAAGCCCATGAGTTTAAAGACCCATGAAGAGCCCGTATCTAGCCCTCATCAAGCCCCACTTTGCAAATTACGTCTGCCTCTCGAGTCGATCCAGCAGCTCTCTGAGAGGCAGCGAGCTGTCAAAGGGCTCGAAGCACAGACCCGTCCCTCGAGGGGTCTTCACCTTGCTAGCTCGTTGCCCGGCTTCCCTTCAAGGAGTTCGGGTCTTTGAAAAGTTTGTAGGCTCTTAAAGGGGGTGCTTTGTGTTTAAATCTATGGGCGTTGGGTTTAAAGGACTTCAAAGGTTTGTGCCTCAGGGTTCGGAGTTGAGGATTTAGGGCTTCAGGCTGGATAGCTCTAGAAGAGCCAAGGACTTTTGGGATTAGGGTTTAGGGTTTTAGGGTTTAGGGTGTAGGGTTTGGGATTAGGGTTCAGGGTTTAGGGCGTAGGGTTTGGGACTATGGTTTAGGGTTTAGGGTCCAGGGGCTTGGCAAGCAGGTTAAGAGCTTCTTGGCCTCCCTGCAACCCACCTAGACCCCCAAAAGTAGGTAAAATAATGGCCCCAAACCTATAAAGGGCTATTATTCTACATACTTTTGGGGGTCCAGGTACTTCTTGATCTTTTCGGCAGGGCTTTGGGTTTTGGATCTCCGCTTGCCGACGAGGTCGTCAGCTTGAAAACGGATTTGAACCCTTCACCGAAAACCATACTCAAGCAACGGTATCACCATGTCACACACCGGCCAGATGTATATACGTATGTAAACACCTGTAGTATACATATATATATACATATATATATATACATATATATATATATATATATATATACATACGTGCATATATGTATGCATGTGTATATGTCCGATATATATATATATATACACACACACACATTCAAATCATGTAGTCCCATGTTTGAAGACTCAGCATGCCCTTGATGTAGTGACTCAAAGCATGGCCGTAATACAAGATGCCACACTTTAGTATTTTCATATTGTGAGGACCATGGGGACATTGCGATTGCTACTTATTCAGACCTTCGTGTTGGGAACTGACATAGACTGGACTATCCAAGCACTGGCAGCTGTACCGCTGTAGATTCGTCCGACTTAATTGGTCGCGGCTTCAAGTAGTGTTACCAGCTGTATGGTTGGGGCATGTTGCAGCGTAGCATAGCGTTTAAAGGTAAATCCCGCAAACAAGAACAAACCTTGTAGACATGCTAGCCGACGATCATAGCCCAGACACCAAAGATCGCACAGGCAAATTCGCGATCTTCCGAAGCAGTGACTTTGTAGCCTTCCACTCGACTTCCTCATCGGCATCGTCCCCGACAGCACCCCGACTCTTTGCCAAAGCACTCACCTTGGAAGGTCTTTCATCCGGGACTGAGGGTTTCCGCTTCAGGTCTGAAGGAAGTTTCTTAGTTGAGTCTCCAGGCCTCTCCATCCCCCTCTCCCTCTCCTGGACGCTGTCTCCAAACCCGCTCCCGTGCGGCATTCTTAAGATGCTAGGTCTTGCGCACACTAAGCACTACACACTAAACCCTCAACCGTGACATCCGAGCAGCAAGGAGGGAGTTGAAATCTGCACAGTCGAAAAACTCCAGCCGCCCATCTTCAAACTCCTGGTGTTTTGTTACCATAATAAAGAAACCATATTATTTACTGTAGATCCCAATTATGCCAATTATGGTAGCTTAAACGGGTGGTTGTCGAAATGTTGGTCCCCTTTTGGGTACCCTAAGTATTGGGTGCCGTTTTTCTTAGGGACCCACAAGGGGACCATAATTTTCACAACCACCCAAATAAACTTCCTTAACAAGGACCCAGACTCCACCACGCAGGCCCCGAGGCATCGCTGGTGCAGCTCGTGCACTACGACAGAGAGCATCTCCTCGCTGCTCACCTCAAACCGAGCTGTCAGGGTGTAGGGTTTAGGGTGTAGGGTTTAGGGTGCAGGGTTTAGGGATTAGGGATTAGGCATTGGGGTTTAGGGTGTAATGTTTAGGGTTTAAGGTGTAGGGATTAGGGTGTAGGGTTCAGGGTTTACGGTTTGCGTGAGCTGTCAGGGTGTAGGGCTTCTAGGCTTTACTTCCGAAGAAGCCTTTTTGAACCCTGAGAGGAATCGTGAAAGGAACTCGGGAAGGAACGCAGGACTGGGATCTTGTTAAGGAATCCAGTTTAACCTGGACCCCGAAAGTATGTAAAATGATAGCCGTTTATAGGTTTTGGGCCATTATTTTACCTACTTTTGGTGGTCTAGAAAGTTACCATCATAGGGATCTATAGTATATACTAAGGTTCCCTATTCTGGTAACCTAAACCTAAATCAAATTCCTTAACAAGAACCCAGGAGCAACCGAGGAATAAAAAGGATGCCCTTTTGGGCTTAACGGGGCTGGAAGCTGAACCCTTAAAAAGGGAATAAGGGCATACTCTACTGTTGATGATATAAATCCTGCATGGCCTTAAGGACCCTAGACTATGGGAATTATCGTAGAGCCCTTCTTTTGGGTAATGCAGGATCTTATATCATCAACTCTAGGTCCTAGACCCAGTGAAAGAAAGCTTGTCGGCCGAAGAAACCTTGAAGACCGACTCCGGCCGCATGATCAGCCGGGCATCAAAGAAGTGCTGCAGCGGACTGTCCTTATACGGCTAGTAAGCTTAGGAACCAGGGTTTAAAGCTTAAAGTTTAGGCAAACTCCTGCATTACTGGGTTTGTAGTCTTGGGCTCTGAAAAGTATTTATGAACATGTACCTCTATAGGAAGCATAAAGGGAAATTAAAAAGTTTCCCCATTTGCCACCTCGGTTACCTTAACTTTGAGTTTTAGGCCCTACTTGGAGGATCATGGGACTTAGTAAGTAAGGTTATAAGTACCTTAATTGGGGTTATAAGTAGTTGTAAGTATAGTTACCCTAATTACAACCCTAGTTACTAAGTCCCATGATCCTTGAAGTAGGGGCTTTAATAATTAGAATAGGGTTTGGGGGTATATCATACTAGAGGGAGAATAAGGAGCCCCCAACACCCTATTCTAATTGTTAAGGCCCTTCATTATCTGGGTCTCCAGGGTCTACCGTCAAGTGCTAACTCAAGGTCAGTTCCTGCCACTTTCCGACACACTTATCAGATGCACCCCGACTCTGAAAATGCTGCGCCCGTGTTTGAACAGAGTCGGGGCATATGCACAACATACCACACCAACCCAAACCATCTGGGCCTTAAAACGCCCCAGACCAGTTTCTACATTCTGTCCACCTTCGGCTACGTGTAAAGCACAGGCGGCCTCAGACCTACTCCTTCTGGCGGACCGGCTTCCTAAGAAGCACATTGCCACCGTCAAAATGCAGACCTGAATGATTGGACGAAGGATTCCTGGGGGGCTCTATTACAAGGAGACTGGGAATGCTAATGGGGGCACTAAGGAATACTCCTGAACATCCAGCCATGGACCCATTAACCCTGAACTGGGCACAAAAATCAAACCCCGCAGATTCCCTAAAGGCTCTTACAGGAATCCCTATAGAAGTCTTTAGCCCATACATAGATCTCTCCTTATAAGGAACCCTACAAGCCGAGAAACGATGGACAGCGGTCCACCAGGTTGCTCAGATGATTTCACTACTGGGCGCCTCAGCTGTGGGTCTGGGTCTGGTATAGAGGCCTCGATACTGCCAGTGGGGTTTGGGCGTATATTCTTATAGTATAGTTATCCGGACGTTAACGTCAGTGGGGTTTAAGGGTGGATTTATTTTTTTAGTATATAGTATAGTTATTCGGGCGTAAACCTTAGAGGCTTGGAGCTTAGAGGTTTCAAGGCTTAGGGATTTGGGGTTTACGCTTGAAGCCTAAAGACTATACAGGGTTGGAGGTTGTCAAAATTATGGTCCCTTTTTTAGGTCCCTACTATAATACGGCGCCTAATATTTGAGGTACCCAAAAAAGGGACCCTAATTTTGACAACTACCCACATGGTTGGCGGATTACCGGCCTTGCGGTTTTCTAGGGTTTAGGGGTTTAGGGGTTAAGGGGTTTAGGGGTTTGGGGGTTTAAGGTTTAGGGGTTTAAGGTTAAGGGGTTTAGGGGTTAAGGGATTTAAGGTTAAGGGGTTTAGGGGCTTAGGGGTTAAGGGGCTTAGGGGTTAAGGGGTTTAGGGGTTTGGGGGTTTAAGGTTTAGGGGTTTAGGGGTTAAGGGGTTTAGGGGTTAAGGGGTTTAGGGCTTTCAGGCAAACGCTCGCACCGATCATGTCCAAACATCGTAATCCGAAACCCCACTGAATGCTCTTGATTCCAGACTCGGGGCCCTACTTTGAGAGGTCATGGAGTTACTGAGGTGCACGATGATTATATGCACCCCCATCTGGGTACAACTGTATAACTACCCTAACTAAACTACGTGCTATATAGGTACAAAACTCTGAACCAGTGGTTTCAGCGTGCTTCAAAGGAAGCTTCGTGGAAAGGACCGAAAGGCCGAATGCTGGGGATCGACAGTTTTAGGCGCCTAGATACACCGTTTGACACGTGAAAGCTAGGGTTTAAGGTTTGCGGCACTGGGGTTCCAGAGTTTAATTTGGGAACCTGATTAAGAAACCTTGGGCCTTTATAGGGCTCCTTGTATGAATCCTACTATTTTTTGGTGTTAGAGGCCCAGGGTTTCCTAATCAGGTTCCTACATTACTGGGGTTTCGAGTTTACGGCCCGGTGCCGGAAATGCTATGAGCATCTTAAGGCTTGCTGGAATGGACACGGCATCGAAACCCAAAGGCTCCATGTAACCATATAGTAGATACTTAGGCCTTAAAGTACCTATATATGGACCCCTTTAAGGCCTAAGCACCTATTATATGGGCACATGGAGTCTTAGGGAAAGGGAGCAGGGCTGATGCTCCAACAAGCTGTCTTCCTTGCCATCTGCGCGAGAAGCTTGCATTGATTTTACGCATTGGTGCTGGGTCCAGAGCTTCATGCAGCTCACTCCGTTGCTTTAAATTTCGGAGCTATCACCCGGCGAATGCGCTCGAGGTAGGCCCACTCCTGCAAGCTTGGCCCGTCTAGGCTTGAGGCAATGTAGTTTAGAGTTTAGACGTCATATTTCCGGGTTTCAGGACTTTAGAATAGACTCGGATGGACGCAAACAGCTTGTGGCTTAATTTGCCCCCCATCTTGGATTTCATTCATGGCCCCACGACAGAGCCGCGCAAACAGCACAGGATACACTGCATCTGTCTCCAAGATAATCCCGCAAAATTCCAAGCAGGACTGTTGCAAGATGCAGAGAACAACAGCGCAATATAATATTGCATGCCATAGCGAAACTCAACAAGATCATAGCATCTGACATCTGCACGTCCGCAGATGCAAATACAGTCCATCGTACACATCTGCCTCAAGGTGCAAATTGCTGAAGTGTAGTTCCATGTCGTTCCCCAATGTTCAACACAATTCTGAAAGCAGACCGAGTCCACTTGTCTGGCCAGTTCTTACCACACCCACCCACCACATCCCCGTGCATATCTCAGACATATGGTCCTTTTCTGTAAAGCCCCTGTGCCAGGGATTCATCCTATTAGGTTTCTGCGGCTTCTTTCCAATGGGTTCCGTATCGTGATTCCAATCGCACCGTGTACTACACCATTCCATCATAAAGGCATTTGTTTCAGCAGGTGCGGCTGGATAGCTAAGCATGGTGTAGTACTACTACACTCATATGTAGCAGAGAACAGATCCATGCAAAAAGATATCATATCATATTCGGCGATAGGCTAAACCATGAGGCATGAGGAACTGGAACGGGATCTTGACAAGACAGAGACATGACAAAGTAAAGGCACCGATGTGTCTGTGTGTATAACATACACAGATTTATTTGTGGCTGTGTTGATAACCATTCCATGCATTTATACAAATGTACAAGGTGCATATAGAGAGAGATAGATAACTAGTTTCCTACACTTCCGAAGCACTCACACCTTTTTAGCAGCGCGCGACGAACGAAGTCGTCCTTGCAGCTTCGCTGCGGGGGTGGGCGGGTGTGGTACCCTTGAGCCCGTGCTACGGGTAACAGGAAACTCTACGCCTACACGGCTATACAAGGCTACCAAGTTTCCTACACTTCCGAAGCACTCACACCTTTTTAGCAGCGCGCGGCGAACGAAGTCGTCCTTGCAGCTTCGCTGCACCACCCCCCACTGCAAAGGAGAAAAAGCCCCCCCCAAGGGGGAAGCCCGGGCGAGGAACTCGCCTCGGGAGGGAGGTCCGTAAAAGGAACCTTAACGAAAGAAAACGGAGAGGCCGAAAACGAGCGCACAAAATGAGACCCAGACCCCCGCGAGCCGGGCGCGAAACGCGCCGCGGCCGTAGCCGAGATACACAAAGTGCCTGGCTAGCTGGGGGTTAGGTCTGCTAGCGCCATACTCTCAGCGACCCCTCGCGCAGATTCACGCGACTCCCAGAGGTAGGATTGGTAGGCGTTCGACGTCCACCTTCCGTACCTCTTGATGAGTTCAGCATTCTGGTATCTAGACCAGAGAGCGCTCGCGCCCCCAAAGCGCAAGGAGTGCACCTTAATGAGCGCAGGAGCTTCGCCCACATGTTCAGCACATTGTTGCAGCACTAGCTGCAAAATTGCCTAGTGAGAAGATCTCCCTTTTCCCCTCGGAGAAGGTGCTCATCCTGCTCTGTGCCCCCAGAGTATCTCTGTGGATAGAGCTGGAACACTTTGATCGCAGCCCGAACAGGGCAAAGCTCCTGGCCGGTAGCAAAATGATTCCGCGAGGCGCCCGCGTTGTAGATGTCGGTTTTCGAGCTCTGGATAAAGATTCTCAGCTCATCGGCCAAGTGGAGCTCCTTCTCCGGGCAGGGTTTCCCGCCACGGAGCAAAACCACGTCGCAGCCACGAAGTCCCCGAGTCTGTCCATGCCAGGCGTCTCCTATTAGCTCTGAGGCTCTGAGGAGAAAAAAGAAGCCCAAGAAAAGCGCCAGCACGATCACCGGCCCATCTTTTTCGTGCTGCAGCAGCTTAACTGCCGCCAGGAGCATGGTAGGCGTAACTGGGTGTCGCCTTTCCAGCGCTGGGTACTTACGCTTTATCCCATCGAGCACCAGTGGGATCCGAGGAAACTGTGCGAGTGGGTTGGGCAAGCCGACAGTCAGATGTTCTGACCTGATTGCTGCCAACCTCATCTTGATGGTGCCGTGGGATCGGAGGCCATTGAGCGACGTATGCAGAATAAAATCGAGAAATAACGATTCCTCGGTTTCATTGTAACACGGGACATGCCTATACGGGGATATCCCTCGCCTTGAGCAAAACAGAGCCCACCAGGTCCAGTGGGACGCATAGAGGCGCTGAGTGGAGGTCGCTAATCTGGCTTTTATGTAGCGCAGTGCGGTGGCCCCCCAATCGTCCTGCCCTACCGCCCCGAACTGCAGGACCGTAGCGGCTGGCCATCGTGCTTTAGCGCCCGCAGGTCCCTGCAAGTGCGGGACCTGCACTAAGCCAGGCCGCTTGCGCATCTCCGACGCTGGTGGCGGGGCTGCTTTGACTCGCTTGCGCTCCGACGAAGGGACCCGCGGTCGGTCCGGTGACGGAGAGAGCACCTCGGGTTCCTCCTCAGCAAAGCGGACCCGCTTCCCTGCATTCCCTGGGGGGGTGCGAGAGCTACTTTCCCCGGGCTCGATTCGAGCCACGGGAGTGCCTCCGACCCGGCGAGTGGGGAACTCAGGTCTCCCTGCAAAGTCCAGGCTTTCTTCTGACTTCCAGGGCCCAGAACAAAGGAGGAACAGGCCGACCCCGAGGGAGAAAACGCAAACGACGAGGGAGAGGCTCAAAGCCCATACCCCGAAGCGCTCTCGGGCCTCGGCATCCTTTAAGGGATGCGCGATGGCGTGGTTGGTATCGCGCACCGCATCGTCGGTGCCCGGAGGCGGCCGACGACGACGGGCAGTTCCCGGGTGGCGTCGCAGAAGTTGGGCGTGGCAGAGTTGGTATACCGTTCCAGCATCCGGGTACCGCGACCCGAGATGTGGCCACACGTACGCCGATGCCATGCCCTTCCCCTGGGGGTAGCTTCGAATCCAGTGGGATCGACCCCAGGGTTACAGTCTCGGCAAGCAGCGATAGCATGGACTTCACGTCCACGTACCCGACCGAACCTTGAGAGGTAACCACAATCGGGGGAGCTCGTCTTCTCCCCCTCCTGGCGCGGGGGCAGGTTGCAACTGAGGTGCCCTGGGCTCGGTACGAGCCGCGGGGTTCCCAGGACGCGGATCAAGGT
Source organism: Symbiodinium sp. CCMP2592 (assembly GCA_905221615.1). Classification (NCBI taxonomy): domain Eukaryota; class Dinophyceae; order Suessiales; family Symbiodiniaceae; genus Symbiodinium; species Symbiodinium sp. CCMP2592. Next base: position 448,685 of record CAJNDT010005556.1, on the reverse strand, counting down.
TCGCCAGCCAAGCTTGGGTTGGCGGTGGTGCTTTCGGGGGTACGCCTGGTGGTGAGGTGGAAGAAGAGGCTCCACTTCCAGTTGGCACGGCGCTCTGCCCCCCTGCAGGACCCGTAGGGGCTTCCGTAGTCGCGGCACGCTGGTTCCATTCCGCAATGCTGCGGAAGCCGTCCCAGGGGCCGCGTTCGCACGGTCTGTGCTCGCCGTACTTGTGGTCCCTGAAGACCCCAGGCTCTGGGGCCCGGTGGGGTCGCGCGGGCTAGATCGTCGCCACACCCCAAGGGTGTACCCGAACATATGCTAAGCCCTGCGAGAATGCACAAAACGATGCAGAGGCAGGTGTAGTAGGCTTCTTCGTAGCCGGGCACGAAACGTGCCACGGCTCCTGAACGGCCTTGAGCCTCCACTCCGAGAAGCAAGCTCTGCAGGATTAACAGGCGGCCCCAGGTTGCCACAGCCGCGACAAGAGTGAGCAGCGGGTAGCAGTGCACGAGGAGGAGGCTTTGCAGGGGTCCCAGGCTTCCCTTAAGCCTAAAGGACTCTCGGTGGGGTCCCTACAGCTACTTCCTAACATACAGAGTGAGGAGGGGTCATGGCTTTTAGGGAAGGAGGCCGGGTCAGGTGCGTGCAGAGCCACCCTAAACCCCTGGGGGCGTAACGCCCCCGCGGGGAAGGCTACGCGGAGTCAAACCCTGAACAAGCCTTAAAGAACCCCCAACGCAGCCCCAAACCCTAGAGAACCTAAGGCTGGGGAGGCAGGCGGAACTAACCCGGGGTCCCAAGCCCCTGGTCCTAAAGCCGTGCACCTCCCTTTTTTCCCGGCCGGCGAGTCGCCGGCAGCGTTGGCGCAGCGGCCGAGGTGCCCGTCCCCACGTCCAGCAGCACTAGGGCAGCTGCGGGTGTGCGGTTCTCCGCCGCCCCGATGCATGGCGCAGTCCACCTGGTCTTCCCCGGGCGCGAAACGCGCCGCGGGGGCAGGGCTTTCCTCACCCCTGTCGGCGGACCCCAGGTGCGCGATAGCATGGTTGGTATCGCGATCCATGTCATCGGTAGAACGCCTCTGGCGCCATCTTTGCCATTTGAGCGCGGCTCGGCGTTTGGAGTCTTTCTGCCTGGGCTTCGGGTCGTGGGGCCGAGCCGCTCTCGCTTCTTCGCGAAGCATTCGTCGAAACTCAGTGAGTTCCTCGCGGGCCCGCCTGTCCATTTCGGCATCTAGGGCTGGCCCTCTTTGGTCGACTGGCAAGTCTGCGATCACGCTTGTGGCCGCCGCTCTTTCTTCAGCCGCCTGCGCCGCTTGAGCCTCTCTGTGTCGAGCGGCCCGTTCGCGGCCTTTTTGTTTGCGCCGCTCGACCCAGACGGACCCCCCTGCTGCGATTGCCTGTTGCATCCGCGCATCTGAGGTTTTCGAGGCTCCGGCGGAAGGTCGCACTGGGTTGTTCTGTTCCAAGGCCCTCATTTCGGGAGTGAGGGACTCCAAGTACGCCGCCTCGGTACGGGCTCGCTGGGCGACGTCTCGTTGGACATCGATAGCCCGTATTTTCCCCTCGAGCGAGGCCACCCCACGCTGGTAAGCCAGCTGCTCCAGGCGATCCAGGGTTTGGCTCTTAGTCAGGGCCGACACATTGCTCCCTTCGACGACCCTCTTAAGGCTCTTGAAGTTCGCGGAGTCGGCCTGGGCGATTTCCCGGATCAGCTGGAGGTGTGCCGTTCCAAAGCGGACCTTCGGAGACTCCGAACGCGTTCGAGTGGCCGTCCGGCTCGTCAGCTCTCCAGCCTCTCCGGCGCGCGAGACAGAAGCGGCTCGCGCACTTGAGGAGGAGGCATGCTCCGGGCGCGGAACGCGCCGCGGAGAAGCCTCATCCTCCCGGGAGCCTGCCTCAGCCTGGTCTTCGCCCGCCGGGATCGCTTGGACGATGACCGGCTCTTCCTCGTCCGCGGACCAATCCGGTTCCTCGTCGCCCGCCGATTGAAGGACTTCAAAGGTCGCTGGCTTTACAAAGACCGTAGTAGTCCCCTGGCTGGCGGTGACTGGGTCAAGCGCCTTAGCGACGGCAGCCAGGCTCTCGACGGGGCCCGGGGTGGCCGTCTCGGCATTCAGCGGGAGACCTGCTTCGTCTTCACTGACCTCGATGGCCTCGGCAGCGGTCTCGTGGTCAGTGGTGACCATTGCCTCTTCCGGAAGTGGCGCTAGGTCTCGGGACCCGCTCGAGGGTTCCTCTGAAGCTTGGGCCGGAGCTGGCGTCAGCACCACAGGCGGTGAACGACTCGGCACCGTTCGGCCGGCGGAAAGCTGCTCTTAGTCGGGTCCCTTGCTGGTGGGAAGCTACTCCTCGTGGGGTCCCTGGGGGGCGGGAAGCTCGCTGACCCCGCTGTCCTAGCAGGTGGAAAGCTGGAACTAGCGCCCGCTCGGGGCTCCCCTTTTCCCGGGCGCGAAACGCGCCGCGGGGAAGGGTTTCTAGCGGTAGCCCCCGGCGCCGGAGACGTGGATCCACCTCCAGCATGCTCTGCCCAGTCAAACCCTGACCCCGGGGCGAGGCTCGCTTCGAATTCGCTCCAAGGTAGGATGGCAAGAAACAGCTCGGATGGCAGAACGTGGTCGGCCAGGTAGATCCCATTCCCACCTGGAGGACTGTTCCTGGCCAAATTTGTCCCTGGGCGCAAATTCGCGCGGGAACAAATTTCAAAAACAGGTTTGGCTTGTTCCTGGAGGAATTTGTCCCCGGGCGCAAATTTTCTCGGGAACAGGGCGACCCGTGTTTAAAAATTGTTCCCGGGCGCTTCTTTTCCGGCGAAGGGGTCCGCGATGTGAATTTGCGCTCAGAATCCCAGGATGTGGATCCGTGTTTCACTTGTATCTATGTACAAAATCATCCCCATGATGTAGATTTGGCTCAAATTGCTATAGTTTTGGCTCAAATTGGTGCAACTTTCTGCGTGCGGAGAGAAAAACCTTAATACCTTAAGTGGCTCAAATGCGTGTGTGCAAAAAATCCTTGACCACCTTAAAGACCCCATAGTACACACACACACATATATATGTATATATATGTATACACACACGTACATATAAATATAAATATATATATATATATAGATAGTTTTCCATATCTCGACTCCTTCTTTCCATTCGATCGATCTCTTTTTCTCGCTCCTCGATTTTTCATTCGATGGTCACAAAGAAGACCGATCCTCAGAATATGTGCGGACAACGGGGTTCCACAGCTTGCTTTGGCAGATATATCTGGTTTGTGGCAGCCAAGCATTCATAGCGATGTTGCTTTTTGATCCTTCGATGGCTCTTCCTATCTATCCATTGAGACAGGCGCTGCTTGTGCACTCCTGCAGTGTTGGCATTGCATGTCCGCTGTGATGTCTGCTTGCACGCAACACATGACATATGACGCAGAAATCTCAGCGGCTTGCAATGCACTGCTTCCTGCATGAAAGCAGCACTGGCATCACAGCATATATTTGCTTTGCTCCATCTCTCGCAAACAGGGGTTTTGCGCACTGATCGAAGAAGCCATGGATCGCATGGATTGCTGCCGAGCCTTGTCAGCTGCAGTTATCCTGGTATGCGGTCTTAGCGTGTCCAATGTCAAGCAGCTGGCTTGCTCAGAGATGACAGTCCTGCGGGACTGTGTGGATGCAATGCAGGATTTGTCTGTGTGGACCGAGATTTGCGATTTATTGTGCTGGTGGAAATGTGTACTTACATTGTGCATAGAAGCTTTCTCCCGTGCAGATGTGGAGACCGGAAACTTTCCCTGGCCAGCCAAGCTCCCCCAGCTGGCGGTCTTCGAAAAGGCAAAACCCGATCGTCTGCCTGTGGCCAAACTGTTGGAAAGATGGACGATGGAGCAAGAGCAGCTCCTGTTCTGTCGTTTCAATTCAAGCGTTGAACTTGTGCGGAAGCTCTTGGACAATCTTCCGGATGTAGAAGAGGTACGCCACTAGACCCAAATGGTGCGGTGATGGCATTTCTTCGTCATGCATGTCTGTTTTGCCCCCTTCCTCAAGTCTAATCAAGGCATTCGCCTGGAATTGCTTCATGTGCATATGACCGACATGATGATCTACATGCACGAGCACATCCAGCTTCGCTCTATGTCGGTGCTTACGTGGCTTGTGTGCATTTACCTGAGTTTCATTGCAGGGGTATATACATGCGTTGAAATGCATGCATTAAAGATTGGCAAACCCATTCTGAAGCCGAGGCCTGCTGAGAAACTGGAGCTTCAGGAATTGATGGAGAATTTCTTGGAGGCTCACAAGAAGCTTGGCTAATGTCTGGCGATTCATCATGTTGCATGGGTTGCAAACTTGTGGGGCGCATGGCTTTTGAGCAAGGCCGGAATGATGTTGGCGCGATGGTTCGGGCTGTCTGTGTGGACTGAGGACAGAATGCATGTGCATGCTGTTTTGCATATTCAAAGATTGGTGACCATAATCGGTGCATCTGATTTTTGGATTCGGGGTATCATTCGCATCTTGCATGCACTTTCTCCGTGCACTCTTGATGGATCGAGCCGAAGCCTTCCCTGAAGCATGGAACCATGCATGATGTGCACTCATGGCATGCGTGGCCAGATAGTAGGTCATGATAGTCTAGACGGTGCATTGCAGGCGTGCAATGACATAACTCGAGATCCTGCTTTGATTCATCTCGCTATAGCTGCAGCAGAGATTGCGATGAAGCGACCTGCAGCAGCACATGGTGGCAAGATGAAAGCCCCCAAGGCCATGAAGACGATGAAAGCCGCCAAGGCCATGAAGACGATGAAAGCCGCCAAGGCCATGAAGACGATGAAAGCCACCAAGGCCATGAAGACGACCAAGGCCATGAAGACGATGAAAGCCACAGAGGCCATGAAGTCGATGAAAGCCACCAAGGCCATGAAGTCGGCCATCAAGAAGCCCTCAATGGCTCAAGTGCAGAGCGATTCGGATGCAGACACTTCGGATGCAGACCCGCACTTGTTGAAGAACATCAAGGACGGACAGCCATGGCCCGAGAAAACTGGCTTAGACATTGTGCTCGAGGACATGCAGATTCAGCAGCGCAGGGAAGCCAATTTGGAGAAGCTTCGTGCGAGAATTGCACGCGGTTGGGATGAAGAGTCATCCTAGGGCTGTATAGGGCAGTGCGACAGCATGGTGGCTCGCAGAAAAGGATTGCATTGCTCGGCGGCCTCGCGATTCCTGGTTTAAGTGTAGGATCCTCGACCTCGGCGCATGAATCCCAAAAAATCGCCGTGCAGGACTGCAGTGCTGGCATCCAAATTTTGATCTGGTCATGGCTATGTTGGGCGGCTTGGCATGCAACTCTTGTGCTTCGGCTTTTGGCTTTGCTTGTAACTGAGGTTTTCTTATAAACTTCCACGATTTTGGCTATTGCTTGGCCGCCTCCGGTCTTGAAAGAAAGTCTGTGCCCTCCCGTGAAAGCCACAGTGCATGCGAGGTTCGTGTGCGAAAATTAAATGAAGCCCAGGATTCCCGGCCATGTGGATTTTGGATTGGTTGGAAGCTGCCGGTCGTTGTGGCTGGGTCCAGGACCGATGTATTCTAAGAAGATTTATTGTCGCAGCTTATTGTGTTTGCCATCTTGGTTGCAGGCTGGATCGATGGCGACGTTGACCTTCAATGTTGGATGGTTAATTCCGGGTCCGACTGCCTTCGACATCCCGCGAGAAAGGACGCTGCGATCGATCGTGTCTCCTGTTAAATTTACAGGCATTCATGATGGGTTGGTTGTCCCGATTCAGTCTGCAGTCGTGATCACGTTGCACTTTCATGCACCCTCGCTGTTTCAGTGCTAGGGGCCAGATTGACTTGCATGCACCTGGCTGATTAGAAGCAGCAGCTCATGTCGTGCATTATGCAGTGTGTTGTTTATATCCGGGGCCCCGGAGAGTTCTCTTTTCGCTGCTAGCGGCATGCCGAAGCACAATAAAAAACTCATCGATGACCTCCTCGCGGCCTGGAAAGACCTCGACTCCTGTGAGGATCGACACATGCCATGTCAGACATGTTGGTGGGACGGGGGGGTTGTGGATCCACGCATGCTTTGTGCACATGATGCATCATCAGGATTTCATCAAGCTGCCGCCGGATGACTCCGATAACAACAAGGAGGACAACCAGGACCAGGAGGAGGACACCAAGGATGATAAGGACGACTTTCAGGAGAAGATGGATCAGCTGAAGCTCAATGAACATGTGCTGGGACCGATGCTCGCTTGCACGCCGTGTCTTTCGTCGTCATGCTTGTGTGTCTTAATTCCCTGAAAGCAGTGTTCCTCGCAGGTCTTTGCGATGCTTCGAAAACAAGGGTTCCGTGTATAACCTGGACCACCTGGAGGAAGCCCTCAAGCAAAAGAACCCCGACGTCCCGGGAGATCTCCAACATGCTCAAGCTTGTGCTTTGAAGGGGCAATCTCAGTATGTCATCCGCTTGGCGAAGAAGTCCAAGAAAAGCCCGGCACCCGTCATGGTCCGACTGAAGGTGGGCTATTTCTCAGGGTGTGCACGCATGCAAATAGCACGTGACACGGCTGCTATGCTGCAGGCCTGCTGTGGGCCGAAGCTGCTGTCGACAACGAAGAGGAAGCCTTCTTTGAAAGGCATCAATCCAGATGCCATGGAGACTCAGCCGGTCAACGAAGGAAGCATCCCGGCCGTTGCAGCACCGCATTGCCTTGCAGAGGTGTTGCTTAAATTGGAGACGGCCCCAGAACTTGCTTTCCCGCACCATCTTCAGTACAAGAAGCCCTTCCGAAACCTCGTCTCCAGACATGACGCAGGAACTCGATATACTAATTAATTCACATGATGGATGTGTACCCTGTGGCACCAACCTTTCAACATCAATTAATTTTGCTGCAGCAGGAGAGATGGATCTGCTAGCCTCCCGCATGAAGATCGATGCTGAAGCAGTGCCTGCTCCAGATGCCGAAGGATCGCTTTTTGCGTGATTATGGATGAACCCAACCCATGCTCCTCATGCAGATTCTTCCACGGTGCAATGCATGGGCATGGAGTGCAGGTCTGTCCCCTGGACAAGACGATAATGAGGCTCGATTGTGAATTTTTGCAGTGTTGAGCTCATTCTGTTTCCCAGACGTGTATATGTGTGCTTGCAGGAGCAACAGGATGACTTGGAACAGCAGTTGGAGGATCCGTGTCAGCTGTCACTGTTGATCTTAAATCATTTTGCTGATTCCATGCAGGAGTTGATCGAGGAGGCATATGCTCCCGCAGCCGAGGTGCCGTTGTTTCTGCTAGGTGAGAAAAACCTGCCAGTGCATATGTGTGTACATATATATATATATATAAGATGCATGCAGAGGTCTCTGCAATGCCTCCGTCGCACCAGAAAGATGCTCCTGCTGCATCTTCTGATCAGGAATTCCGTGGGTGCATGCATGTACTTATTCACACTACACAATTTAAAGTCGCTTGTGAATGTGCGGCATTGCCTGGGAGGACGTTCCGGTCGCTGCACCGGCTGTCGTTAATGCCGAGGCAGGGCTCACCGTTTGAGACACGAAAAACAATCTTGATGCATGGAGGCCTCTGCAGCTCCTGGCATCGAGCAGCCGAGTGCTGGATGCAAGAAGGCTGTGACCAGCCTTATTAATGGCTGGGCTGTATATCCTACTGTACGCTGCCATCCGCCTTGATTGCAGGCACCGAATCAAAAAAAGAAGCGAGCTGCAGCGAGTGTGAATGCAGAGGCCGCTGAGGATGCCCAGCCCGGCTTGCACGATTGACCATTTTTCTGCGATTGCATGCTGCAGGACAAGTCAAGTGGCGGTGTCAACAACCCCATGATGATCGCCTACCGAGCGTTTTGCTCCGAGTGCCTGAAGGATGGCTATTCCATGGGGGCTGCGGCCCAGATGTGGCGGGTGAGCAACCTGCGAAGGCACGTGTCAACTCAGAGAGGCGACCGGATCCTCGTGAATATTGCTGCAGGTCGATGATCGAAGCCATGAGCGAGAAGCAACGCAAGAAGGGTCGCTTCGAGCTCTGAGGTGTTTGCTCCAGTCGCCTATATGTCCTGCTAGTTTTTCAGATGTTGACTTCTCGCAGGACGGACTTTTTCGACTGGGTTGCGGGCATGTACGACATGCCTGTACGGGTGTGTTGCTGGACTCCTCTTGAGGGTTCCGCAGGCCGGGTATTTTGGGTGTCTGGACTGGATCGAGTTCAATCATTCTATGCTGCAGCTCATGGTGCATGCAGGGGAATATCTCGTGGCGGGGCTGCCTGATCTTTCGATCCACATGTGCGCCGAAATGCCCCATCGGAGTGCTCGTGTGCGAGTGTCTCTGCCTGTGTACGTGTGTGTCTTTTGAATGCTCATGTATACGCTGTGCATTATGTTTCCAGGATCCTTCGCATGTATACATAGACAGATTGTGCAAAGCTGTTGCGATGCTGCCTGGGCGATTCATGTGCACAGTGTATAAACATGCTCAACATAGGTTGCATGAGGCATCCTGCCACAGACTCCGCATTAGACGAACGTGAATTCCTGACCAAAGCAATGGTATGGCGGCCCGATGTGGCGGCCATGTTGGGCATGGGAATTCCCCGGGTGCTCATTCTCACATGCTACCTCCTCTCCTGCTGTTCCCAGTTTGAATCTTCGCTGCATGGATTCTGTTGAAGTATACATGGCTTTGCATGGGAACAGCATTGCCAACCTGTTGTCCGAGGAACTGGAGCTCCGGGATATTGCCGCGCTGGAGTTGTTCGCTGGACTTGGGGTCCCTCGAATTATGTCCCGTTCGTGAGCCACCTGTTGGATGTGTTCGTGTGCACGCCTCTCTGTTTTTGACTAGGTCTACATGCATGAGGAGCATTCTGTGTGCATGTGTTGTTGAGCACATGGTCTGAGGCTGTGGTACGTGAGGCGGATCGACGTGGATTCCAAACCGCTGCCCTGGACTCCAGCAGAGATGATGCTATGAACGTGCTGAGTCCTGTTGGCTTCCTGTCACTTCGCAGCATGTCTCAGTCTTTTGCCACATGTGCCGTCGACAGGAGGCTTTCGTGTTCATGTTGCAAGTGTGACCTCAGGGCTTCACTTCTGTGTGTGCTTCGCATGCAACATGGGGGCTTGCTTGTGGCGAGGCCACCTTGTGACAAGGCTGCAGGTGCACGTACATTTGTCTTGAAATGTAATATGTATATATATATACACACATACATAATACTATATACCCTGATCAGATAGAAGAGAATATAACTTATTATATATCTTTCGAAGCTGTCATTGGACAAAGCTTAGACATGTCTATTTCTGGCCGCTGATCTACTCTCGTGCCACACACTTGAGGTTCTTATTCTTGCCTATCGCGAGTCGACAGATGCTTGCTTCGACAAGAGGGAGTACAACAGTTCCCCAAGGCTTCCGAGGGCAGCCTCATCTCTGCCAGGACGCCTAATTGCACATATTTCGTTTGAGAGGCATATGCAGAAATTGTTCGGGTAATTCTGCTGTGTGTGATCAACTTTGCCGAGCCGCGACAACGACAACCAAGGATGTGTCTGCTTTGGCATGCTGCTCGTGCTGCGGGCGCATACATATTGCTGGACCAACCGCATTACAGGGGAGTGTACCTCTTCAAGAGCAAACGATGGCAACATATTTCGCAGGGGTCAAAGGTGCGATCCTCTGATACTCCGTCTCGTGTCTGTTCTTGAAATGTTTGCACTGCACGCATCCCATGCCTCCGTGCGGAGGTCTACAAGATCCACATAAAGATGGGGGCATTCGGCTCCAACTGGGAGAGGCCCACGTGCTTGTGGAGCAACCACAAGCAGTGGCTCGGGGGCTTGTGCAAGGACCTTTCGCTAGATGATGTGCATCGTATAGATGCTTTCCACGCTTCTCTGGCGAAACGGACAAGGGACGCTTGTCTTGCTAATGATTGTTGTGTTTTGCTGCCGGCCGGATGCTGCATCCGTGCATGCTGTCTGGCACGTATATGGCAAGGATGAAGAAAGTGGCCAGATGGGGCCCACTGGTAACCCCGATGCCTTGACGCAGTGCGAGACACTTGGTTTGTGTTTTGTTTGATGGGGGGAGGGGATTGGGCTCCTGGACTGAAATTGTGCTTGTATCTTGTCTGCACAAGCATGCAATGCTCTCCCAATCATGCACTCTTTTCTAGCTGACTCAGGATGTACACGGAGGGCTTTGCATCGGCTGTGATGGATGCCTGGTCGTGCGGCTGTGAAGGATCCCAGGCTCCTGGGAGACTTCTTAGTTTTGCTGTGATGTACGTATATATGGCCACATGCATGTGTCCAGAGTTTCAGGATCTCCCCATCCGTGGGCACTGCGAGACCTGTCATGCTATGACGGCCATGCCATCATGCTTTCTGAGCTCCATCAGGGATGATGTGGAGGACTTTTCATGGCAATGCACGCCCATGTGTTATCGGCTGCATTCTAGAAGCTGGAGGAGCGAAATGTTGCTTTGCTTTTCGGTGCCCCGATGGATGCATGGGACGATGTGACTTGGTCAGTCTGGCCACGCTTCGTCGTGATTCGTGTGTGCATGACATGAGAACAACTGTGCTATGGTGTCCAACCCCAGGCCAACATGTGTGATGTGATACATCACCTCCGTAATTCTCCGGACCTTCACCTTCCTGGATGCTGGCCGCAGGACTGGTAGCAGCGAGTGATGTGCATTTGAATTGCAAAACCTCGGCCGCCGATTGCTGTCCCACGCTTGGTGCCCTGTCCCATGTCTGTGGGCAAACCCCGACTGAGGAATCATGATATGTGTGAACATCTTGCACATTCTATCTTAAGAATTAGTTACCTAATAATTGCTAAAATGCGGCGACGAGGACGCTGGCGATGACGACGACGACTACTATATACAACAACAACTACTACTACTACTATACTGCTACTACTACTACTAATACTACTACTACTACTACTACTACTACTACTACTACTACTACTACTACTGCTACTACTACTACTACTACTACTATACTACTATACTACTATCACTATACTACTTCTACTTCTACTTCTACCTCTAGTTCTAACTTCTCTACTAGCTACTACTACTACTACTACTACTACTACTACTACTACTACTACTACTACTACTACTACTGCCACACTACTACTACTCCTGCTGCTGCTGATATACCACATCGCAGGAATTATTTGCAGGAACCATACCCCTATCGATCATGCTATGTGTGCACATCTTGCACATTTTACTGTATTGAATATTGAATACCAAAATTTACTTCACTATACGACTAGCATACGTGAATTCGTGTAGCTTTCCGTAGAATTCCATAAACTTGTTCTTGGAGTTTTGTTGTTGGGAACAAATGTCATATGCTTTAGCATTGACATCGAAACATATCCCAGCAACAACCACCTAACAACAACAATATGAGTCGCGAACCGAACTCAACATCAACCTATATACAAAACATCGTTTCGATGCTCAAAACAGGCTCGCGTAAATAAGCGTAAATTGGCGTAGATTTGCGTAAATTTCCATAAACTTGTTCCTGAAAATTGTTCCTGGGAACAAATTTACACATGCCAAAAAAAAAATCGAAACATATCCCAGCGACAACAACTTAACAACAACAATATGATTCGCGAACCGAACTCAACATCAACCTATATACAAAACATCATTTCGATGCTCATAACAGGCTCGCGTAAATAAGCGTAAATTCGCGTAGATTTGCGTAAATTTCCATAAACTTGTTCCTGAAAAATGTTCCTGGGAACAAATTTTCATATGCCCAAAAAAACCATTCGAAACCTGTCCTGGCAATCGTCCGAACATAAATTCATCATTGTGTCCACTCCGAATTGCTATCTTTGCATCATCGCACAAACCTGAACACTAGGAAAAGTGGTGCTTGCTGTTGCGGCAAGCAAACTGCGACAGACCTCCACGGAAGAATCTGTCCATGATATGGGTTCCAACTTGTCAAAGGAACCAGGAAAAGGTTGCTTTCGAGGAACGAAATGTCTGAAAATACCTGCTTTTACATGGAGAGTCTAAACCATGCAAGAACAAAAAATCACTTCTGAATGGGTCTGGCAGTATCTGAAAATCAATCCCGTTATGCCTTGTCAGCCGGCGGCCCAAACTTGTCGCAAGAAAAAAAAATAATGTAAAATACCTACGAAGTCCCTCCATTTCGAGGACTACCAGAGCAATCATGTGGTTTTACGAGCCGACTTATTCCTGCGAATTCGGCTTTTCTATCCTCCGTGGGAAATTCTTTTTGTGATAGTCAGCTATTTACATGGTGAATTCTCCGTGATCAATCAGACAGGACGAATGGCAGGACGCTGTTGCATGACTACCAGAACAATCATGTGGCTTTACGACCCGACCTGCCCATACGGCTTCTCTATCCTCCGTGGGAAATGCTTTTTGTGATAGTCAGCTATTTACATGGTGAATTCTCGGTGATCAATCAGACAGGACGAATGGCAGGACGCTGCTGCATGACTACCAGAACAATCATGTGGCTTTACGACCCGACCTGCCAATACGGCTTCTCTATCCTCCGTGGGAAATTCTTTTTGTGATAGTCAGCTATTTACATGGTGAATTCTCCGTGATCAATCAGACAGGACGAATGGCAGGACGCTGCTGCATGACTACCAGAGCAATCATGTGGCTTTACGACCCGACCTGCCAATACGGCTTTCTATCTATCGTGGGAAATTCTTTTTGTGATAGTCAGCTATTTACATGGTGAATTCTCGGTGATCAATCAGACAGGACGAATAGCAGGACGCTGCTGCATCGTTTGGAAGGATTAATTGTGCGGGTCGTGAATATATTCAATGTAAATTACCTGCGAATTCCATGCATGCAGCCCGTTTGGTGCTTTCCTATATACACACCCACACACACAGCCAAACCAGGGCAGGGGGGCAGGGGCACGGAGTGGTGTGGGTGAGGAACCCGGGGTGCTGGGGCTTGCAGGGGGGTTGGGGGGGGGAACCAGGGGTGGGGATTGGGATGGGTCAGTGCTGGGCATATACGTGGGACGGGCCTTTGCTTGCGGGCTGAGGGGCTTGGGGCTGCGGGGGATGGGGCTGGGACAAAACACACACGCGACACGATGACCTCAGTCGGGTTTTCCTTGCAGAGTGCAGAGTGATCATGCTTGCTGGCACGTTCGGTCCACCCCATGCATGCATTGAAGCACATCCAGACAATCTTGTCCATCATGAGACGAAATTTTGTTTTCTCGAGCTCTGTCGATCCTGAACCATGCCTCCCGCGAAGCGGAAAGAGCTGCAGTCAGATCCCACGGCCACTGGCCGGCAACGACACATATGTCTGTGTTTAACTAGGGTGCTGCATGGAGCATTTGAACATTATACATGTGGTGTACACCCAGGCGAAGGATGCGGCACATTTTGATGCTTTGGCATTGAAAGCTTTAACCAGCTTGCAGCCGGAGATCCGCAAGAGTGTCGAAGCGAAACTGTGCCCCGGCTTAGTCGTTGATATGTGCATGCAGACGATCTCTAAACATTATACTTAGAGATAAACTGCTGCAGGCGAGCCCTGCAGGGCCTTCCGAGCCAAGCTGCTCCCGCAGTGCCGGCCCAACCTGTTGAAACGACCGCTGTGCCTGACCCAGCCTCCGCTGCAGTGTTTGCCGAAGCACCTGTTAACCCGAGACCTGCTAGCCCAGCCTCCGCTGCAGTGTCTGCCGAAGCACCTGTCCCGACACCTGCTAGTCCGGCCCCCGCCGCAGTGTCTGCCGGAGCACCTCTCCCACCGGCGAAGCCAGCCTCTGCCGCCGCAGTGTCTGCCGAAGCACCTCTCCCGACACCTGCTAGTCCGGCCCCCGCCGCAGTGTCTGACACCGGCGAGGCCAGCCTCTGCCGCTGCAGTGTGTGGCGAAGCACCTGTCCCGACACCTGCTAGTCCGGCCCCCGCCACAGTGTCTGCCGGAGCACCTCTCCCGACACCGGCGAGGCCAGCCTCTGCCGCCGCAGTGTCTGCCGAAACACCTCTCCCGACACCTGCTAGCCTAGCCTCCGCCGCAGTGTCTGCCGGCCGCCCGGCCTCCACCGCAGTGTCTGCCAAAGCATCTCCCCCGACACTGGCTAGGCCGGCCTCCGCCGCAGCACCTGCCGAAGCACCTGTCCCGACACTGGCTAGCCCAGCCTCCGCCGCAGTGTCTGCCGAAGCACCTGTTCCGCGACCCCTGATGCTTGCCGTCCCTCACACCACTTTCTTTGCGGCTGCAGCCGAGGCCGTGCCCACGCAGCCTGCAGTCGACAGGCCTAGCCTGAAACGCCGACCGCCGATCGACCCGGATGCCTTACCTGTCCTGACACCAGAGCACAAAGCAAAGTATGCCAACTATTGGACGTCTTACTTCAAGAAGCAGAAATCGGAGTCCGAACTGTCGATGCCAAGCACCCCGCCGACAACGTCGCCGACAACGCCGGCTTCTACCGTGGATTCGAATGACATGCTGGAGAGCCTGATGCAGAAAGCCCGACACGACAGTGCTTTTCTGTCGAGGCTGTTGTCCTTGGCAGGCCTGGACTCCCCCAGTGCTTCCGTTGCTCCACCACTGAGCACATCTTCCGCTCCTGCCAGCCTCGATCCTGTGCCCAGTCAAGTGCCGCCGCAGCCTGCTCCTGCCGTTGCTGCTGCAGTCCCCACGGTGCCCAATCCAGCTTTGACAGTGCCTCCTAAGGTCCTAAGGCTGATCCTGCCGTTGCTCCCGCAATCGCCACGGTGCCGAGTTCAGCTTTGACGATGCCTAGTCAGGCGCAATCCCTGCTGTGCCAAATCCACCATTGGCAGTGCCTCAGGCTGCTCCTGCAGCTCCCGCAATGCCCGTGGTGACAGTGCCCGAGGCTGCTCCTGCCAGTGCTATGCAGACCCTGGAAGTAGCTGTGCAGCAGGAAGATTTCAAGTGCACGAGCAAGACGCATCCTGCTGCTTGGGCAAAGATGAATCGCTTCGTGGCGAGAAACGAAGTGTGCAAGGAGCTTGGCAAAGCCTGGCAGAGCCTTGGCATGATTGATTTTACACACGCAAACCGTTGGAAAGTCCTGTGCAGTTTTGTTCTCAAGTGTCATATTTTGTTTTGTTGCTGGCTCCCTGAGGGCGGGTGGTGACACGCGACTGTCGATGTTCCAGAAATGGGTCGCCGTCAACGGAAGGGGCTTGGACCTCGAAGCAGCCGTGCAGATGAAGGTCATTCGAGAAACGGAGGTGCATTTCACTTGCAAAGAAACATGTTGCATGTTAGGAAATATGGGGCATTGGATTGTATGCTTCCGATCAGGAGGTGGATCAAGGAGTCTACGTCAGCTGGTCGGGTGTGCTGGCCCACTTCGAGCAGGACATCAACAAGAGCCTCGCCTTCGCCGCAAGGCGCCGGGCCGAACACAAGGGCACCAAGCGAGATCGCAATGACCCCACAGTGGAGAAATTCCTCTTGTGGAACGATGCGACTGTGACGGAGCGCCGCAAGACAATCGCCGTTGGATTGCATATAGGTGTGATAAGCAAAGACAACATTGTCTTGTTTCGCGATTCATAGATCATGTGTGCTTGCCAAGAGCTGAGGACGAGGTGTGTCTCGAGGTAGGCTGTAAGGTTGCCGATGTGGAGCAGCTCCTCTCGTCAATGGACTCGGACCCCTTGTTCTACAAGAGGAATGCACTGCCGGAGCGAGGAGCTCCAGACTCGACGGTCACGGAGGAGCCGTCGGAGCCGAGTCAGGGCAGTGGAACGACCAAGTCGAATAAAGCCAACCCGAAGGCCAACCAGGGCAATAAGCCAAAGCCCAAGGCGAAGGCCAAAGCCAAGTTTCAGAAGGACCGCGGCCATCGTTCATCTGTTGCTGTTTTCGTGTCTCCTGTGCCCAGTTACGTGCCCCGAATTCGGCTCGTTGCACAATGCAGGAGATGTACACCGAGCTGCCGGCCGATTGCTGTGCTGATGATGTCCAGGAGTTTGTCACGAGCTGGATGGCAGCTGTGAGTGACGCACAGGGCCAGGCTGCGATCCTGTGTTCCGAGTTTCTCGACATGGGAGCTCCGCCAAAACTTTTTTTCGCGAAAGTTTGAAAGTTTTTGTGCTAGTCTACTTGCCTCCTATATACTACTATTATTACTGCTATACTGCTAATGGTACTGCTATACTGCTACTGCTATTGCTGCTACTACTACTACTACTACTACTACTACTACTACTACTGCTACAACACTACTACTATACTACTCCTGTATACTGCTATACTACGACTATAGTACTCTGCATGCAGAGAGGGTTGAAAACATCCGAGGCTTCAGGACTTGGAGAGCCAGGAAAAGCTCATGGGCTTGATCGATTCGGTGAAGTTGCAATTGGCCGATCTCCGCAAGGAAATGGGTGCCATCAACGTGGGATCCGAGGATGCATTGACTTTGGTGGCGGCCGTGTGCGACAAGGCCAAGCCGCTCGTGAACTTGTACAAGAAACACACACGTACCGCACGCTCCCTGTGCCTAGGCTGTGCATTATGCTGATTGCAAGGCCTACATAATTAGGGTTTAGTTTTTCAGATTTGCGAGCTGGTGTTTGAGTGACTTTTCGTGTGTTGTTGCATGATGCCTTTAATTTGGTGTTGTACATGTGTCGCTCGATCTGAGGATCACCGCAGAGAAACAGCAAACCATGCCGGCCAAGAAGAAGAGCAAGACCGACCTCAAGAATGAGGAAGGGAATGAGTGATTCTAGGCATCTGTAGGCCCAAGCCTCGCGATTCCAAAGGCTCCGTGGGAACCTGCTAGATATGTACCCGTGTACACTATATAGGGGCAGTATATACCCATAATATGCATGCAGCAACGGCTCTGCATGGATGAACATGGAGCCCTGGGATCAGGGGCACGCAGCTTGTCTTTGATTTGAGTTTCATGCTGCACGCGGGATTCTTCCATGTGTGGTCGAAGAAAGTCCGGATGGCATTGCAGAGTCACATGTCCCAGATGTGCGAGTGCATGCACAATGCAGCGGAATTCTGGTTGCATGTGTTTCTTCTGCAGACATGCATGTAGGGCTTCGATTTCGGTTTGTGTGGAACCCCATGCAACCCATGTAGACCGACGCCCGTGGAGTTTACAACACCTGCCAAGAAAGTCTAACGAATCAATAGCCGTTAACCCGTGCAGCTCAAACCCGACCAAGTATTCGTTAGTCAACCCTGCTACATGTGTGTGACAACTGCTGTGCAAGTGCTTGGTGGGCATGGCTGGTCATTCCCGTCTGACAATGATCAGTGCACCATCTATGTGCATATGGATCCCCGTCGTGTGCGGTCATGCTGAAGAGAGCATCGGCATTGGCCAAAAAATCGCGGCAGAACCTTGCTGTGGGGAATGGCCGAACTCCTGGCGGCCTGAATCTGCGAGAGTCGCCGTTGATGCGGTGGGCCGCCGCGAGAGTGGGGACTGGAGCACCAGCCTCGTATTTCCGGGAGGTTGCTCGAGCTGCTGCAGACGAAATCGATGCCAACAAGGGCCAACTCAGTGCTAGTCACGTGGCCTTGCATGATAGTTTCTCGTGTCCCTGTTTGGAATTCATTCCCGAGTACTCTTTGAACCCAGGTTCTCGGTGGGCTTCTCGCTCGTGCAAGAACAAGAATCATGCTGAAAATTTGGTTCACAATGCCATGCGGCGATCGGATGGGGTGCACGGTTCAGCATTATGCACTATTCATGCCGGCATGTGTGATAGTCGCCTTGGCTCATGCATATCATGCTGTGATCTCACCGAGGTTCCTGTGAAATGCACGATCACCCACGTGGACTTGCCCATATCACTACTGCGGCCACAAAAAAGGCCTCGGGAGGACGTCGGCAATGACACTGCCGACGCTGAGAATGCGAATCGTGGCCGTGGCCGGGGCCGTGGCCGTGGACGCTGTCGTCGACTGGGCCGTGGCCGTGCCAAGAAGAAGAAGGGGCATGTTTTGAGAACAATGGTTTACAAAAAATGGCCAGTTTTCCTGCCACACCACATGGCGCATGCTCTGATGAAGGGAGGAGCGGCCCCGAAAATGATGCCCCATGTTTGCAAATCATGTGATGTTGCAATGCCTTGCATGTTGTTGCCATTAGTACGAGTGCCCTGATTTTAGGCAGAACGGCATGAATTGGGTGCAGTTCTGGAAGCATGCTTCATGCGAAATGTGGGGGCGGTCACTCAGCAGCATTTCATTGTGCAAGCATTGCATGAGAAAGGAAACGTGTTTTGCACACGTCCCGTGTATGCAGGTCCCACCCTGTGCAAGCCTTCACGGAGGACCAGAAGGCCAAAGCTCACGCGATCGCTGTGCATGGGGACGAGGGGCAGGGAAAGAAACAACGCTCCGTCCTCGTGCTCAGCTGGAGCTGTCTGGGCATTCGTGGAAAGAATGTCCTCCATTACAAGCTACCTTTTGCAGATGCTTGGTTGAATTTACATGTGCATGCTTGATACAGCACTGCTGAAGACTTGTGCATGACCTCTCGAAAAGCATAGCTAGGTGATTCGGTCTGCCCACTTTGCATACGACAATAACGGCAAGAACCTCACGCTGGAGAGCCTCCAGAGAGCTTTTGCGAATTCTCTTCGTAAATGCAGCGATCCGGCAGCGACTTCGTTGCCAAACGGCACAACACTTCAGTACTGCTGCGGCCGAGGAGATTGGAAATGGAAGGCGGAGTGGCTGCAGGAACTTCATGATTATACCAACCTCAGAACGAACCCTACCACGGGACGAACCTTTTGCCGTCGCTGTCGCTGCACGAGCGATGTGGAGTGCCGGCACTGGCTGGATGCGAAAAACTTGAGCTGGTACGAACCAGCACTTGTGCAACAGCATCTGGATGCTTCGATGCCGAGCACGCTTCCTCTCCGAAGCATTCCAGGCTACCATGCCGACATGGAGCAGGCCGATACGCTCCACAATCTGTGGCTGGGGCCGGCGAAAGACACATTGGGATCCGTCTTGATGGACATAGTGGAATTCCACCCCGAATTTCGCGACCTCCCCTGGGAAGAGGGGCTGCAAGCCTTATGCTCGCGAATGCACGATTGGTTTTCAGAGAATAACTTGGATCGTTCATGCATAGACGAACTCAGCCACTCGGATTTGTTATGTTTTTTTGGAATATACAGAGAAACGCATTGCAGTTAACTGTTGGCCGCCCCTGTGCCCAAAAGGCTTGCAGAAGCTCTCAGTGGATGCCCTGCGATACGACTTTCCGCTGGGTTTTTCAAAAGGCTGGAGCAACCGGGTTGGACTGGCTTTCGCTGCCGCCTTTCTTCAGGAGCTTAGATTGCAATATATATCAAGAACAATTCCAGGTCTTGACTGAAAGCTTCAAAACCAGTGGACCCATGCAGCTGAGGATACACAGGTGGAAGAGCTTAAAGTACCTGCGACGTGTGCCTGGGCCGTGACGCAAGTGGGCATCACGATGGACAAAGCAGGGCTCTTTTTCAACGAGACCGAAGCATCACAGATGGTTGAGTGTGGCCTTTGCTATGTACGTGCCCACATTTTTCTGGCGAGAGCAGCCCTGCTAAGTGCCAGGGCAAGGTACAAAGTGCGGCCAAGGGTCCATTCATTTCTATGAAGTCATCCTCAAAATACACGGCGGCAGCCGCCTTAATCCTTTGCTGACCTCTTGTTGGAGCGACGAGAGCTGGATCGGCAAAGTTTGCGCGATAGGGAAATCCCAGGCGGTTCACCCTAGTACACTCGGCCTCAGACTACTGCAGAGGCTCGAGATGCAGCTGAATGCACACTTAGCCCGGGAGTGAAAAAAGAGTGGATCCCATTGCAATGCATTGCAGTTCCGAGGAGATGTTTGCAAATGCTCCATTCCTCCATTCCTTTCTTCTCTCCTCGATCGGTCTCCTTCCCAGGAAAACACAAAAACTTATACTGCTCCTGTACGTATTATATTCTTCTCTCGTCGATCGGTCTCCTTCTCACGTGCATTCGATCTCATATATATATATATATATATATTATATATATACAGAAAATATTTGATACATGCATGCCTAACCCTATAAGTTATAACCATATATACCCCTAAACCCTAAACCTAAGCAGAGAGAGAGAGAGGGAACGACCGATTTTGGCTCGATTGCATGTGCTGCTGGATTTCTCCATGGCCGGTTGTCACCAGTTATATATGGCAGGATCCAATTTTATGTGTCGATGCTTAAAGATTCCATGGCCTTATGTCTGTTTGGCTCGCCCCCCAGATTATATATCTTTGGCAGACGCAGTTTAAGGCCGTCATGTATACATTGGGATCATGGCATGCCTGTCGTTGGTAGCGGAGCCCACACGGTTAACAACCTTTTACCATGTTTAAGGACTAGGTTTTGATCGTTTGGTTTTGCGAGATCACCCATGTCAAAGCCGTTACGGCTGTCTTTCTGAAGTGACCCCAAGAAACAGTTCCCGGGAACAATTGACGTCATTTTAGAAAACTAGTTGGCCTTGTTCCCGGCAAAAATTGTTCCCAGGCGCAAATTCCAACCGGGAACTGTCCTCCAGGCAGTGAGCCTAAAGGACACGTGATTCTCAGCCTGCGCCTTGCAAGCAGCGATCAAAATGGCTACCTCAAGGTCGGGCCGCCACTTGCGGTGAGGATGCTTGGGATCCAGCAAGTGAATCGACCTCCGCGTCGGTACCAAGCCTTCCGCTTGGATGCTCGGCACGTAGCTGCTGTAGGTTCCATGCACCAGGACGTCGGGCAGGGAACCCGCCTCGACGTGTTGGGCTGGCCCCAGCACACCTCGTATGGTGTGCCCCGACCAGGCAGCGACCTGCTCGACACCTTGCGACGTCCTCAGGTTGAATCGGTTCTTGTTGGAGGCCGCTACCGCCTCTCTCACCCTGCCCTCGAACCGCCTGAACCGAAGCAGCTCTTCCACGGCTATGTAGCCGTTGACGTCGACTGGGGCCGTGTGCCGGAGGAACGCTGTGAGCTTCTTGCCGTCGTCGTAGAGCCGAGACCGCTGCCCAGCGGGTTCGCGGTTCCTCCCGGAGCGCTCTTCTCTCGGCGTCCTCTCACGCGAGGACTCACGCGGCCGTCCTCCGGCGCGGCGGTTGCTCATGCTCAAGCGGCTGTTTTCAGCCTCGAGCCAAGCAGCGACCAGGGCCCAGCAGTGGCTCTCCCACGGCAGGCTGCACGCGCCCGCCCTCTCTGGAGCAAGTGAGGCGTCCTCGCCTCTTTCGAGGTCAGGAGGGTTTGTCCCGGGCTCGAAACGAGCCACGGGAACCTGCTCCCCCCCGGAAGAGGCAGCGCTGCCCTCTTCTCCGGCCCGCGGCGCTCCCCTACCCCCGTGAGCGCACCCCTCCCCTACAAGGCTACCTGAACCTTCGCTACAGCTACTTGTGCCTAAACACGACGTGAGCCAGGTTACGGACCAAGCGGCAAGGGCAAGGGGGGTGGCTCTAAGGTACGAGGTGGCAAGGGTGCTAGCGGCGTTAGGGTCAAGGGGGACTTCAGGGTCTTTGCCTCCCTGGAGGCGAACCGCCTCACCGGGTTCTAAAACCCTAGGACTAGTACCTTTACCAAGCAAAACCAAACGATCGGGGTGTTGGGCTTCCCAGGAACCTTGATGCAAGCCCGGAAGGGGGCGTGCAGTAGAAAAGACAAGCTCCCTAGCGCGACTACTCGAACCACCCCGAAGTTCCCCCAAAGGTTTAGGCTTATGAGGTCCCAGGTGGGGGAAGGTGGGGTCGACCTTCAACATGCCCCCTTCTATCCAGGTGGTGGGCTCCCGATTTGCCCAAACGGGGTCGAAGGCTGGGATGGTCTCGGGCGCCGCGGAGAGGGCATTGAAGGCAATGCTCAATTTTTCAGGGGCGCCCGGTGCGGAGTCCTCCCTTAAGCCCAAGACAAGACCTCGCTTCCACCACGTGCGATCACCCAGCGCTCGGCCATAAGCGACCCCTTGGCGGTAGGTGAGTTCGCGGTTGGCTCCACCCGTAGTCTTCTTACCGAGGGCGTCGTGGAGCAGGTCGATGAAGGCGGCGTGTGGGCGCAATGCAGACTCTGCGGCCCTGAGCAAATCAACCTCCTTGCGTGCGTTCAAGGCTCCCCCCAGGATAACGCAAGTGCCCGCCTGAGCAGGTTCAAGTGTGTCTCCCTCCTGCGGGGAGTGCGTTCCACGCAGAGCCAGCTGCACCGCGGTTCCTCGGTCCGAATGGGGCTGACCCGCCCAAACCAGAGCCCGCCTGGACCATCCCTGCTCCAGAAGGGCATCCCAGTCGGGGTCCTCTTTGAGCAAGGTGAGTCCCATGGCCTTACAAACTCCGGCGGGTTCTTCGCGCGTGAGACGGTCAGCAGTGGTGTTCCGGTAAGTGCGAACGTATTCACCTCGAATTTGGAACCCATGGGTCACTTCCAGCGCACCCAGCACTAGCAGCAAGAAGCTGGCGCCGGCATGGCCAGAGCGGCGCGAGCGGACCCAGGTGATGACGTTCTGGTTGTCCCCGGCATAGAGGATAATGCATCCTTTCCAAGCTTCCCGACGATGGGCGCAGAGAACTAGGAGTGCAACGAGCTCCGCGAGCGCAATCTGCAGGCGGTCGTCTTCGCACTCTTCATCTTCGCCAGTCCCGGGCGAGAAACTCGCCTCGAGCTTAGCTCGGGCTCCTGCCAACGCCACGGCAGCCAGGAACTGCCCCACTGTCTGCGCCACAGCGATCTTACTTGACCAGTCGACCGCTCCCACATGAGTGGGGGTCGCATCAGCGGTGACCCAGATTACCTTTGAGCTGACCCCTGGCAACGCCAGTATCTCATTGGTATCCAGGGCTGCAAACAGAGGGTTGGAGAAGCGGGTGGACCAGGAAGCCCGGTCTTGCGCAAGCAGCCTCAAAAGATCGAGAGTATCCCAGAAGCTGTCCCACTGGGCTGCCACCTCAGAGGGGTCGCCCTGTGGGTTAGCTCGGCCCTGCTCGTCTGGGGGTTTGAGGAGCGCATTGATGGAGTGCAGGTAGGGGTTGACAGTGGGAAGGACAGCTGCCCAGAACTCCAAGTTACCACGCAGTTCCTGCACCAGGCGCAGGGCAAGGTGAGTGTTTCCTCGATCGAAGTCAGGGAGGAGGAGCAAGTGGCCTGCTTTTTCGAGCTTCGGCCCGGGAAGGGAGACAGTATTGTCACGAGTATCGTAGGAGAGACTCAGATCACCTTGTCAAACGTGAGCGTGCCCTCCTCGAGGTCCTTCTCCGGGTTGATAGCTTCGGGGCCTAAGATCTTGCGCGCCGCTGCTTCAGCCGTACGCAGTGACTGCCAAGGCCGGAGGCCCAACGCTGGTTCAATGACGACGGCGTCGTCCATTAGCATCAGCGATTTGAAAGCAGTGGTGTCGTGCCAAAGCGGCTGGGTTGGGGTATGCGAGCTATGCAAGAGCTTGACTCCCCAGGCGAATCCCATAAACGATCCCGGGGCTCCGGTCCAACCGAAGGTCATCGCAGTATATACCGCGGTGACGCCTTCCGGAAGCCCAAGCTCAGTCCCGGGCAGATCAGCGCCAAAGAGCGGCCCATCCTCACTTTGAATCCATAACCACTTAAAGGCGTCACTGACATCCTTCTTGGCCAAATAGATTGGGATGTGAGGGAAGCGAGTCTGCCACCAGAGGATCAACCTTGCTATCTCGGAGTGTCTCGGCTGCAGCGCCGGGAAATACCGGTGTTTGCTGCAGTGTTCATTTACACGTCTGGCGTCCCATATTAGCCGTCCTTTCGCGGACACAGTCCTGTTCGGCAGCATTTTGGGGACACGCGCCAAAGGAACGAAGATCACCCCTTCAAGAAGAGTAGCATCGCCAGGGCACGTAAGTAGGAGAACTCTCCCTTTACTTACATCCTTCCAGATCTGCTCGAACGCCTCGGTGAGGTGCCCCTGCAGAGACGGGTGCGGCGTGGCTCTCACGCGCTGGCGGTCCCCTTCGTAGCGGGCGTCAACTCCCTGGGTGGCAGTGTGTCTGAGCCAGTGAAGCAGGTCTGAAGGAAGCAACTCGTCCAGGGCTGCCTCGAAGAGACCCTTGAAATGGTCGCCTTGGCGTAAGGTCCATTCTCTGCGCAGGGCCCTCAAGGCTTCTGGAAACGACGGGGCAGCCGCGCGGGCTTTGGTGCCGAGGCGCGCTGCTTCCGCAAACCTCTTCGGATCATAAGGGGCTCCCGCGACGAGATCTAAGTAGGCTCCGATAGCAGCTCCCAGGTCTGCCGAAGGCGGCTCGGCCAGGGGTGATCCTTCTGGCCACAACTCGAAACGGGTTTCGGGTTTCTTAACCGCACCCGACCGGGCGGGAAACCCGCCACGGTCACAGGTGCCTTCAAGCACAGCCTGTCCAGATGGACCCTGAGGGGCTCGGGGGAACGTCGGACCTTGCTGGGTCCCTGCCTCAGCTGTCTCCGCACCGTCCAAGACCGTGGGGGGGCGGAGAGGCAGGGCGCACTGCTCCCCCCCCGCCCCCCATCCCGAGCCGAGGAGGCCCGCGGTTCGAGAGGAAAAGCGAGCAGAAAATCCCAGAGAGCAGACGCAGCGCGGCAGTCGCCAAAATGGGTGCGGGCGCCGCGGCAAAGGCGGGAGACGCCAGTCCAGGCACTCGCCGGCCACCCCCGGACCAGCCACGAGAGACAGCCGCCCCCGCCCGGTGGGAGGGCGCAGCTGTCTGACGCGCGCACGAGCCCATGCCCGCTCGCAGGAGAGAAGGACAAACGTCTTGTGTGTCCAAAGGCGGTGAGGGCCCCGGCTTGACCGCGAGCTGCGATATGAGCTTGTAATACTCGAGAAAAGCATGGAATGGGCCGGCCGGCATAACCAGCTCTGGTCCCACCCATAGGAGGACACGGTCGCCCTCGAAGCTGTCAAGGAGCTGCAATAGCGCTGCCCGAGCGCTGGGCTCCGCAGCGAAAGCCCAGCACGGGTCGCCGATGGCGACAGCGCCAACGATCGGGCCCGGACAGCCTATAGCAACGGCCGAGTGGCCTGCCAGCGACTCACATCCGAACAGGCGCTCGAGGTCGGTCGGAGCGAACCTCTGAGGAGCGACAGGCGCCCCGGGCTTGAAACAGGCCTCGGGGGAAACGCCGCCGCGTCGCAGCGGTTGCAACCCAAAAGTCGGCGGAACGAAACCAGAGTAGAACGCACGCGCAGGGGCATCGGACCGGCAGACCGGACAAGCTAAAACACGCCGGGCCGGAAGGCAGGCCTCGGCAGGCTTGGCAGCCTCAAGGTGGGGCTCCTCCCACCCAACCATTAAGAGCTCCCGCCCAAACGGATGTGAGACAGAGGCAGGAGGGAGAAGGAGCCGCATGTGCCCTTTGTGCACAAGTAACCAAACCACAGGCCCACCAGGGCCAGAGCGGCTACCGACCAGGTATTCGACAAGTGCGCTGCCGTGCGGCTCCACTCGCCAGACGCCAAAGGTCAAATGCTCCCAGGCCGGCTGCGGTCCCGATCGTGGCCGAAGTGCAAAAGGTCATGGTTAAACACTCGGAAGTCGGCCTCAGCTCGTGTGAGGTACTCAGGTGGCGGCCCCAACTGTGCTTCAACCTCCCGCGCTGAGTGGTACATGGCCTCCCGTGCTGCTTGGCCCAAGAGCTGGGCAGCGGCAAGCGTAGGGAGTTCTCCCTCGGTGGAAAGGACACCAGCGGCAACGTGGAGCAGCATACACTGCTTGGGCTCTTCAGTCTCATTGCGCCCTAGAAGGGCTTGCATTTCTGGACTGAGGGGAAGCCGATCCTGATAATCAAATTGGCGCCAGTGAGCTCCATTGTACTCGAAGGTCCCGAAGCCAATGTCCCCATCCCAGCTGATGCGTCCTACAGTAGCAGCTGCAGTGACAGAACCAGCACGGGAGAGGCGTTGGGTGGAGTCGAGGTACTCAGCCGCCTGCGAGGCCAACTCCGGCCCGCCGAGAGTAGTTGCGACCTGAAAGCAGGCCTGCAACCGCTCCTGTGGGGAAGCGGGCGAATCGTGGTGGAGCAGGTAGTTCCGAACGAACACGGTGAGCAGGTCCGGCATTGCCGAAAGGGGTGGGTCCTGTGAAGCGAGTAAGGCTTCAACCGCCCGCATTGCACGGGTTCGCTCCTGAAGATCAAGCCCGGGGGATTCATATCCGGCGGGCAAGTCTGCGGCAGTGGCCTTGCCTTGGCCGTGATCCTGATCCTGGTACCAACTGTAGTCGGCGCCCTGCACGAGCTTGCGAAGGCCTTCTTCTTGAAGGGTGTATCCCCCGTCTCGGAGCTCTACGGGGGGCTCGGGAGTGAGAGCCTGGTTGCTCTGCCCGGGCTCGGAACGAGCCCGAGTTCTCGGGGTGGGTTCTCGCATCCCCGGCCCTATTGGCTTTCCGACCCGGCCTGCGCTTGCCCCCGCCTTCCTGGACCTTGGCGGCCTGCTCCTGCGCAGGCCCGTCATTCCTTGACGAGCTCGTCGGGGGACCGCTTGGCGGAACTCCGCAACCCCCCCCGACGGAGGAGCTGCAGTTTAATGGAGTAGTCGAGAGCCTTCCACTTGACCGACCCTTTGTGCGACAGGCTGCAGTCTGGTTTTTTGCACCCCCGATGGGTGAAGAAATCCCAGCACTGGAAGTGCCCTTCAGCATCCCTGGGTCTGTGTTCAAGCGCGCGGGCGGTTTCCTTCGGGGTTAGTCCCGGGCCGATGAGGGCGGGGGGAGGCCCCCCGCCTTTACTCGCAGCCCCACCGGCACGCGTGGGCGGGTCGTCTGCCTTCCCCGGGTGTCCGGCTTGCCCGTCCGCCGAAGCGTCTCCAGCCCTGCCGCCTCCTCCCGGGAGGCCGGTTCGCGCTGGCCCCCGAAGGGCTTGAGCCCAAGCTGCCCGCGACAATTGGCGTTGGAGTCTGTCCAGCACATCGGTCGTGAAGTATTCTCGCGGGTCCTCCAGCCGGAAGGTTCCCGGAAGCCGCAGCCAGGGCCGCCCTTCGGCATTGCGGGCAGTAGCAACAAATTTCATGCGGTCGAAAGTCGGGGACTCCTCTCGCATCAAACGTCGCAGGTCACGGTCAACTTCGCGGAGTTCTTCGAAGAATCGGGCCCAGAGCTCTTCCCACACATCAAAAATAACATGCGCCGGCCAAGCGTAGCTATGCTCCTCGCCCAGCTTAGTCAGGTGGAGAGCTGCAGCTTCCCAGACGGCATAATGTTGTTGTCCGTAGACACAAGCCAGGCCCCATGCTTGCCTCAAAGCGTTCCTCAACCAAGTGCTGACCGTCGTGGGTCCCCGTGGCCGCGCTTCAAGTTTAAGATCCGGCGGGCTTGAGTAGGCGTCGAAATCTGCCTCTTCAGTCTGCGGAAAATCCGCGGCAGACCCACAATGCAACGGCAAAGATTTAACGTCCTTGGCTCCGAAGCTTGCCGACGCCAATGCGTAGCACAGGCGGTTGGTCAAGTTAACCGGAAACCTAAGCTGCCGTAGTTTTGGCCTGGCTTGGGTAGCCGCGGCCCGCAAACTGTGGTAAAGCTCTTTGCCCACCACACCTGCGGCAAGTGGCACGTCCAAGCTGTCGCAGCCCCGCAGGAGAAAGACAAGTCGCTCCTCTTGCCGCCCGATGGCCGACAGTTTCCCCTTCTCTTGCCCTTGGTCGTCTTTGACAAGCGAGCGGGCAATGGCTTGCAAAGCCTTCGCCGACTCGTCAAGCCTGGGGGGTTCGGCATCAGTGTATGCTCCCGCATGGAAAGGCCGCACGGCGTTGGCGAGAACCTGATACCCCCCTGGCAACGTGCTTGCTTGCATGAGGGGCCCCGCTGGGGGGAGATTCCCCTGCGCACCGGGTCCCTCTTCCCGTGGCCGGAAAAGGCTTGCGGCTGCAAAGGGAGTAAGCCGCAGGAAGGTCTACTCCCCCATATAAAGCAAGGGCGGGGTGACGCTGCTCCCCGCTAACGAAGGGAGGAGCACCAGCTGAAAACTCGGTCCCTCCGCTCCCGTCAGTCCCGTGCAGGTAAGCGTGAAACGCCCCGAGCACAGGGTCGTGCTCCTGAGGCTGTCCCTGCTCGGCGATCTCCTCAAGGACCTTTCGGGCAAGCCGCGGGTATTGAATAGGGAGCCGAGGTAAGTACTCCCGAGCAGCCCCTTGCAGTGGCTGCGTGAACGGGTCCAGCCCATACTCCTGGCAGGCTGCAGAGTACCGATAGGATCCGAAGCTAAACATAGGACATCGACGCATACCAACGCCAGCTGCGGGGTTACGTAAGCTAACGTCGGTCTACGTCAGCTAACGTCGTTCTACGTCAGCTAACGCCGGTTTGCGTCAGCTTGCGTCAGTCTACGTAAGCCTACGTCGGCTACGTCGGCTGCGTCGGCCATACACAGGATCCCATGCGATTCCAAATCGATTCTGTAATCAACTAAGAAAGAAAACTAAATTGCTTGCTTATCCCATGGATTTAATATTATCATAGATGTTAATATCAGTCCTGAGCATGCATGCGTTCAGCGTAAGCGCTGCGCAAAGGAAGCCGCTGCGTCAACGTGCGTCAACGTATGCTGTTGCGCTGGCATGCGTTAATTTGAAATATATACTTTTCGATATCCGTTTTGCATGGCTTGTATTTAATCTTGCTTTTCAACAAATACGGGTTGAACTTTATTTAATTCTCACTGCAGTACGTTCAGCGTAAACGCTGCGCAAAGGAAGCCGCTGCGTCAACGTGCGTCAACGTGCGTCAACGTGCGCCAACGTGCGCCATGGGTACGTTGTATTGTGCGTCGGAGACGTGCGTCGATCTTCGACTTTATAAATCGGAAGCCAAACGTTTCACCGTGACGGCCATCTTCAGCCATCGAGGCTTGAGCCACTTTGAGCCAAAAAATTAGAAACATGTGCATGTATACATATTATAACACACACACACACACACACACACACACACACACACACACACACACACACACACACACACACACACACACACACACACACACACACACACACACACACACACACACACACACACACACACACACACACACACACACACACACGTATAATACATGTGTATAGGGTCTGCTGCTCCAGCGTCTTGCAAATATAGAATCGAAACGAATAACAACTTCATTAACCCTTTTCTTTAAGGTAATGATCCGAAATCACCGAAAGTCCGAAAGACAAGCCTAAAACCCTGGATCAATCTTGAGTGGGTGGTCGAAGGCTTTCGATGGTTTCGGGAATGGGACATCGTTGGACGAGTTTTTAACAGGATGGGTTTCTTGGGCTCACAGTTTGAGGTTCCCGGATTTCAAAAGGGCCCAAAGTGCCAGGTTCCAGG
This sequence comes from Symbiodinium sp. CCMP2592, assembly GCA_905221615.1. Lineage (NCBI taxonomy): Eukaryota > Dinophyceae > Suessiales > Symbiodiniaceae > Symbiodinium > Symbiodinium sp. CCMP2592. Next base: position 419,322 of record CAJNDT010005556.1, on the reverse strand, counting down.
GTTCAAGGTACCGCATTATGGACTTTGTGGGTGTTTATACTGGAGTTGATCGGGATTGGGGATTAATCCTTGGGTCTGAACCCAAACTAATATCACGATAAACAACTATAACACCATAACCGATATCGAAGGATTAGTCCTGTAGCAAAAGCAACCACACATTCCTGGACACCCGGAAGTTCTTGTTGGGGGCTACTTCAGTAAACGATTGCTGGTATCATGACCTTAAGAGGTGTATTCACTCAAGAGGCCTACCGTAATAGACTCCGATCCCGTCATAACTTTAAGATACTGCAGGGCACCTCAAGGCTCTATAGTGCTCTAGGGTACAGCGATTGTTTCGGGTCCCGTACCTGCTTCTGTAAACTTGGAAACCGACAACCCAAATAAGATACACTCCCAAATAACCTTAACCTTCCATCCTTTCCTTCGGTGGCGGACGATGCACGCTCCGATCAGCCGAGCTGGCCGGGGCCCTCGGAATTCCCCAGCTTGCGACCTATAGTAGAAGCCAGAAAGTTGGAACATGACTTTAGGAGGATTAGTGCTAGGATCCCTTATACTTTACCTTTAGGGTATGAGGCCAATGATGTTCCAACTTTCTGGCTTCTACTGTATAGGGTTTTGGTAGTCGTAGAACCCTGGGTTCAGTGAAAATTGTATCTGGGGTACCTGGCATCTAGGGGCTAGATTATTTAGGGCCGCTTACTAGGTTCGCTGGGCAACCCGACGCGACTCTTCGAGCCTCAGGCCCATCAGCAGTAGATACCGCTGCATCAAACGTTTCATCGCAGTTGCTGCATGGCAGCGGACAGCTATCTTCTTCAAACGCCCTAAGAAAGATTCTTCCTCCCACACCGCTCCGATGCTCGGGTTGATCCGTGTTCTCAAAATGAAATCGGAAACATGATCGAAATAATGGTGCTTTGGTTTCAGTCTCCACAGACGCCAGCCTTGCGATTGCGAGAAGGTCGACAGCCACTGCCAACAAGTGAGATGACGTCGAATATGTCGGTATGATACCTGCAGTTGATTTGAAACCAGGACAACAATTATTTTTGAAAATTCAGAAACCCGAAGGATTTTCGATTTGCCCACACATTCCCCAGTTCCCCGCCTTTGAGGTGTCCTCGTCCATAACTAATGCAGCGTGGTCCAGCTGCACAATGGCAGAATGAATCGACCAAACGCAGACCGACACGAACTTCAGGGGCAGAACCTGGCAGGGAATTCCGTGGACTGTTGTATTCACTACCTTGAAACCCAAACCCAAACCCACGGCACACTTAAATCATGTATGCATGCTCATGACATGCCTCCGGTTGCGCTTTCGAAATCTCTTCGGCTTTCCAAGCCAGGAACCACAGTGAAGACTTTATAGCAGCTGCCTTGAAGGTTGAACAGAGTTCAGGATCTTCGTTCATAGAACTTCCAATACCAATATTGCTCGGAGTGAAGCTGCGGACATTCATTCGTATCCTCGGGCTGTTTACCCAAATTACAACTGCAGAAACCATTGCGCATTTAGAACTGCGATTAGACAGCACAAACTACCGAGTAGGGAACCGAAAAATCGCAACACAGGTTCGTAATATACAGGTGGGGTCTTAAAGAGGATTAGGGTTACCGAAACGGTGCCGCTGGTATACCCATTCTCGCGACACTTTTTCTTCATCTCGGACGACAAGCGCAAAAGTTGCTGAGCAATGGTGCCACCACCCAGAGCATTGAAGCGTATCCAGAACACGATGCACGAAGAAATCATGACCCGAAGCGTACCCAAATAAAGAATGTGCATCATATCCAATAGAACCGTGTGCAAGTTCCAGCCAGGCATGCATGCCCATGGTGACACTTCCAACGCCGTGCGCATATAAGTTGTATGACTAATACGGGTCAGCCTGTGGGGTGCACCTTCGCTGAAGTCGGTGAAAGGGCACGTTTTCTCTGGTTTCGCCTTCTCGGCGAAGCATTGTTCACAAATCAAATCACAGTTGTAGTATCTTTCAAAGCGGTTGGCCTGCATGCGTGCTTTCATATCCGCTTTGAAGCCAGTGTATGCTAGCTTGAAACCGCCGGACAAAACCTGTCCCTTCAATCGATGCCTCCAAGCACTCTGAAAAGGTAGCCCGTCTTCGCCAACGGTGGGTCCCAAACCGGTCGCTGCACACTCCATGCTCCATGCTAGTATTTCCGCAACACGTTTGTGAACGTGCGCTGCCACGGAGTCATCCCTCATAGCCACGTGCGGGACGATGCAAAGCGGCATCTTGCAATCCCACACCTATAGCTTAAGCTAGCTATCGTATGGTCGTTCGGGGAATCTTGGGGATATTCGGGTATAGCTTGTTATAAACCACGACAATGCCGAGAAACATCAGCCTTTGCATGAATAGAGCTCATTGACCAAACAACATATTCGTTGTTCTTGTAGAACTCTGCTCCGTCCACGTGAAAAACAACCGGCAGAACTCCTTATTTAGGCACCATGACGGAAGCATGTAAACTTTGAACACATGAAAAAACTGGATTGTGCTTCACCAAGGAGCTTTCTAAATCATTTTTCGGATCATTGAGTACTGGATGATCTTTCCACTCAGTATGCTGCATTGCATGCATCCAGAAACTCTTCATCTCAGCACCAGTGCGCCCACCAGTCATTGAGCGGGCAAACTGCGCAAGGGCTTATAGACTGGAAACCACAAATTAGTCAGGCCTTCTGGTAAGAACACCACGGGACTTGTTTAGTCACCCGGCCTGCTCACGGCCTGAGTTGTACAAGCAATGCAGAATCTCGTGCGGAAGGAGGAACGGAATCTCCACTGTCTGGGGCTCGTCCTCGTGTTCAACCTCAGAGAGTTGGATAAAATCGTCAGAGGGACAAAGGTTCGAAGAGAAAGCAGAGAGAACCGAACAGGCTATACAGAGGCAGAGACAGAAAGGGCAGATAGAACGAGAGATCGAGAGAGAGAAAGCAGGGATAACACAACTACTGAAAGGGCAAGCTGGAGCTAGTGATGAAGTTAGAAGTATAGTTGCACCCGAGAAGCATTAACATCCATCAAGACGTTGTACATCTCTAGTTCAAAACCAAACAGCCGCTTCAGCCAGTTGTGCAAGTCGCGCTCTTGATTGGAAGGGTGCTTGCCCTCCCCTCCCAACGAAGCGAATGCCTTCACAGCTTCCAGCGGCAGCCCGTCCGAAACAGCAGCCCTAGCCAAATCAGCGATTTGTGCCACCGTTGCTCGTCCAGTACCCAGCATACCTCCAACATACGTATACGAAAACTCAAATACTATTTGTACTATACTAATAAATAAAGACATCAATCTATCGCAAAACACGAAAACTTGTAAAACAAACACACTCCCACCCACACAAACACACATTCTCTCTCCCTCCCACATAGTCTCTCACTCTCCCAATCTATCTTTTTCTCTTTCTCGAGCTCGGACTTATAGACGGTGTCATAGGACGGGACACGTATGAACTCTTCACCCACCTCGCTGTGTTGCATGTCGTCGAATTTGCGCTTGCGTAGACTCCTTAGCATGCATATAACATGTTGGGACGTAGCCTTCGCGTAAAAAGTTGCGGAGAACGATTATAACCATAATTTGTAATACTTTGGTCGAAGGGCAACTTGGTTTTCAGGGTTCGAGGCATTAGCTGAGGCTGGCCTTGAAGGTTGAGCAATGCACTCGAGCCCCACTGCTAGCTTGAATTTAGCTTAAACCCAACAAGCGACACTATCTCAAACCTTCTAAAGTAAACGGCGGCCCTCCCAGACCCTCGCGTTAGCCCGTGACCTCAAAACCCACCCTAAACCCTTTAGAACCCAAAACCCCACTTGACGAAACCTCACGAGGCTCGAAGCGGGGGAGGTGCTGGTCGCGATGCTGGATTGGCCTCGGAGGAGCAGACTGGCTAGGGTTTAGTGTTGGGGTGTGCGGGTTTACAATAGGATCTGGCACCGGCTAGTCCCAGGGTTTTTTTTTACAACTTCACACCTTGGCTTTGGCAGATGAGGAGTAACGACTTGGATTTCGTGGCTAGAAACACAGGGTATGTTGTGCTGGAGCTTATACAGGGATAGTTCAGATAATGCTTGCAAGCGTGCAGGGCTTCAAGATTCGAACTAGAGCCACTGAAATAACTGCATACATAGCTCCCCAATCATCGGTTTTGTTCGCAAAGCATGCGAGCGGTTCTCGAGTCCATGCGTGTGCATGGAAGAATCGTGGAGCTGCAAAACTGCGCTGTATCAAAAAGCACTGAATCATCGATCATCATCAAGAGGGCCTTTTAGACACTCTTGGCTGGGGTGTCTTTGACACCCTTCTTGTTTTTCTTCGATTTGCTCTTCTTGAGTCCGGACTGAAGGGCTTTGGCAGACGCCTGGCGGGATCAGAATATTATGAGTTTATGGGGACAACTACCTCTAAGATGAGAATTGTATAACTACCTGGGTATAAGGTTTGGGTTCTATACTTCGAAACTATATAACCACGATTGGGTAAGGTTTGGGCTCTTGGTAATTATATGATTTACACTGACCCGAATATCTGAATGGCCTCGGCTTTCTTGTACCACTGATTCATCGCCTCAAAGATGGAGTAGAACTTCTCAAAGCTCGCGTTGTTTTTCACCCCGCGCTTCTTCAAATCTTGGAGTTTGGCATAGATGGTCTCGAGTTTGACACTGTGCTTCTTCATCTGGGCGACCAAGTCGTCGCTGTAGTCCAGGTGGGCCAAAGAGATGCTGAACTTACGTGCTTCGCTGGCCTCTTTGAGGATTTCGTCCATCTTGTCTTGGACCAACCTAGGATTCAGTGTTATCGACCCAAACAGAAAAACCGGGCCCAGCTATATCGTAACTATCATATGTTTAATTCGAAATCTAGTAGAGATTTTCGATAAGTCGGGATGCTCCCACGCTTCCTTCGGCTCCAACTCCTCGGTCTCCTCCTTGGCCTTCTCCATTTTTCTCGGCTGCTTGGCTTTGGTGACTTCGCCATGCAAAGCCTCGAGCACCGCCTTGCTTCCCGCTTCGCTCGCTCCAGCAACACTTGGCAGGGCACCTGCTGCCAGAGGGCCGCCCTCCAGCAGAGCCTCTCCCAACTCCTTGTCCGGGTTGTCCTTGATCTTCAGCGTCAGCTTCTCCTTGGTCTTGTCATCTCTGCGTACCGTGGTTCCTTGGCCGACAAAGTAATAGTATTCCTCGGGGTCGTCCGGGAAATCTTCGTCAATCTCGTACATTCCCTTCTTTGTCAACTTCGTGATGAGCTGGGCAGCCTTCCTTAAACCAACACTATTCAATGTGTATTATGGGATTGGCTTCGGTGCGGGTGCGGGGGTGTGGTCCTTAAGGGGTTTGTGGTGGGTCGAATAATGTAGGTCTAATTTAACACTACATTTCGGGGCAGGATATTGGGGGGTTGTTTGGGTTTGCGGGGGCGGGGGTGTGGTCCTTAAGGGGTTTGTTGTGGGTCGAATAATGTAGTATATTTTTAACTCTACATTTCGGGGCAGGATATTGGGGGGTTGTTTGGGTTTGCGGGGGCGGGGAAGCTTTATTATTCGGCAAAGACTCTCGACGGGGTACTTCTTCTCGATTTCCCGCTTTTTCATTCCCTGGCGCTGTCGTCTGTTGAGAGTGCTCTGTTCGGTCGAACGTTCGATCTCCAACTGCACCCTTAGATGATGTGTGTTGCTAGACAAGAAGTCTGTTGTGGGTTACACTTGAATCAAGGTAGCACACACCAAACAACGTCACCAATATCGACCAGCCACTTCTCCCAATCACCACCGGCTTCTAGCCACTTACGAAAGACATCCGTCTTCCCCTTGATGATGTGTGAACTCAGAGCTTGGGGGAACGTTTTCCGGTTCTGGATCGCCCTGTGGAAGGTGTCCCATTCTCTCTTGTGTGTGGTACCTCGGGATATATCTAGAGTACAAAATAAGGCTGCAGTACTTTACATATAGTTCGAAGACAATCATGTAATCAGCAATAATCGATCATGGTAAGTTTCTGTTCGCAGTCGCATAGAGCTTCTTGGCTTCGGAATCGGCTGTTGCCACTGTGCTTTCCAATCCCTCAGCCGCCTCGGGCTTCAAGGCTGCTCGGGCCGGGGGCTCCTTGGTCTCCGTCTTCTGCTTCTTATCCTTCTTCTCCTTCTTCTCCTTTTTGTTCGTTTTCTCCTTCTTTTCCTTCTTGTCCTTGTGGTTCACCGGGGTCGGCGTCGGCTCCGGATCCTTGGCCGCGCTTTTGATGGTCTCCGCCTCGGACTCATCCTTCTTGTTCTTCACGAAAGAGCTCGGCTTCAAAGCCGACTTGCGGGGCGGGGGCTTCGCCGGCTCTTCCTCCTCGGACTGCGAGTCGGGCTCCTCGGAGTCGAGGCTGTTCTCATCCTCGGACACTTCGGCCTCACTGGCCGCCTCCTCGAGATCCCCGCTGCTGACGTCGGCGGAGCTGACCCCGCTGTTCTCGGCAGCCTCGGAAGAGGTTTCGTCATCGGAGCAAGAGGAATCCACAGAGTCCTGCATATAGTTTCAATTAAATTCACTTATCCCAGAAAACTATTTACTTAATCTATTTGTTAGAAACCAATTATATTCACTTATCCCAGAAAACTTTTAGATTAATCTATCGGTTAGAAACCAATTACATTCACTGGTCCCAGAAACTACTTATTTTATCTGTTACAAACCAATTACATCCACTTAACCCAGAAAACTATTTAATTTATCGGTGAGAAACCAAGCACATTCACTTATAGAACCCAGAAAACTATTTAGTTTATCGGTTAGAAAGCATTACAGGATTTCAGTATAGTTCTCCTCGGCTTCGGCCTCCAAGTCCTTCTTCAACGACTTGCGAGGGTGCTGGCTGAGGTAAGCCGCCACCGTTTTGCCCGCAGCCACTGCCTTCTGCTTCACGTCCATGCAGTCCGCCACACTCTTGCGTTGCGCACTGTCGGGGGAGGTAGTCCGGCGGACCTTGCTGGAGGGGGTCTCCACGGCATCGGGCTCGGCGTCCTCCTTGGACTGCTTGTTCCTCTTGCGTTCCTTCACGGCATCACGAAGTGCCTTCTTCTTGGCAAGCTTCAAAGCTTTGGCCGCCCTGGCTCCGTTCACGGAATCAGCTGCTGCCTTCTCCTTTGTCTTGCCACGGCAAACCTTGATAGGAGACAGCAAGTGAGCTGCCCTGCCTCCCTTGGGTTTACCCATCTCGAAGTGCTGCCGCCGATGGCCCAAAGTAGGGCAACTCGATCAAAAGCTGCGAATATGGAAGCAAGAAGTCAGCCAAGAATGGGAGCTCAGCCAAGAATGGGATTACTCAGTGGCGTCTGGTATGAAGGCAAAAATTGAGGCACTCAATGCTGAATCGTTGCGGCTACCTACATTGGCTGTCCGGAGTCACTTCGTTTCGGGAAACTTTTGGCTATCTGGGGCTCCTTAGGATCCTTCGGGTTTGCTTCGGGCTCGTTCGGGTTCGTTCTGGTTCGCTCGGGTGGGATTTTGGGGGCCATATACCATTCGTGGCTGTTCGCGCTTTTTCGCGGCTGAGTTCGCGCCCAAACGCGGCTGAGTTTGGGGCGGTTTCGGGCCAAACCGAACCAAACCGAAAAATTCCTGCCGAAATTGAAAATTGAAAAACGAACCTAGCAACAAAGGAGCCAGAGCAGGCCACCCCTTTCCAAACGGGCCCCGTGGCTAAGACCCTCCGAAAGCCAAGAATGGGACAGCTCTCCCTCGGAGGCGCCCCGGAAACATAGCTTAGAACGAGCAATTGTTAAATTACTAATTACTATAATAAGTAAATATACCAGGTCCCCGGCTTTGTTGCCGTTGTACAGCATTCTTCAGAACGAACCGTGGCATCCTGCGTGTTTGGGCTGCATGAACTCAGTGGGACTTACATATCGTAGCAGAGAACGGTTCAACGATAGCACGAAACAACTGCGTTTAAGGGTCGAGGGTCTCAATACAAAGTTTCCTTTGGGTCCTGGGTTCATATGGATGGATACATATCCTAAACTGGAGGTGGAAGGGAGGCATATCCTAAAGGTGGAAGGGAAGCCCGGGGCGGTGGCCTCGAACCTGAATACGATTTGGGTCTCTGTTGCTGCTTCGGGCGTCACAGCTTCAGGCCGGGATTGAATAGGAATACAGGACATATTGTTAATGTTGTTTTGAGTGAACATGTACACACGAAGATAAGGAGCAATGCTTCTTGTTTCTGGGTCATCTGTGCTGTACATAGATCGAACCTACATACTCCATTTCCCACACTTCTCAACATCCCGAGCGAGTGTGCAGATCTGCTTTGCAGAACTAATTACCATGTGTACGTGCATCAACTGGAAGGATCTCCGTGGTTGCTGCAAAGAGAAGCTGCCCGGCTCGGCCGAGCACCGAGATCACACCAGCTGAAGCAAAGGGTCCCAGGCAGATAGGAGGCAGTTGCTATTAAGGTCGAAGACGATACGTTCACTGGGTGATTTTTCTGCATCGGGCACTGCTTCCGATCATGTCTGTGCACTAGAGCATCTGGAGTTTAAAGTCCAGGGAGAGTCATGACTTGCGACAAATTAGCAGCCACGAACCACTCTGGACTCGTGTCATCTTGCACTGCTGGAGCTTTGACTCTCTTGGCGTAGCGCAACCACCTTCTGCTATCCGCCTTAACAGCAGCCGAAACCTCCGATCGAAGATCTGCAAGAGCTCGCCCGAACCTCGCTCGGCCCAGGCCGGGCTGGACGGACACCGTGCGCAAGGGCGGCTCAGGGGGTTTCCGGGTGTTGATTAAGAAGGTCACAGGATTATGCAATGACTTTGGGCTCATATAGTTTTTAGATAGTTTCTGGGAATTCGGAATTAGATGGTTTGAAGCCAGAAAGAATAGGACACTTGCCTCAAAGGCACAGGTTGCAGGGTCTAGGGTTTCGAGGTGTTTGGGAGATCGGGGTTATTGATTTATGGGGCCGCTACTTATGATCACACCCCTTCAGGGATTCGATTGGGAACCGTATAACATACACCGAAGCTTGCCTTCGAAACAGTATATGTACCGAATTCTAAACCAAGGCTCTGCCACGGGTACGATTGGCTAAGTTTCAGGTCTTTCCCCCCTGTAACCTTGGCATTGCCATCCTGGTCGTAGGTCCGCTGAACCATTTGTTTTTCCGTCGAACATTCGGGAAGCCATCTCGGGCGATGCTTGTAGATGTCGCCGGTTTCGGGTCTATCTTAGCCAGTGGATATGGGCAAATAAACAACTATACAATTAGCAAACCTGTAGGAACTCACATAAGATGTATATATGTCCATATATTATAACTGATTAATTTTCTTTAATTAATTATAATTAATATACAAATATATATATATATATATATATATATATTATGTATACATACTTATATATGTGCACATGCATACATACATACCTACATTACTGTCATGCTGCAGAAGTAGGCTATGATAGCACATGTTACATATAAAGTATTATAATACTATATATGTATAATGTGCTATCATAGCCTACTTCTGCAGCATGACAGTACGAACTCTACGAGTTTAGCGGGGCACTAGAAACAAAGACTTCGGTAGATTATGGGGTATATGTTCGAGTGCCAGCGAAACATTCTGAGCAGCCGGCTGCTGTAGAGCCAGGTGGGCTTGTCCGCCCAATGACCATATGTTTTCATCTGCAGCGAAGTGCGGTAAACTGGTATCCTCTGAATCAGCCATTGGAATAACGGGTGCTCTTCCAACAAGCTTCCTCTAGGTTGCTCCAGGATCCAATAGACCCCCTTTGCCGAACAAACCAGTAGCAGGACCAGTGTTCTTACCGTCAAGAGATTGCCTTGCCACACGGAAAGGATTTGATCATCCCCAAGTGGCCGCCCCATAGAACGACGAGTCTTTGACCGTGATCTCGGGATCACAAGCAAAATCAATGTTTGCCTTTTTCGAAACTACTTTATATTTACGATCCTTCTTTAATGACTGCTGTCCAGGAACAAGAAAACCCACGATGCACAAACCGGTGCGAAAAGAGCACCGGAACCTCTATTCAGTCGGCAGCACTGTAGCACTGCATGCAGAAAGCCCGGTCCGGACAATAAATCTTGACCAAGAGAGTCATACCTGATGTCGAAGCAGGCAGCCGCTCGCAAATCCTGGTCCAACTTTGGGTGCATGAGTGGGCAAGGCTGCGTGGGTGCGAGGGTGAAATTAGGGGCTCTGGCAATTCGCCTATTTGGCCCTCTAGTCGTCTGTTGTTGTAGGATCCCAAATGCACACGTCTGGCACACCCAACAGAACAAGCCTATCCCCCCTCCCTCCGTCGTGAGAAAACGAAGACATGTCATGACATCGGCTTCACGGTCCTGTAGCTCGGCTACTGTGACCGCTGAATCGCCAGCAAAGACTTCGAAATGATCCAGAGCACCAATGCCGGCACACACCGGAAGATCCAGGACCAAAGAAACCAACATGCCGATAACCTTGGCGATGGGGTTGGAAAATATGAAAGGTTGGACCACAACACTAGAAGCGTATGCAGATAGCTATGCAACTAGGCGACCATTGGGGCACCCATAGCTTTCAACCCAGACAGAATCCATCTGCGCTGTTGCTTTCGGCAGAATGTCGTTTTGACGGGCTGCCGATGCTTGGGATGGCGACTTTGATGCTTCGCCATTGCAATTGCAATACTTCAATCTACAGTTCTTTTGAAGAAGCTACTCGACACATGTTTCGCTGGCAGGATGGGCTTTATTAGTATTTGGAAGATCATATTTAATCTGTAGGAGGAACTAATTTATGGCTTCTGTTTCACGGCATAAAAGACTCCCAGGGCTCGGAAGTGTTCCCAGTTTCGGGGAGGATGGGCTTAGGTTGTGGGGTATGGAATATGATTTCGGAGGTGTTTGGTTTAGGCCCAGTTTAGGCTTTGGGGTCTCAGTTGTTGAGGCTTACAGCTCCAGGGTTTTGGGGGCTCAGGTTTTAATTCAAAGGCCTGAATATTGTTCATAGCATAGGGTAGTACTCCCTATTTCTGTCTATCTATCTAGACTCTATCGATCTGCATATATTTATATATGTATATATGTACATACATATAGATTCACATACATACCCCCAAAACCCTGCTCCAAGAGTCCTCCGGTGTCTCGAGCAAGATAGTTGCACGGGTAGGTCCGTAAAACGAGGGTGTGCATAGAGCCTATAAAGTGCTTCTCAAGCACTAAAACCATAGATAGATAAGGGGAATCATATGAGTATATGCTATCCAAAGCCCGAACCCTGAGGCCTCAAACCCCTAGCCTGAAAAAACCCTCCCGAAAACCAAACCCGGGACTGAGAATACCAAAGCCCTGCATCCCTAAGCGTCCGAATCCCAACAAAAATCTAAGCCCCGAAGCCGTAAAACCTTGCAGTCTCTACAAGCGTGAATCACACCAGAAATCCCCAAACCCTACAACCCACACGCAGCTCAAGCCCGAAACCCACGCTACGGGGAAGCTTCAGAAAGGCGATTTAAGTTCTGGCTACGGGTTTGAGGTCTCAAGAACAGATATCGAAAGACCTAGAAGCAAACCAGCCCGGAGCCCATTATCTAAATCTATACGACGCTGCTCCTATTCCCTGGAGACCATGCAGAGCTCCTCGAGTGGTCACGATGTACACCAGTGGCAGGACCGAACCTGTGCCAGGAAAGCTTGACTGTGCAGGGTTCATGGAGCGGCTCCAAAGAGATTCTTTATGATCCGTGCAGTACAGCAATCGAGTGCACAAACGATTTTATCACGTGTGATCCAGCATGTCACCAGCAGCACTAGCACCGTATCGCATGAAGCCTTGAGACAAAACCTTTAGGCCACACGAACTATGTACAACCAGGTTTCACCCCTCCCAGCTGTACCATGTGTGGCTTGTGCCCGATCGATTTGTCAATCAGTTGGCGACCACAAATCCTCCCATTCTCATGGCTTTCTGCCAAGCCTGCGCCGGGCCGCCGCTCTTCTTGAAAGCGATGGTGCCTTTGGCACCACCCGGAGCAGGCTTTTTCACGTAGAATGCTCCTTTCTTCAAAAGCACGTCCACGGTGCATTCTGGATTGCTGTCACCGTTCATGTAGATCTGCTTCGTGTAGCTGTAGGCGCCGTTGTGGGGCAGGGTCCAATCTGGCAGCGACTCAGTTGGAAATCCTCGCAACGAGAAGCCCTTGAACTCCGGCTCCGCATCCGCCGGCTCGGGGACCTCAAGCTCGCGCTCGTCCTCGTCATCGGAAGGGACCCTCGTTGAGGCTGCGGCCCCTGTAGAGCCACTAGACAGCCTCGCCTTCTTGCCATCGGACAAATGCATCAATCTGGCACGCTTGCTGCCACGCTTGCTGCCACGCTTGCTGCCACGCTTGAAGCTAGCACGCTTCGTCTTGATGCACTTGCCACTCTTATCAGCCCTCTTGGCCTTGATCTTCGAAGCCTTGCTCTTGGGCTTCGTGGACTTCTTCTTGGCCTCGAACTCATGAGAGAGATGTAGTACGTGCCGGGTTCATGCAACTACAGCATATGCCACAACTTGTACCTTGCATGCATAACAACAAACACACCATCCCCTTAAAGCACCTGGTAGATGACAGCTTGCGATGGATTTGCTTGCAACTGCTCCATCACAGGGCCAATGTTCGAAGGCTCACTCAACAAAGCGGTTTGGCAGGAGCGGCCAAAACTAGGCAAAGCTCTGGACTCAGTCTTAGCACCAATACTCAGCATGCCCATGGCTTCGTGTAGCGAGGATGCCTTATATCACACGCACACAACGTAGCATGCAACACACAGAGGTGACGAGAGCTTTGGAGGTGCTGCTAAGGCTCAGAAATCGCAGGCTTTGATGCAGAGTCCTCGTCGTCCCTGAGAAAGCGCGGCTTGCAAAGGGGGTGTTCTTCAGGAGGTACCAGCACATGACCCTTCACGGCGACGCCATTATCATCCATCGCCACGGGCCAGCACTTGCGCGACTCATGATCGGGCATAGGCTCTTTTGGTCCCACGAAGAACTTATGCCTCTTGAGCATGGGGGGGCTGGGCTCACCATACTCAGGAACATCGTGCACCGAGCAATCATCCTCAGCCTCGTCGTGCCGGCTCGGTGACCTCCACGCTTCGTACCAATCGGGCACGGTGTCTTCATCGTCGTCCTTGCTTTGGCCCAAAACCAGTGTCTCGGCATCGGTGAGGCCCTCCTCAAAGTCCGAATCCTGATCACCTTCGCTCGCTGCGAGGTCAGACCGGTCCTCACCGTCCGAAGCCTGGAGCTGCTTCACTTCGTCATCGCTGTCGAACTGAGCCAACATTTTCTGGAGCTCGCTGCGGGTCACCTCCTTCGGCCAAGTCTCTACCGGACCCTTGATGGACTCGTCGTCGCTGCTATCCTTGCCATCACCCATGGACTCTTCGTTGTCGCTGCTCTCCTGACCATCGGCCACCTCTGTGGCAGCGACAAGGGCCATGCCGTGGCTCGCCTCGTCACCGGCAGCCTCGGCCCGATCATCGCCCATGGACTCTTCGTCGTCGCTGCTCTCCTGGTCGTTGCGAGCCTCTGTGGCAGCATCACCGGCAGCCTCGGCCCGATCATCGCCCATGGACTCTTCGTCGTCGCTGCTCTCCTGGTCGTTGCGAGCCTCTGTGGCAGCATCACCGGCAGCCTCGGCCCGATCATCGCCCATGGACTCTTCGTCGTCGCTGCTCTCCTGACCATCGGGAGCCTCTGTGGCAGCCTCGGCCCGATCATCGCCCTCTTCCTCGTCGCTGCTCTCCTGACCATCGGGAGCCTCTGTGGCAGCCTCGGCCCCATCATCGCTCATGGACTCTTCGTCACCGCTGCTCTCCTGACCATCGGCAACCTCTGTGGCAGCGACCAGGGCCATGCTGGGGCTAGCCTCATCACCGGAAGCCTCCTCCCCAGAACCACCCTCGGACTCTTCGTCCTCGCCGCTATCCTTGTCACTCGCAGCCTCCTGCGAGCAACTCGTAGTTGGGAAAGGGTGTGTTGCAGAAAACCACAGAAGAGAGGGAGAGAGAGAGAGAGAGAGAGAGAGAGAGAGAGAGAGAGAGAGAGAGAGAGAGAGAGAGAGAGAGACACACTAACACAAACCAAAGAGAGAGACGTGAGCTTGCAATCTACGTACATCGCATAGCTCAATCACTCGGAAAGGACCCAGAAATCTGCTCACGGGCGACCACTGCATCATCAGCTTGAGGCTGAGCGCGTCGATTGCGGTTGGCTAGGACCTGGGAGTTTGGATTCGGGGTCTTTATCATTTAAACATTCATGAAGGCTGAGGACACTGCTCGCGGGGAAGGCTTCAAGAAAGATTTCAGCTCTGTGACATATGGATCCAATGATTTCTCACCTGAGATCACACGGCTCGCAGATTAAGTAAGGTTCAGGGCTCAAGAAACCAGCTGCATCGATCTTGCATCCTATATCTAGTCAAGGTACCGTTCCTGTACAAGTAGCGCAAAGACGAGATCAGCTTTTTCAGCTTCCCAGCTTCACGACCGGCCAAGTCTTGTTTCGTCAGCAGGGCTTCCGGGGTGTCTCTCTTTGCAACCAGGAGTTTCTTGTCCAGGGTTCCATCTAGGTAAAGGAGCACGTCCGTCAAGTACAGTGCTGATGGCACCTGTAGTGAAGGGGAAATTGTCGTTCAAACAGAACTAACAGTATGAGCCACGCAGTGCTGACCTATATACCCGGCACCTTGTCCTCGAACATCTGCACTATTGGACGCAACCATACATAGTTCACCCGGATCTCCTGTTGTTTGGCAGCGGATGAAGGCGATATTATAGAAAAAAATTCAAACTCTTGCACGACATCATCCCGATCCTTGTAGCCCGGCCGCGATATGAGACTATCCAGAACCACGAGATCCCCTCCGCCGAATCGGCCCTGCTCGAAGATCTCTCTTGCATTCTGTGGAATGTTCGCCAGCATAGTGTTGGCTAGGTCAGCCTGAGAAGCAGTTCCAACCATAACACTACGAAAATGATGGAGAACAACCGTTTGTGCTGAGGTCTGCAATCGAGGGGCTACCTGCTTCTCTGTCCAAGCGATCTTTCCGGGTCGCACCGATTTCCACTGCGGGGCCGGGTTGGCGGCCGCAACTACTTCTGCCATGCTAGCTTGTAGAGACGATCCTAACTCTACTTTGCACTGCAGGGCCTGAAAGTCTCGGGAGATACAGCACGTCAGCGAAGCAGTTCAGATCCTGAAACTTCGTAATCTAGTGACACACACAACCTCAAATAAATGTGACATATCTTACGCTTAGTTCTATATGTCTGTACAACATTCTATATATATATATATATATATGCATATATGTCTGTATTTTATGTGTTTATCTGTCTTATAGTCATGTGTTTACTTATTGATTTGATGCTATATTT
The DNA here is from genome assembly GCA_905221615.1 of Symbiodinium sp. CCMP2592. NCBI lineage: Eukaryota > Dinophyceae > Suessiales > Symbiodiniaceae > Symbiodinium > Symbiodinium sp. CCMP2592. The sequence goes on along the minus strand of CAJNDT010005556.1, from coordinate 403,853 downwards.
GTATGCTTTCATACAGACACATGTCGGTAAGATGTACTCGTACTCGCACACGGGGCACGATATATGGGTACACACTCTCTGCCCGTTGGAGCCTCCGCCGGTCGAAGCGAGGCTACTCGCCCCTGACCTCGGGACGTGTTTGGGTTATCATATCGGTCTAAAATTATTCAGAACTGTTTCGCCGAAGACGACTGTACTACAAATAAGATATTAGATAACCTGAGCAATAGCCTGGAGACAGATGAGGCTAGGACTTTTCTTTCCCAGCTTCAGCACGGCCAGCGTGTAGCCGGAAGCACATGGGAAGCAAGGTCCACGGTTTCAAGAAAACCCTATAGTCTGCATTCTCGGGTTACAACATCGGTGTCTACAGCAGGAGCTGGAGCAGCATATAAGCCCGAAATCAAAAGCCCCAGACTATGCATCCTAAATTTCGCAACTCATGCGACCTTAGGGGCTCAAGGCTGGCTCAAGCAATGGGCTCTTGCCCTTTGGCCAAAAATGGCACTCAGGAACAACAGAAGCTCCGAGCATGGGGCTATATGGTAACCAGCGAGTCGAAGTGATAGGTTTTATCGGATTCCCACGGCTCATCAGCACCCGGAAAATGGGAAGGTTCTGTGTTTCCAGCGAGTAATATGCGGGGATAGGGATTAAGGCTTAGGGTCCAGGGTTCATGGGTGCTATGATGGGGTTCATAGCACCCATGAATCCCGTTTTTTTTGTTTTGGCACTTGTCGCTTGGCCAAAAAGCCACATCAGCTGAGACATATCAACGCAAGTTGGCTACTGCAAACGCAAGCTGCAGCTATCTTTGGTAGAACAGCTGTCCCTAGGACATCTTTCGATCCTATCGGTAAGCCTTCGCCGCCGGTTGTCCCAACGCTACGTTGCGCACGAGCTTGCCAAGAGCCTCGGCTTTGAGGTCTGCGTCCCCTGGCGGATCGAGCCTCTCTTCGGAGTCGCGCCCCGCTCCCGTCTTAACGCGAATTGCCTTCAGGCGCATCGCGGGATCAGGCAGGTTCGCGACCTCGTCCCAAGTGAGGCTAAGCAGCTGCGGCTCTGTCTCTCCCTGTGCTCGTCCTACCCCAGGTGGAGTTGAGGTACTGCGAGGCTTAGTCTGGGAGTTCCTAGGTGTCGCAGGAGCGTCAGCCAGAGCCCTTGCATCCCCGGGCGTGGTAGCACGCCGCGAGGCCGGCTTTTCAAGCTCTGGGGGTCGTTTTGGGTGCGAGCTGGTTGGGGGTTTGCGTTCCTCCTTGGCCCCGTGGAGCTTACACAGCCTTACCCCACCTTTGGTGGTCCGGCTCAGTTCCACGCAGCCTTCCACTGCGCACTTACGTCGCGCGCTCGCGTGCCCATATTGAGCGGAATGTCTGGGGCATAGCCGGGCGTAGCAACTGCCGTCCTCTTCCTCTAAGACCAGGTTAGGCTATTTTGGGACATATATCCTATTTGGCAAAATAGTTTATTTAACCTTGAAATATACTATTTTAAATAGACTATTTCGCTCTTGTTTCATAGTCTATTTTTTCGGTTATTTAGTAAATAGACTATGCAAAAACAGGTTATATGGTAGAATATAGGATATTTTCGCATATGTTGGAAACCAAAAATCAATGGAAATCCATACAGAACCAACGTCAGTCTTGTTTAGAAAAACACGTCTGCGAATAGGGAAATGTGTTGAAGACCGATCTGTGTTGAAAGATTTTCTTGAAATCTTGATTCGTTTCGATAGTGATAACCCGAGGTTTCTAGATGGATTTGGGCAGGGTAGGCAGATGGGTAGGTAGGAAGGTTGCTAGGTATGGGTAATGGCTCCCTAGGTACAAACGAGGTAGGTAAGATTGGGATTCGTGCTTTGCGGTAAGGGGTCGTTCCGTGGCACTGGGTTTTGGTGTTTGGGATTGAGGCTTCGTGCTTCTAGAATAAAGGGTCTTTGGCTCCGGTGGTGAGAGGTTGTGGGTTCGGCAAGTTTGAGGATTTGAAGTTTGGTGTTTGCCGGATTGCGGCGTTTATCCAGGGGTATCGAAATTTTGGCGGCTTTCTGCTTATGGTTGGGGGCTTAGGGTTTCCGGCGCTCTGGGGAAGGTGGTTGTTGGGTCCGGGGTTTAAGGGTCTAGATGTCTTTGGGGATTGGGGGGGCTTCGGGTTCCGGCACAATGGGTTTGGGGCTTTGGGATTTAAGGGTGTAGGACTTCCAGGATTACACGGGTGTTTGGGTTCGGTGGGGCTTGGCCCCTTAGGGGGGGGGGCTTCTGGATTTGAGGTTTGGTGTTTATGGGTGTCGGGTTTCCTCTCTCATGGCTTCCGAGCTTGCAGTATTAGGCTTGTCTTTGAGCCTGGGGTTTAGAGTTTAGGGGTATTCATACTTCGGGGTTTAAGGGTGATGGGTTTTGGTGCTTTTGGTTTTGGGTTACACGTACTTCTACACGTTGAAACATACAAGCACAGGCACACAGACACATAAGGCACCTTTATCCATATATATATATATATATGTTGCAGACATACAATGTGTTCTATACATACACACGTATGCGTGTGCATCTCTCTCTCTCTCTCTCTCCCTCTCTCTCTGTGTATATATATATATATGTATCAAAACATACGTTCTTATAATTCTAACAATGTATGTACAATGTCTTGCAGTTGCTTTTGTAGCAGCACAGTTTTAAATACTGTCGTGGTGTTTATTTTTGCAAAAGCGCCGGCTTGAGTGATACTATAACGGAGTTAAAGCAACTGGCTTCGGTTTTAACACTGTTGTTGTGTTCTAACGTTTGTTTTGTGTCCTTTGAAATTTAGTTTTGTTTTGTGACAATTTGAAGAATTGTCACGAAACAATCATAAATCTGGGCACCAAAACTATATAAATGTTCAAAACGTTTTAATGGCGGTTATACAAATTTTGAATAATTTTTATAGGTTTTATAGAATATGTACAAAAAATTATGAATGTGCATAACAAATTATCAAAAAAATCTATCAAATTTTTTACGACTCTTACATTTTTTGATAAATTTCTATACAATTTTTAAAAAATTTTGTAAAAAACAAAGAACTTTTATACAGACTTTAAAAATTTTTATAAAATTTTGAAGAATTTTGCATGATTTTTACCAAAATGGCGGTCCAGTTTCGGTCCAGTTTCGGTCCGGTTTCATGAAAACTGGACTCCGGTGGTCCGGTTTGAGTCCGGTTTCTATGAAACCGGACCACCGGGGTCCAGTTTTCATGAAACCGGACCGAAACCGGACCGAAACTGGACCGCCATTTTGGTAAAAATCATGCAAAATTCTTCATTTTTTTATAAAATTTCTTCAGAATTTTATCAAAATTCTTCAAAATTTTAGACAAATTCTTAAATTTTTTATGAACAATCTTAAGAACTTTATAGAAGTTTATTACACAAATCCATCAAATTTTAAGAAAATGTAGACAGTTGTTAAAAATTCTGGAAAAACTATTATAACAGTTCTATACAAATTTTACAAACTTTGATAATAATCAAAAAAATCATAGAACACATTAAGACTGTGATAAATATTGTCAAGCATTTTCAAAACTTTTTAGAAATTCTCAAAACAACCCATAATGCTATGCATGAAACAGTGATTTTGTAAAACAAAATTATGGAAAATATACAGAACAGTCTATGTTTTGCAACAGGACATATTGTACAACTAAAAGAATGGTTCTGAAACTCAAAACAATACTTTTCCAACAAACAAACACTAGTACGTTTCCTCTGTGTCTAATCGTCGTTAGCCATCTGTTTATATACGTATATACCGTCAACCTACCAATACACCAAACCCTCAAACCCCTACACCCCGACCCGAAGCCCTAACCCAGAAACCCCAAGCTCTCAAACCCCTACACCCCAACCTCAAGCCGCAACCCAGCAACCCCAAGCAGTCAAAACCCTACATCCCCATCTCAAGCCCTAACCCAGAAACTGCAAGAAGCCCTGAGCCTAGCAACCGCCCAAGCCCTCCAAAACCCCGAACACATCAACACTCAACCTGAAGTCCCGAAGCCGCCCAAAGGCCAAACACCAAAACCTTTGAACACCGAACCCAAAGACCCCTAATCCAAGAAACCCTACACCCCTAAACCCCTCAAACCATACCCCAAAACCTAGTACCACGGAACCCTAGCCCCCTCAATCCAGAAACCTTGAACACCAAAACCCAATAAATGTATCCCGTAGAACTACCTACACAACCCGGAACCCATTAACACGCAACCCCAAGCCCCTTCAACCCAGTTAGCTTAATCCCCTAAACCCCCCAGCTCAAACCCCAAAACACGTATTCCAAAGACCTACCTATAGCAAGCCTGTACCAGGGGACCATGCTAACCCAAAGACCTAGCTACCCTGCTACACTTCTCAAAAACCCCAAACCTGGGGATATGATTTGTTAGTTAGAGTCATCTGAGGTGCCAGCCGTATGTTAGCTAGATGCAAGAAGATCTAAGTAGCAAACAAAATCGACACATACAAGAGCTAGGTACACGGAGTAACTAAGTCACAATCAACAAGCAACAATGAAGACAAACCAAACAAATTCGCAGTAACACACATGGAAAATCAGTTGTTCCGTGCACAAAAACACAGCGAAAACACGCATTCGTTCAACTTAGCACAGATCTGCTACTTAGAAAAACATATCAATTTCAATGTTCTATGCAAAAAATCTATCAAACTGGATGCTAATCAATAGTAGTTTGTCAAACACAGTAAGCAGTTTTTAAGCTATATTCAATAGTAGGATATAGGCTATTTCAGATATAACCTATAAAATAACCTATAAAATAACCGGAAGAATAACCCATAGTTTATTTATATAAATAACCTATATAGGTTATTTTTGCCATATAGGATATATGTCCCAAAATAGCCTAACCTGGTCTTAGAGGTTCCTGTAACCCAGCCTTATCGCTCACGCGCAAGTCCGCTGGCAAGATCTGGATACTGTCCCCGAGGGCCAGATCCTTGCAAGGCTCTTTGCACAACGCGTGCGTTTTGCCCCCTTCTTCCCACGCAAGCTGGTCGGCTTGGCACGCTTGTGCGTGATCGTCGCCTTCACTCTCGGTCTCCGACCACTCGATCATGCAGGAGTCGGGAGGGCTCGGGACCGTTCTCTCCTCCCGGGCGCGGACCGCGCCGCGGGCGTGAGCCACAGCCGCAAAACTGACAACATCGGCGCCGGAAGGAGCAAATGCAGCCACCCAGCGACTTCCAGAGGTAGTATCCTTGGGCGCTGAGGAGCCACGTAGCAGTAAGGCACCTACCGAAGGGCCCTTTTCCTGCCAGCTCTGTGAGGTCCAGCTCTACCTCCCGAGGCACAACGGAGCTTGAAGTGACATGCACCTCCGCCGCTTCCGGTGCTGTGCAAGGTGATTGGGAGCAGAGGTGCACCCGGCAATTCGCTCCCTCCAAAGAGTGCCGCCAGTAGCGGTGTGAGCTCCCATGCACCGTGTCACAGGGGCAGGTAAACCCGTGCCGATTTGTACGCCCGCGGATGGTGCCGTGCCGCAGGCGGGCAAGTGCAGTCCCGTCCGTGACCAACAAGTCGAAAGGGGCTTGGCAGGTTCCCCTGCCTCGAACTTTGTCTTGGATGTACTGGGCGGTCCATGCCACCTGTCCCGTGGGACCGTACCACACCAGTCGAAACGGCGTGCGGCCGTGATGGGTCAAAACCTCATCCCACGGAGCGCGGCCCACGAGGTACTGAGCCAAGACGTAGGCGAACCTCGTCAGTGGCCGAAGGACCCAAACATAGGTCCAGTAGGCAAGCTGCGCGAGAGCCACCAATACCATGCCCGCCATAAGCCAGTAGACCCATTTGGCCGCCAGGCCTATGGAGACACACAGTATTCCACAGTACTCGATTCCCCCTTTTACAAACATGAGCAAGAATTTCATCGCGACTCGGAGGAACCAAGGGGGCGAGGGATCATCTTCTCGCGACCCTTCCTCTCCGGAATCCACGGCGGGGTCCATTGTGGATATTTTAACCCACAATTTCCACCATTCGCTCCACCAGCTGGCGTTACCCGGGCGCGAAGTCGCGCCACAGGTGCCATCCTGGTGTGCACACGTTTGGGGAGTTTCGGGTAGGCTATGGTTGGTAAACCATGGCCATTGCCACGGTAGTGTGCTATGAATTTGGCTGCAATAGAGCAGCGCACTCAGTAGGGGCCTCATCTACCCTTGAGCCCGTGCTACGGGTAACAGGAAACTCTACGCCTACACGGCTATACAAGGCTACCAAGAATTGAAACACTGATGTGTCTTGGAATCCTCCTCCTGGAAATCTTGGGATGATAAACTTTAACCGATACCCGCACGGAAAGCACGACATATCGGAACTTTAGTGCCATGACGGATGCTAATGAGCCTTTTCGGAAGATTCGTTGTTCCTTCAGCTGGTAGTGCATGGCACTGTCATTGTTATATACTACCAGTACTCACTAAACCCTGAGCCCTGAATTCCCAGCTGGGGTCAGAAAAACGGGTCAAGAGGGTCAAAAAAACGGAGGGGGGTCCAAAAAACAAGGTGGCGGGGTCAAAAAAATGAGGGGCCCGAATTCCCACTGCAATACTGAAGTTCAATGGCTCACGCCTACCAAACGTACGCCGCAGAAGCCAAGGTCCCTAATTTAGGGGCCTTAGGTAAGAATAGGGTTCCTTTAAAGGGGTCGATAAGGGATCTACGGAAAGGTTCTATGATATAGGGGCCTTTATGATAAGAGTAGGGTTTTGGGGGGCCATTACAGTATAAATAGAATAAAGAACCCCCACAATAGTGGCAATTATTTAAGCCCCTATAGAAAAAATCTCCTGTTCGACCAGCTTCATGATCTGCAGTCGCTTCTGACGGTCCAGGAGGCATACCAGGATATCGCTGGAAATGATCACGAGCACCATGAAAACCGCGGAGGTCAGAATCCAGACTCTTCCCAGAGCCTTCGTTGAGTCGCACCTTCCCTCCCATCGTGGGAAGCTCGGCAGATTAAATGTCAAGGAGACTTCAAAAAGCTGGAGGTCCGGCAGTGAGAAGTCGGGGAGGCCCAAATCCAAGCGCAAGACGAACGTCGACAACATGGACCCCAGTATCTTCACATCCAAGACAAAGCAGGCAAAGCTTGCAAAGAGCGCAAGCAGAACATCACACAAGACTGAAACGCACTCGCGAAGGCCATCGAGCTTGATCTTGCTCGCAGTCGTAGCTTCGGGCTGCGATGCCAAGCCGCCAGGCTTGGCCACATCCCCTGTTTCTTCAGGATTAGCTGGCTCTCGCTGCCATCCTGGAGCTGAGATAACACGCTCAGGTGGGTGATGCGGCTGAGACTCACCAACACGCCCATCAGGACACAGACTGCAGGGTTCACGACCAGAAACGCTGGAAGAAAGACCAAGCCTGCGATGCCGCAGTAGGTCGACAGCGCCAGGGCCACGATGTTCAGCATAGCCTTGGCCAGCTTCCGGGACGCTGGTGCCTCAAATGGGGCTGGCCCAAAATGAGGAGGCGGCGGCAGCAGAAGATTGCAGCGGCCAAATTCGTCCTTCGGCCAGCCGAAGAGGGGAATTGTCATGGTATGCATGACATAGAGCGCTCCGAAAGTGGTGGCCACTGCTTAATAGCTTGACTTTTGTATCTTCTGGCAAATAGGCCCCGCAGAGAAACCCATTCGGGTGCTCAGCACTTCAAATAAAATGAGGCTCAAAAGCATCAGTCCGAATGCTCGTGCGACCCAGGCCAGGTAATAGCTGGCTTCCGCCAAAACTTCGAAGAACGTCTCGAGAAAATCCAGACTGAAGGTAGCTGCACCCTGCCTTCAGAGTCGATCTGAATGCCTAAACCCTAAACCCTAAACACTGAACCTGCAAGGCAGAGCCCGCCAACAGATCGGAGGCCCCCTCACTACATTCAAAAAGTGCCCACCTCTTTGGCAGCCGAGGTGCGTTTGCAGGTGAGCTGACTCCATCCAGGCTGCTTGCCCCCGCAACAGAGGTGCTCTGACTGTGGCCAGAAGCCGGAATGCTGGGCGGCGAGGCCATTAAACGTAGTAGGACTGTGCTATGGCTATGGCTGCAGCCGAAAACTTGAGACATGCATTCCTAACTTGAGACATGCATTCCAAACTTTCCAGCACCTCATACAATGGGTGAACCAGTCTTCCAACTTTCAAGTTGCCCACTTTCAAACATGAAGCTTTCCAACTCTGGTCCGTTTCGGATGGCTTTTCTGGATTACCAGCTCCTTGCAGGAACGAACCAAATCCGCCAAAAGAAACGGTTTCAGGGATTTCAAGGGTCTCTTCAAGTCCCCAAGCCCTTAACTATCTTGCCTTTTTTCAAGTCCTCTCACCCTTTGATCCGAGTCCGGCGCTTTCCCTTCTTCTTCGGGACCGAGGTCGGCGACGGGGGGCTGTCGAAACCTGATGTAGGGGCCTGAATAAATAGAAAAGGGTTTTGAACATTGTATACTAGAGTTATAATAAGGGGCCCCAAAAACGGCATAGGTAATTATTAAGGCCCCTATAGTACTCACTCTGGCCGCGGTTTGGGGTTCAGCGTTTAGGGTCTCTGGCGCGGAGATTCTGATCTTGAGATACTTATGGAATGAAGCTTGGTTACAACCTTTCGGTGTGACATTAGCCCAATACTGCCTTATCTCTGCAAACTCCCTGAGGCCTAATTAGAGCCTAGCAAACTATATAGTACTATATACTATATAGTAGGTTACTGGGGTACAATTTTAAGGAACCAGTAGCCCACTGCGTATGTCCGTCCCCAACTGGCTCGCAACCCCTCGACTGCTACAACAAACCGTTGAGTCGCGCACCTGGAGCTATGCACCACGCAGTCTAGGGCACTATTCGCATCACAAGCACGAGGACAGTAGCATCAGCAGCAGAAGTAGTCGTCGTAGTCGTAGTCGTAGCCGTAGCCATAGCAGAAGAATATAGAAGGAGCGACAGCGTCAGCGGCAGCAGCAGCAGCAGCAGTAGTAGCCTAGCAGTAGCAATAGCATGTAGCAGTAGCCGCAGCAGCAGGAGGTGCAGCGGCAGTGGCTGTAGCAGGGTCATTGTGCAAAGACCGAAGAAGAAACATCACAACGAAATGCTAGCAACACTGTGCTGAGTAACAGAAGTATAATTACCAGTAGAAGCATAGCGAAAAACACCACTAGTTTTGTCAAAACCGTACTTGGCCCAGGCACCTGCAGCACCCTTGCCTGCCTTATTCTCAGCTGAGCGGTTGCTGGGAACCTGAGCCATGATGATGCAGAGGCGGGGTGTTAACTACACTGGGATTTGAATGGAGTGACAGGGGGAGACAGACCCTAGCACAAACATCTGAGAAGCTGCAGTACCCAATTGCTATGACTCTGGCCGAAAACACTATGTGCAACCCTTTATTCCTTGCGGTTTGGACCCGAATCCGCAAATAACCCGAGACCCTAAACCCTAAACCCCTAAACCCCCAAACCCTAAACCCCTAAACCCTAAACCCCTAAACCCTAAACCCCTAAACCCTAAACCCCTAAACCCCTAAGCCCTAAACCCTAAACCCCTAAACCCTAAACCCCAAAACCCAGGTCCCGAGCGGCCCTTCGGGGTCGGTCTGCACTGGAGGATGAGGCGTGGGAGGCATTGGAGCCCTCCGCGTCGCTGTCGTTTTGCCGCATAGGGCCCACCTTGGGATGGCCTAGGCACAGTGTAGGGGATGGTCTGGGCACAGCCTAGGGGATGGCCAGGCAAGGCACAGCCTAGGGGATGGCCTAGGCAAGGCACAGATGGCCTAGGCACAGCTTGGTGCCTACTTGGAGGATCATGGGACTTAGTAAGTAAGGTTAGAAGTACCTTGTTATAAGTATGGTTATCCTAATTATAACCCTAGTTACTGAGTCCCATGATCCTTAAAGTATCCTGCTTAGGGAGTTGGGTTTATAAGCTCTAGGATGTTTTAGGGTTTAGGATTTAAGGTTTAGGATTCGGAAGGGTTTAGGGTTTAAGGGCTTAGGGCCTGGTTCAGGAAACCCCAAACCCTAAACCATGGGAGTCGCCTCAGCACCGCCTGCCGCCGGAGCGATTCGTCAGGCCGCTAGCACTGCGCTTTGGCATCACGCTGCATGGCAGAACCGTGGCATGCTATAGTTTTGTTAAAAAGAGCCTATAATTCATGTCTCAGCTTTCACAAAGGCCACAAGGCTATAATGCAAAAATCAACCTATGCTTTCGGCTTCTTGAGTTGAACTTGGCACTTGCGGCATTGGTGGACCTGCCTGCGCGCAAGAAGCTGCTAGCTGTTTGGCGGCATACAGGCGCCGGTGCAGTGAAGTGGTATGGCCCGGCAGCGAGCTAGCTGAGATCTGTCATCTTCTCTCTTAGTCTGTATTTGGAAGCACTGGCAGACAAATGAGCCGCGGAAAAATGTTATCTGCTTCTTGCCCTATAAACACCGACTCTGATTCCCTAAACCCCAAAGAACATCACTACAAGCATTATGCATTAAGTCCTAAAACCTAAACCCCAAACACTGAACCCTAAACCCTCAACCCTGTACCTAAACCCGAAACCCTGTACCCTAAACCCTGTACCCTAAACCCTAAACCCGTAAAACCTAAGCCCTAAACCCCAAACAAGCCCTAAACCCTCAACCCTTTACCCTAAAGCCTCAACCCCAAACCCTAAACCCTCAACCCTAAAGCCTCAACCCTGAACCCCAAAACACAAACCCTGACACATCGAGATCCGCCAGACTCCGGCCCGAAACAGAGAACCCTTGAATATTGAAAGCATTCCCTCGCTCATCTCGGGGTTTTTATAGTTCGAGTAGGGTTTCTTTAAAGGTCTAGAAGGACTACTTTGAGGGATCTTTAAGGGTACTGTATTGTAATGGTTTTCAAAATTACGACAGGGTTTGGCGGTATGTACTAAGGGACACTCAAAGACCAGTTCTAATCATCCAGCGCCCTATATTAAGTCGAATTGTCACGGAACATAGAAGCCTCTGATATGCCCGAATAATTCTCCGAAGCATGAGCTATTCTATAGACTGAAAGCAAGAGCCCTCAACCCTACAGCATTTTAGACTTGGAAGTAACTAGGGTTCCTCAAAGGGCTCCTTAAAGGGATCCGTAGGGTTTCTTAAAGGGATCTATGGGGTTTAGGGTTTAAGGCCTACTTAAAGGATCATGGGACTTAGTTACTAGGGTTATGATTAGGGTAATTATACTCATATCTACTTATAACCCAATTAAGGTACTTATAAGCTTACCTACTAAGTCCCATGATCCTCCGAATAAAGCAATTTAGACTTGGAAGTATATGTATTTACTACGTAGTTGTACACCTGGAGCCTTTGGGATCATGTAAAATGTAGAAACTGCTGAAGGCGTCAAGATAATTACCTCAAGGGCCAAAGCCCTAAGAACCCCAAAACTCAAACGCGAAATCTGCAGCTGCCCTAAGCCCTAAACTTGCCCTAAACCCTAAACCTGCCCTAAAACCCTAAACTTGCCCTAAAACCCTAAACCCACCTCTTGATCCTCCGGCACCTTTGTGCCCTCCGCGCAGGCCACGGTCACGTCAAGCCCGGCCTCGGGGAAGACCGCTAAGGGTTGAAGGCGTCAGGGGCTGTACTTCTAAGAAAGTAGGGTTCTGGTTAGGGTAACTATACTCATAACTACTTATGACCCCAATTCAGGTACTTATAACTTTACCTACTAAGTCCCATGATCCTTTAAGTAGGGCTAGGGCTCGGGTTTACGGGCTTCATGGCTGCAGGGAGAGATTCAGCTTTTTGCGGTTTGATTCGGGTGTTTGAGACTTTCACCAGATACTTGCGCAGGCCGTCCCACAAACTAGGCTAGCAGGTTTGGTAGCAGTTTAGTGTGTGAGGGTTCGGGGGTTAGGGTTTAGGGACTACACCCGTAAACACTCATCTGAACTCAACCCTCAGCCCTGAAACCCTGAACCCCAAACCCTGCCCTAAACCCTGAACCCTTAAGCCTAAACCCAAAAACCATAAACCCGACCCTAAACCCTGTACCACAGGGACTCGACTGGCAGAGCTTCTTCCGCAGGCACTTCGCTCGCGGCCTTCTCAAAATACGACAGCAAGAATGAACCTTCTACTTGAACCTTAGGGATCTGACGGATGATGCCTTATGCGCAGCCGTTTTTGCATGCACATGATGTATGATGTATGCACTTCCTTCCATCCCTCGTTCATTCATTCATTCATTCATCCATCCATCCATCCATCCATTCATTCATTCATTCATTCAGTCAGGCAGGCAGGCAGGCAGGCATTCATTCATTCATTCATTCATTCAGTCATTCAGTCATTCAGTCATTCAGTCATTCAGTCATTCAGTCATTCAGTCATTCAGTCATTCATTCATTCATTCATTCATCCATCCATCCATCCATCCATCCATTCATTCATTCATCCATCCATTCATTCATTCATCCATTCATTCATTCATTCATTCACTCATTCACTCACTCATTCATTCATTCATTCATTCACTCACTCATTCATTCATTCGTTCATTCATTCATTCATTCATTTATTCATTCATTCATTCATTTCATTTCATTTCATTCATTTCATTCATTTCATTCATTCATTCATTCATTCATTCATTCATTCATGCACGCATGCATGCATGTATTATTTCATGTTTATATTATCCACAAATACATACATACCTCCGTCCGTCTGTCCGTCCGTCCATCCGTCCATCCATGCAGCATGCATGCATGTATATGTTTGTAGACAGATACAGATGCAGCTACACATATAGTATAGAAACATCAAATTTAATATTGTATAATACAATATAAAATGGTATTTTTCAATATTCTATAATATATTATGATATGATGTGATGCTAATGCAATACAAAAATCGAATGTAATGTAGTTTACCCTTGCAGAAGACTGCTGCTACACACGCCGGCCAACCCGCCCACACGCACATGTGCAAACACCTGACTGGCCAGTCAAAGTCCAAGAAAAACGTGCTTAACGGCTGAACCAACTGGCATAGTCTTCAATAGTCACCGAACCGCTGTTAAACTTGATTCGATGCAAGCACAGAAGTGCAGACATTTGCAGACTGTCTCGCAATGCGTGCCCAGCGTCCAACCGCCTTTCTGTCTCCTCTTGGCTGAACACCAAGCCGCTGATGTCGAACTTGCCGTTGAATGTCTCTTCAGCCTCGCCCCAGCACGAATCAGACGCCGCAGGCCAACCGCCCCATTGCCGCCCCGTCGGAATAATCGCCAAAAAAAACCAAGCCGGGGCCCGTGCAATATGAACCGAGGAGACATCAACATCGTTGGGCACGCCCAGCTCGCGTGCCAGAGATTTGCCGTGGGACAAGTACCACTCCACTGGATACTCTTGGGGGCAGTCCATCACCTCATTTTTGGAAAAATCAAAGCTAGCACGCGCTGATATTTCACAAGACACTGCTCGCAGCCACCGCTCTTCACATTGAAGCCCAGGTTCTCCGTGCGCGAGCGCCTGCATGAGAAGGGCCGTCTCGATGTCTCTCTTGTCCTGTCGCGATGTTTGCTTGTCTTGCTTGCTGATCGGATTCTTCGCTTCTGTTCCTAGCGGTTCTAGCCACCCCACATGCTTAGCCTGCCAAGCTTGAGCGCGCCGATGTCTGTTGGCTGGGTTTTCTTCCTGCTAGATGGCTTGCCTGCAGCCCAACAACAGGAGATAAAACGACCTACACTCGCTAACGCCCTGCAGTCCTGCGACTTCAAGGCGACCGCAGTGGCCCGAAAGCTGATGTTGGCCACGATCCCCTCGCAGGCGGTGTTTTGAGGCTCAGCGCAAAGCGCTGGAGAGCCAAACCTGAACGCTGAGATGCAGTTGACGTGTTGTTCCAAGCTTGACAGATCTTAACAGCAACCCCAGCAAAGAAAAACGATAGAAGGCCTGAAAATGCGCAGCTGAGATATGCTGAGACGCTGCGTCCAATCCCGGGCGGCCACGGGGTCTTCACCGTCTTTAATGTCTCTTGCATCTTGGTCGTGATAGCCCTGAAGCACGGGAGTTACATGCACACTAACCCTGGAACAAGACATCAAAAGACAGCCACTGGTCCTCCAGTCGATCTTATCCACGAAGGGCTGGGTGAAGGCGACGAACTCCACCAGTTCGGTCTGTTTGGAGACTGTGTCCGGGACTTCGCCCTCGGACTTCTCCCTCTGCGCGGAGCTGGGGAGTTAGCCCTTGGAGAGGCTGCTGGGGCGACTTCAGACTTCGGAGCGGGGGCTGAAGGCTTCTCAATGTCCTTGTGTTGGAACCGACACTTGTCACCTCCCCGTCCAAGTCATCTGTCGTCACACTGGCTGCCACGTTTCTCATCACTCTTTGTTTTGCCAAGTGGCTGCCCGCAAACTCCGAGTTGATCTTCCCTTCAGGACTGAACGCGATGCAGTTCTCCTCGAAAGGGCCACGGCCAGTGCAGTCCTGCCACTGGCGCAAAACATGACACACACTGGCTGACAACGCACGCAAAGGAGATCGAGCCCTCCAGCCGCTCCTCCGGGGGTTGCCGGGCCTCCAGGACGCAAACGTCCTGTGGGTTTCAGCAGGGATAGCGCCATACCTTGGATGCAACGAAAGCGCAAATGGCTAAAGGCCATCTATGCATTCACTGCCCCGAGGCACAGCCACAGGGCCCTCCATGAACTCAGTGCCGTTGGTGACGATGCACTGGTCCGGCTCCAGCCACTTGTGGTCGTAGC